>BOPP01000158.1:1745833-1781671 GCA_017312745.1 Gryllus bimaculatus
GGACAGGCCGGGAAAAAAAAAAAAGGGAGAAAAAAAGAAAAAAATTTTTTTTTTTTGGTTTTTAAAAAAAAAAAAAACAAAAAAACCAAAAATGGGATTTGCCCTGGTTACCCCCCCACACAACGGGTTGGGGAAAAATATAAAGAAAGGAAGGTAAAATTTTTAAATCTTTATAACATTTATTAAATTAGCAATTAGTAAGTAAAGGTGATGCCCTTAACTTAATTTGACAATTACCGATAGGAGTTTCTTCTATCCTGTCGTAAAATTTTGCCGATTTTTGTCTTTCGAATAACTTTCTCTTCTTTCAAATTAGGCGTAGAAAGTTAAAAAATTCGATGCAATAAATATATTATTTGGTGTGTGACTACAATATACGTAAACGCTAGTCGCAACGTGCCCCAGTTCCGTGTAACCAAATTACATTTTAGTTCGTGTAAAAACGTCAGCTGCACATTACTGGCCACACTTTTTCGTACTTTCATTCAAAAGTTGTGTTTGTATAAGGGTCGACATTTCACAGTATATTACTTTCCAATTCGCCAAAGCACGCGGAAATTGAAAGAAAAATATCTCTATGAGGATAATAGACTTCTATAGTGTACTTAACTTTTCTACAAGTACCATTTCGGAAAAACACGAAGAAATAAACAGTTCGATTTGTGATTAAAAAGCATTATATTTTTCAAGTCACTTTGCAAATATTTGATTTGAACACAGTCTGGACAAGCGTATGTTGGAGGAAGATGAGACGGTACTAAAGAGATATGTTATTTTAATAGTGTTTGAGTAGCGATATTGTAGTTTTAAATCAAGATCGATTTCCGACCACAGTAAATAGAAATTGATAAGAGAGGATCAGATAATGGACAATACGAAATTGAATCCATATCTAGCAATAATGCCTAAGCTTATTGGTGCATGTCTTTGTGAAATTATCAAGTTATTCCCATGCTAAGAAATCCTTATTTTCCAGTGGCGAACACAATTTTTCAATGTTCCAGATGTTTTCGTTCTCTGAAAACCGCGCTTGCTCTTCAGCTATCGCTATCTTTCTCGATACGATGAGAAAATTCTCGACATATAATTTGTCTTATATGAATCGTACTTGATCAGATTGCGAATTGTAAATTACAAAGCTGAATTTCACTCGACCCTATAGCAGTGATCCCATATCGTGGCTATATAAGTTTGGGACCAGAAGTGTAGCAGCAGTTTGCAGGCATGTTGAACACGACCAAACGCCACTTTGATAAAAAGCAACACTAAAAACGAGATAATTGCACGACTGAGAATGGGTGCAATTTTGAGAAGAGTCGAAACGGTAGTTTTTGTTTAAATAATCATTCTCATATCTCACATCAAAGGCAACCCGCAACACACGGTAGCGCTTGTTGAAATCTATCTTTTTAATTATATCCGAGGCTTTAAACTGAAGTTACGCGCAACATTTTTTCTAAAAGAAATATTTATTTCTGCACGTCTCTGAACAGATGGGGTATCGATAAGCGCAGAGACCAGCAAAATCTAAGGTCTCCATCCTGTCAGAGTACGTTCTGAAACCATGATTCTTGGTCTCAATTCTGATTATTTAATGCTCAGGATTTTACCCCTCCCTCCATGGTTTAGTGAGTTATCTTTAACTATAGTATGTTACATAGAGCTTGGATTTGTAAACTTTTGTCCGTAACGGGCCTGACATTAGTTATTAATTAAAGAAACACTTATATACTTATATATACTATATTCAATAATTATTTTCGAAGTACCTAGCAACGGCCTGTTTCCGATCTCGTTCCTGCCAGAAATCAAGCCCTGGGGCTAATATAGCTAACCCAGCCCAGTGTACCGTGTTGCATTCTGACTATGAATATCTTGACACGTGCGTTTTTGTCTCTAAAACAAAAAAAAAAAAAAAAAAAAAAACCCTTCATATTTTGTAAAGTCAGAAAGGTGCAATTCTCAGCGTCTCTGTGAAATTTTTCTTTCTGTCAGTTGGTTATGCTGGGCGAATGCATTGATAATGATTGGTGAAAACGCGTCTAAATTACAAATGACTAAGGATAAAGAAAGTCTTGAAGAAAACAATATAGTATGGGCATAAAATGGAAATGAGAGAATTGTGTATTATTCTACAGTTCACGGTACATTATAGTTTTGAATTCATATGTTATTGTGCACATGTTTTCACAGATTCCGAATTTAGCAAGAATGTTATTGATACAATTATTAACATCAGTTCAACACTTCCCTCAATAAACAACTTTATTCCTTTCTTCTCAAAACGCGTTTATTGTTAAAGCCAAAAATGCGTCTAGTTCTGACCATATTTCAAATAAGGTTCTCCAAAACTTAAATCAGCAGCAATAATGGCAATCTTGACAGCTTACTCCTAAAATGTTAAAACCAATTATATTGCGATTTGTAATCATTGCTGAAATACAATCCTTGTCGAACAGATGGAAATAAAATTTTAAATGGAACTATTGTAAGTACTAATGTTTTTTTCCATCTCGCAAAGACTAGATTTGTCGTAAGAGTCAGCATATGTGATACTCACGTGTGCGGCTGTAGATCGCACGTGTGTGAGTGTAGATCGCACGTGTGTGAGTGTAGCCGGCACGTGTGTGAGTGTAGATCGCACGTGTGTGAGTGTAGATCGCACGTGTGCGAGTGTAGCCGGCACGTGTGTGAGTGTAGATCGCACGTGTGTGAGTGTAGATCGCACGTGTGTGAGTGTAGCGCAATCATGAAAACTTCAGTGCTTTTTCACTAACGCAAGTGAGGGAGTAAAAGTGTAATTTAAAATGCGTTACTACCCTTGCTATTATCCTTCAAGCTGTGCGGTGTTCCTCGCGCGTCGCGTGAGAAATAACTAATCGATTTTCATGCGATTGCGTTTGACCTTGGTCAAAGTAACCGTGAACGCACGGAATGCAATGGCACGTGCCTTTGTTCGCTTCCTGTTTTCAAAGATCTAGAGATTACGTATAATATGACGTTTCTATACTTTGATCGCCCACAATGCCCTGTCGCCAACAAGATTGTGATGACCACACACATTCCAATAAAGTATGGTGAGAAAGTTATTAATCTGAATATCAATTGAAATATTTGATTTCTGCTTTAGACCAATCGAACTAAATTATTTTCGAAAGAGAAAAATGTTTTATTACTTAATTCAACGCTTTACTAGGAGATAAAAGGTTTTCATAATTGAAAATGTATTCTTCAATTTCGACAATTATATCATGCACTCTTGAAGAAACGGTACATTTATTTCACTCCACTGTAGGTTGCAGTATATTCCTTTCTACTAGTCAGCAAAGTCGGTAAGGAAGTGCCTTTCGTTCTGCAAGTAAAATAAATTGTTTAATCAACGGTTTGTAACCTGACAAAACGTCGCGTAGAACCAAAACTCACATAATGTTCCCTATTACCAAGTGTTACCTGTTTTCTTACTTTTTATTTGCCTTATGTTCTTTAAAAGTGAAGAAACATCAACACACATTCAACATTTGTTGTAATTTTCATCATCTGTAAGTTGTCTACAGAAATTGGTTCTTTAAAAATGTGCTTTCAGGCTCCCAACTTTTGCACAAATAGAGTGGATGAGCTTTGGTAGAGAATTTGTTCAAATACTGTAATAATGTCCTAACACAAAACATGCAAATTAAGTTATGACCGTTATTTTATAGCATTTCTTATGCCCACATCATCTAGTGTATTCACCATCACTTCTTCTGTTTACATTTGTCTTCTTATTGTCTTCTTCTTATCTTGTATTGGTTTTATGTTAAAAACTTGTTAAATAGTATTATGAGTAGAAGAATTCTAGTTGCCGGCTGCTTTGATCGGTAGTTTTCCGTGTTTTCTCCAATCAACACCAGGCGATTGCCGAATCAGTATCCTAAGAAACGGCCACGGACCGCACGTGATCTTTCCTTCCTCTTCCTTGCCTATTCTCCCCCTTTGTACACATTTCCACTTACACGCACTACACATGCCGGGAGATTGGTCAGGAGCTTAGAGCTTGTCCCGATTGGGGTGATACCTGGGGTGGTAACTGGTGGGAGATACCTGGTTGAGGAAAACACCGCCAGCCGGCGTAAATCGACTCAGAATCTCGCCAGCCAGTGGGGAAATATAACTGCAGTACATTAACGGAACTAATGATCTCAGCAGTTGACGCTCCTGTAATCAGTAATTAATTAATGGAATACATTGCCTCCAAAATGGAAATAAATCTTCTTTTCACAGGATTACATGTGGGACTTACGAACTTGGCAGTTGACGCACCTGGAATCACCAATCGATCTATAAATCTAGCGTGCCAGGTTTTCAGAGGAGATAACGGAGTCGGACATTTTCTTGAAATGTCGTCAGTGAGTACGTGACTCCTGCAGATATCGAATTCCTAGTCGGAATGTTTCGCGATCAGTGATTTTCGCGGTTTTTCTAATCACTCTTATAGAAAGCCCCCTATAGAAAGGGCGGCGAACCGGACGCATTCTTACCTTCCTATTCGCATCATCATTACTTTCAGCGTATCCTACAATCTCCCCCATCCCGGATTGGAGCCCCAAGGGTGACGGTCTGCAGTTGTTATGCAATGGCGGAACAAATGCTCGGAAAAAGTGAAAGATTGAGTTCTGAAATTAAGCAATCATTGAAAATGTAGTGGATTTGAAGTAGCAGGTCATTTTTAGGTCATTGGAAATACAATCTGGTAATGGACTTTTTAAATTTATTATATTAGGGAGTTAATAACATTTAATTCACATTCTCCCTAACTGACAGCACGGATGGAAAAGTAATTATTATCCCGGTTCAGTGAGGTAACTCAATTTCAGCATGCGTCACTATTGCAACAACAGTAAGTAAGTTGAAATGAAAATATAGCATATGTGCCCTATCGGAACCATTTCTTAAACGCGACTGTTATTACTTATCCTAAATCACCATGTGAATGTTGGGTACCTTGAAAAAACATGTTATTTAAGTGTGAAAATTCAAATGTTCTGCTACATTATCTTCTCAGTTCCTAAAGACATTACTCGTGAATACGATATTTCTATACTCATTATTTTCACTTTTCACAGTTTGTAGTAAAAGAAAATTAAAATGAAGATTTACCATTGAAACCAATCAGATATATTTCTTTGAAAATACATTCCTGAATAATCAGGTAGGTTTAATTTCTTCTAGTTACTGAAGGATGATTCATGTGTCTTTACGACAAAATTCTAAAATACTGAATTTCTTAAAATCGTCACAAATAAATCGTCTTAAAACTTAAAATCGTCAATCAATTTATCTGTTTACTTACAATAAAACTAATAGGAAACTATTGATAAACTTAAAATAAACTGTCTCTAGAAGATTAACTCTTCACTCTAGAAGATTAGTTCATAGTAGTGATCTATAGTAAGCAAAAATGTTGCCGAACAAATCCACACAAAATAATTTTCCAAAAGATGCAGGGATACTGCTCAAGTACCTTGCTAAATTAATATCGTATAACACTTAAACGAATTAAATATTATAACAAAAACTGTCTTCACTAATCCTTACACAGTATTTGAGTAACACCTGAGTGTGTGTATGTTTGAATGTGCAGTTACGTCACTCACGGATAGAGCACTTCCCGCCCCCAATCGAGTCATCGATAATTACATCAATATCACATAAATAGAACTATGTAGGGGCGTTGATTAAACCACAATATTCCGTGATTATTTTCAGTCCGTGTCATCATAATTTTCTCTTCATGAGGATGGCAACACTCGTACCTGAAGGGTCGCGAGTTCCAATCCCGCCCGGGGGATGGATGTTGGTGTATATATGTATGTTTGCAATTCTCCATTCATCCTTCATCATCATTTCATACCTCTCTTCCCCCCGCCAGTGCTAACAACCTTGAGGTGTAAAAAATAGATTCATCATGGAAATGCTGATACCTCCCCCTCCCGAAAAAAGCCACGCGCACTTACCCTCTGGAAAATATGACTGGACCTCGCTGGGTGCAGTTGTACGTTGGAGTGATCCTATGATGATTCGCAAAAAAATACAAATAAACACGAATTACCCCGATTTCTTTTGTCCTCAGGTTTCCTGTGTGACGCTGCCAGTACCGGTCGATTACCTGAGGCCTGTCGTCCTGCTTCTCAAATCCCTCGTCCAGCGCTGGAGAGTGTCCAAATGTTGGACACCGTTGTCAGCGCTACACTTACTCTATGATATTCGACTTCCCACTGCAGCCACTCGCTCGTTCGACAATGAAGAATCGAGCTGCGGCTACTTCAACGCGGGAAATCTCGTTCCCTCAGTAGCGCATTGACGGACAATACGCACACACATCCGTGATCGCCGTGAGTCACCCTTCAGCCACCGTTAGGCGCGTGTGCGGTCGACTCTTCGCGGAAACGAGTGTTTCGACGCTGTTTCACCGACGCGTCGACCCGACCTTCCCGTGCCGTTGCGAGGACGTGCGGCTCTGCGTTTCGTCCCCGGGAGGACGTTGATGAAGGAAACACGTCTGGAGATGCGTGAGTCACGCGGGCCGAGGCACGTCCGTGACGTTGCGTGCTAGACGGGCCGCTGTACTTACACCCCCGCGCACGGCTATACATCAAAGAGGGCTGTGATAAATTGTCCGCAGTGGGCTTCCTAGGGGGTTGACTGTGAAATAGTGTTTGGTGGTTCGTGGAATTCTGAGGGTACTCGCCGCAAATACGGTTTCATCAGCTGTACGTAGACTGGAAAAGTTCACTTTGTTTCCGCCGGCTTTTAAATTTAAAGTTAAGCTTAGAAGAAATAAATAACTGCAAGTATCTCTGAGGCTAAAAATATTATTCGTCCAAGAAAAACTTATTGGTGATATGACTACGATATAAGAACTCTACTTTCGTAAATATAGAAGGACTTATGATGAGGGTCACAATCTCACAGCGCATCAAATAATCCGACATATAACAGCATAGTTTTGTATATATTTCTATTTTGCAACACGCCGGGATCAATTTACTGCAGAGACTACATATACAACATCCAAAGAATGTTGCAGCATTTAAAGAAGATTATGCAAACTGAATACGTTTGAATCGACGGAGAATTTCTTGTAATAAATTATTGCCGAAACTAAACTACGTGACACGAGAAACTCATTAAACAAAATAAGTTAGTGAAAGCAACCGAGGCATGAGACATTAAGATAAAATAATAATTCCCCGAGGAACACACACAATAGTCCATCTTTCAAACTGACAAGAACGTATACAACTAGTTGGACAGCAAAGGGTAGGCGCATGTATATCGAATCTTCACCCCGACACCCGGAAAAACAAACCGCCATCGACCGCTGTGCGAAGTGGGCATCTTCATAGCGAACAATAGCCGCCGAGACCGCATCTGCTGCTTTCTTCATCGTTGCCAGGATCCGCCGGGCGCCAGCCAAGCAGGCCATAGGTCTATAATAAAACAATATCATCTCTCTCGTACGTTTCCGATCTCGTGCCAACGCTGTCTCGCCAACCGGAGGGCTTCGCCTCGAAAGAATAGTCTCGGAAAATCCAGTTGCCATTTGGTGGACAGAGTTGCTGTTTGGTGGACATGGATGCTGGCTGCGTTTTGTGGAATTGCGACTGTATTTCGAGTGGGACTATTCCAATGAATTTGTGAAACGATCAAGATGTTTGTTAGCCACTATTCGTTGTTCTAGATTAACTGTTCAGCTGTTTGGACGACGCGGTAGTGGTTGTTTTGTGGAATTGCAGTGATTTTTTTTGTGTGGAATTATGGTAAACAATTCGTAAACTCATAGATATTATTCTTAACCCTCTACGTGATTCTCAATCGAGAAGTATTCATCTGGTCAACTCTTTGCTGATTGTGTTTTATGAAATTGTGACGATGTTTCGTATGGAGTTGTTCTAAATAATTGGTGAACTAATTTTTTATCTGTTGAGTCTGAACGTATGATTTAAAGGCTACTTTTACTTGATGTCTCGAGTGGTTCTAAATCATGCTGACTGCTGATGTAATGTCTGCGTCTTTCTCGTTGAGATGCAATGGATTTTCTACATAGTTTGTGTGACGTTCTTGTGTGTAAACAACGCTGAAAGCAAGATGGCCAGCATCAAGTCCAATGTCATCATGGCGAGAACTGCATCTCGTGTCTTGCAGATGCTGCTAGTGTTTGCTGTTGCGTCAGTTAAAACAGGTAGGATCATCTACAATATTACAACCGATTAAAGGCTAAAGGAATAATTTCTTTAAATGTTTTGAGCACAAGAACAAAAAAATTTATTCATAACAGTTGACAATTTTAGCAAGGTAGTGAAGGAACTCTTATATTTACGGCTTGTAGCAGGTGTATTAGAATTTTAGAATAATGCATGTATTTCAGAACTTTTTCTCGCAGGTCACGTGAAGTTTTAAGTTTTTCCATTGTTAAAATAAATATGCGTCCGTGTGCTGTACTCAGAAGAGATACACGCGTTGATATTTACAGAATTATACAAGATATACATCACACAAAGTAAAAAAAAGTCTCGTAATGTTCATCTTCTGCTTATCTGTTCTATAATATTACGCAAAATTGTGATTTTCATTCGTTATGGCGTGTTTTTCCTTCGTTATTCTAATTTTCAGTTTATGGGCAAACCACAGTAGTTTTATTTGGAGATTAAATTAGCGGACTTTAATGAAATATCATTTTTTTCTTTTCACTTTAGAGCAATGTCGTTTAGTATAGAAATTTATTGTATGTTAAGATGAAATGAAATGACTCATTTTTATACGTCTTTGTCTGCATTTTTCGTCGATTTTGACTAATAACTCATAACTTTTTACGTCAACGTCATTTTTAGTGCATTTTTCGCTGATTTCATCCATTTTAATAGGATTCCTGAGTAGCCTATTCGATTTCTTCCATTATGTATTGTAATGTCAGCCGTTGTGAGTACTATGGAATCTGAGATTCATGTGACGCCAATCGGCACCATTGTCAGTTCGGTCGATTTCGCGATAAATAAAGGAAGAGATTTTCTTTTAAAGGATTGTCCAAACCAAAAGTTCGCATTCTGAGTTCACTTGAACAAAAGGAAGAAGCCTCGATTACATCAGTAACATACCGAATAGCTTGTTCATCTGAAGTTATTGTGATCAATTTTTTACGTTACTTTTCTTTGTTTTAGGGCTTTTTTAAAGCATTTTATGAGAATTTATCGATCATTTTTTGATAAGTGTTAGGCCATAAAAATCTGCCTCCTATTTTCACCACAAGACGAGGAAGAGATATTTTGTCTTCTAGAGGAAGATATCTTTATCGCTTAGGTAACGTATATTTTATCGTCGAGAATAATATTTTATTTTTATTCAAATTCAAAATGACAATTTTCGTTAACTTCCATACAAATAGTTTGCTGCACTACAAACGAAGTTCCCATGATAGTAAATTAAAATATCTAATAAACAAAGGTGATATATAAATCTTTAACAGCGCGTTATTGACATATTTAACCTACTTAAAATATATATTTTTCAAATGTAAACTGTTAGCCGTAGCATTCCAGATATGATGGCAATTTGCTTATGTTGAAAGGTAAAACTTGTATTTTATATTAGGGGGAAAATATTATTTCCCTAACAGAATAATACATCAGTTTTTCATTCTTTCGCATAAAATTTAAGTTTTCTTTACCTTATTCACGTAACAACTGTCTCTTCTGTTGTGATTTTATCTGAAAATATATGGAAACATATATGGGAATGTTACCTTTTCATTGTCCAGATATGTGAACATCACATTCAATTATCAACAAATATCACACGTGCATTAATTAATGATCTGAATGTTAATGACTGTTTTTATTCAAGTGTAACTAGCGTAAAAATAATGAAGTAGCAGTCAACTGGAAAACATAAAAGTGGTAAAATAAAATATTTGTTACGTTGCTCACTTGGGAAGAATACATGTGCAGAAAGTGATTTTTTTTGTTCTTTCTAGCATGCGGCTCTATTTCAGTAAGCTTTTGGAAACCAATATCATCGAATTATTGATTCCTTCATTTTGTAACATTTTATATAATGACATTTCTTTTTGTACAAAAGTCCTTATTTACTGGATGCTGGCGCTGGAGAGTGCTGGAGCAAACAACGAATTTGGTGTAATACACTTTAAATTAAATGTTTCTCAGAGATTATCTACTAAAATTCTTCAAGATGTCTGTTAGTCTCTATTTACTAAAATACTAAAATTTGCGCTAAAATGATGATGCTTCTTAATTCACTCTTCGTATTGCTTATTTGAACCTTATAAACATTTTTAGAAAAGGAATAATTACAATTAAATAGGAGTTATGTCAAGCATACGTGCTTCCTCCCGAAAAATAATTTACGAATATTAATTTGATGCATTTACCAAGAAAATATTTTCACTAACTTTCGAGCCTCAAGTATTTTTAAAAAAACGCTTTCGAATAGGATACTGAAATACATATTCACCATATTGTGCTTTGTGAGATAAATAATATCTCAGTTTGTCATATTTGAACGTAGTAAACGACGAGATTACTTTGCTACGCGCTAAACGGGCTTTCCATATTCATAATCATCACGTTTTTTGTTCTTTTGAATAATAATAATAATAATAATAATAATAATAATAATAATAATAATAAAAAGAAGAAGAAGAAAAAAAGATAAAATGTCCTCTTCGTTGCCCGATCCGACCACAAATGGTGTGATTTACGCGCAAAATTGCTCGTTTTGTCATTATTCACCTTAGAATAGCATTCGCTCCTGGTGATATTAATTCACGTGGGTCACTGCACTTTATGGAACAATTCTAATGACAGTGTATATCGTTCGATAAAGGAACAAAAACACTGACTATTTTTGCACCGCGTATATGCTGAAAATTAGTTAGCACACTCCACGTAATGCTTCCGTTATTTCCGTATGCTTTATGACCATCAACACATTTACGCTATCCCTCAGCCATTTTCCGTTTGTTTTTGATTTGTTTGCGATTCTTGGTGCGTCAACTGATGTCATTAGTTCCGTAAGTGTAGTGCATGTTTTGTCACGGGAGGTGGCGGTGATCTTTCTCCGCTGGATGGTGAGATCTGGCGCTGATCTACTGTCGGCTAAAGGGGTTTCCCACAACCGGATATCTACCACCCGCGCGTCAACGCACAACACTTTGACCAATTGTGTACGCAAACTGTTGAACAATTGTTATTTTAGATAGATGCTAGTAAAATCGATTACATTTTGTTTAGAACATTCACAGACATCTAAAATCCCAATATTTAGCACTAGTGCTAAAAGTAGGTCGATGCTCAAATGGTCAGATAACACTGTGTTTTGTTGCAACACTGTTGTTTTCGTTGTTTTTCTGTTAACTTAATTACGTTTTTCTAAATAAATATTTATGATTTGAGTGGTATAATTGCATTTTATTAAGCGAATTTTACTATGCAAATTGGACATGTGGCTCGAGGCTGATAGGCCGAGTGGTGACATCCTACGAGCAAAATAAAACCACTTTGACCACGTGTGTCATGCATAATAATGCCAGTCTTACTGACTTTCACAATAGTGACAGCCAGAATGAAAGCCCTATTGACTTTTAATTTATTTGAATTGATGTCTAAAAGTCCTTGCATTACATTATAGCCACTATTAGCTGTTGAGATCAGACGAAAGTACATTGTTTTCTTTGTTGTATTCATAGTTTTAACTAAACATTCGAGCATCGACCCACTCTCTTTTGCACTATGTGGCGCTACCGAGGAGTTAACTTTTAAAATAAACCTTCATACGTCTATTTTTAATGTTTTTGTATCAAACAATGTAAAAGTGTTTAGATTTAATCATTATATAAGCAATAAGTGTTTGAGGTTAAATGTAAGAAACCTCTTAATTTTTTCTTATTCTCATTTGAAAAAAATGTTATTACGAATCGATACGAACATGCGTTTTTTTGTTAAGCTCGTAGCACCGGAATTTGAAATTACACTGTTGGTCCACCACAGATTTAGCGGTCCAGTGTTTAAATTGTCAGCGTCAACCGTTAAGTTTAAGTATTTTGAGCGTTAGGTGAAAACGAATAAACGTAAAATAATCCGTATAATCCTGTTTTGTGTTCGTTCTACCGCACAAAAATACTTCTTTTACGATCGACAGGAGTTCGCTTGACGTACCTCAACGTCTTCGCCGTTCAACCTCATCCGAGCGTGTCTGCAAACCAGCAATCGGAGGCCCGTATCTCCCGGTTCGTCCTCGGCCAGAACCTAATCTCCAGCGCCCCCCTCAATCTCGGTCGCGGAGACTTTTCCATTCCATTAGCTGCCGAGCGCGCGCAATCGCCGCTGGGCGCGCCCTTGTCGCCCGCGCGGGTCACGTGCCGCTATCGCCTTTCCAATTTTAATCCGACGCCGCTGCCTAGGGGAAGTCCCGCCCCGCGTGGACGGAGGCAATCGGGAGACAACGGCTTGGGGAGGGGAGGTGCGCGAGGAATTGGCCGGGAGGGGTCGTGGCTGAGTGACCCCGCTGGGAATGGCACTGCTCCTAGGGGAGGACATCATCCAATATCGTCGTACATGGTGTTTAAAGGTAGGTTTTGTTGTATGAAACAGGATAATACGGGGAAAATTTGCCCGACACGGAAATTAAATTGTTATATGATCTAAATTTGTTCTTAAAAATGACCGTTATGCACAGTAGTTAGCATAAGAAGCTATTATAATGACATGTCATACCATACCATGCCATTCGAGAAAGCTTACACTTATTCGATGGATTGATTAGTGTTTCTTTGCATCTCAACTGCTTCAGTAATTCGTCCCGTAAGTGCAGTGCAACCTTTTATTGCGAGAGGTAGCAGTGGTCCCCACTTGATTCGAGATCCAGCACCAAACTACACATCGGTTTTCGGGTTTTTCCTCAACTAGTCGTCTCCCACTAGCGGGGCACGGACCATGTCGGAACAAGCTAACTCACGACTGGTCGCCAGGCATATATGGTAGTCTAGTGCATAAAAAAGTCAAAGTGTCTGTGAGTAAGGGATGAGAATTGAACAAAGGAAAGGAAGGAAAGATCGCGCGCGGTCCCTGTGCACCATGAAAGACATTCGCCTGGTGTTGATCGGAGGCAGCTCAGGAAGTTACCGATCAGAGCAGCCAGCCGATAGAATTCTTCTCCAAACAGCGGATGAACTCGATCGGACTATCTGGCTTATTGTTTAAAATCCTGCCATCGTCAGAAACCCTATGAACTCCCGATTGGAAACACTGCAGTAACATCAATTGGTGCCGTAAGCCACCAATGTCGGTCACTCATTCGAACGATGAGAGGGATGGGTGAGGCTAAGATGTGTCTCGCGTGGACGGAGTCAGTCGGCTGACATCTTAGAGAAATATACCGGCGATTGGCCGGGCTTGTCGATGCACAGTGACACAGCTAGATCCGGCACTGCTCCTACGGGAAACCTCAAAGTTGTCGCACACCCTGTTTAATGATATGAATGCTTTAATATTGCGTTTTATTTCATTTTCCTAGTATGCCACACTTCCAGTGTTGCTACATCCATGGCTTAAGGTGCTACTCATGTGGTTTAATGTAATGCTATACGACAAGAATGGTTTAACGATCACCGTGTTGCGAATATTATTTTTTAGACAACCCTGCTAAAAACGATTACTTTTATGGCATGCAGAGCGCAATTTTTATCACTAGTTATAAAAGTTAGACGATGCTGAAATGCGCAGTTAAAACTGTGAATGCAACAAAGCAAACAAAATACTTTCATGTAATCGCCTCAGCCAATACTGACCACAATGTAACATAATGATTTTTAGGCTTTTGATATAAATGAAAATTAGGCAATTAAATGCAATGAATGTCCGTAAGACTGTCTAAATCAGTAAAGGCTGCCAGCCACTATTGCAAACGATAGTGTCTTGAAAGTCAGTAAGGCTTCTATTGTGCGTGACACACCAGTTAAAAGTGATTTTATTTTGCTTATACGATGGCGCTACACTGCCGTATCGGCCTCGAGTTGCCACATATCATATTCGCATTATAAAATGTCATTTTACCATTCGCTTCGTAAATACTTATTTTCAAAAATATATTAACTTTACACTGTTAATAATGCAGAAATGAAATAATGTTTTGGGTATAAAATTCCCTGAGTAGTTTTCTTCAGTAAAGGTTACTTATTTGAAAGATGATACGTATTTGTGAGGTTAATCTATTATGCCTCTCTTGGTGAGGGCTACTGCTGATTTATTGAATTATTGATTGTTAGAGATTCCGGGAGTGTAAACTGCAATAGTAATTAGTCCCGTTAGTGCAGTGCATGTATCTTATTCGATAGGTGACGGTGATTTACCCCCGATGGATAGTGAGATTCGGTGCAAAGTACGGTCGGATAAAGGGTTTCCCCAACCAGGTATCTCCTACAAGCCCCCGCCCCAGATGGAAGCGGCTAAGTTTCCGCCTGGCCTCCCGACATGTGCGATCGTGTAGTGCATTTTACTGTAAGTGTTTGTAAGTAAGAGGTGAGGATAGGACAAGGAAGAGGAAAGAAAGATCGCGTGCGGTCCTTGACCCGTTTGTTAGGGTATTCCTCCGGTTTTGGCCTGGTATTCATCGGAGAAACCTACGGAAAATCACCCGAAATTACCGATCAGAGCAGCCGGCCGCTTGAATTCTCCTCCAGACAGAGAACGACTGAATTCGACCAAGCTTTCTGGGCTGTGTCGAAAATACTGCCACCATCGGGACCCGAACCTAAGACCTCCAGATCAGAGGCACTGCAGTGACGTCAATTGATGCCTTGAGCTACCTCTCTCGGTTTACTCATTTCAACGATGAAGCGTGTTTGGGGAGGCTAATCTAGTGTGGCCGGGAGAGGCTGCACTTCGAGAGGGCGGATGAAATCAAGGTTGCCAGAAAAAAAGGAGGAAGCTAGGAGTTGTGCGAGCGAATCAAAGCTCAGTATGATCCCGTCGAGGTTGCCCCGGTCTCTAGGGAATAACATAATCTATATGTGGATTGACATGGTATTTGGATTGAGCCATTATGCGTCCCGTAAGGGACAATTGGCCTAAGCGCCGTGAGAACCCGTGATGTCCAATTGGTTACCCAATCAGGAATCCGCGATATCTGGAATTCGCTTAGCCTTCGTGACTTCACGTAGTTAACGAATTTGGTTAGCGTCTACGGTTTACGCGGTCTTGGCCTTGCAGTAGAACCATCCAAGCATTGTCTTCATTCGTCTGGATGACCCAGGGACACATCGAAAATCCTGGTCAGGGTGGCTGGCATGTGTTTTGAACCTGGACCTCCCGAATGCGAAGTCAGCGTGCTACGTCCGGGGCAATTCGCTCGGTGGTTTAACAAGTTATGTGAAGTTTTAAGTAATTCTACTTGGAAAGTGTTATAATGCCATGAAAAACTAGCTATTTATGATGCTACTGGTAAATTTGTGTTTATATTTTGCGATTCGCTGATCATTTACGCACCGTGTCTCTTTAGCACTAGTGATATACAATGCACAAGTACCTCCCTCTCTATGCCCTGAAAGCCATCATTGATAAAAAGTTAATTATATAGAATTCTTCAGAAGAGTTATGTCCATTACAATTGTTCAGATACGTTCCGAAGTTATTGTTCACCTGCAGCATTAAACAATACCGAATTCAAATTTGAAGGCGGCATTATTGAGTGAAACTCAAAGTAACTCAATTAACTCAGCGTAACTGCAAATGATTTTGCGTTGCGTAGGACGTGTTTAGATCTGTAGGTTAGGAACGGTCTGCGACCGAATTATTAGAGATAAAAAATGCATCTCACGCAGGCATACCCGATGTGTGATAATATTTAATGTGCTCTTGTGAATCCTGTTTGCATACGCGTAACGAAATGTACGATGAACATTTAATAAGATGTGAATTGTTGATAATTCTACTTTTACAGGCAAGCGCTGAAATTGGTCGAAAGGAATTGTCTGTTTGACATAATGAGTAATAATGCGGGATATTTATGTACATGAACACTTAGAACGTTATCGAATTATTAATTTTGCCCAATTTCTGTTCAATGTTAATTGTCAAAATTAGTAAGTAATCTAAAATTAGAATGACATGCCTCTTGAATGTTTTAAATTGGTGCACCGAAAACGTAATTGGTTTGCTAACAATTGTGCATTGAAAAGAGAAAAACGTTATTAAAAGAGATGAGTATCATTGTATGTATCAATGTATGGAAGCTACGTGATTAATCGAAAATATTTTTGGATGTAAATATTCCACAGATTAACTGTCTTACACATTTACGTAGTGTTTTTCCACATTCAAACACCGTGTTAAAAATGTAATGGTTATAACAGCATTGGTCAAGACTCAACCAGTATTGCAATAAAATTATTTAAATGAAAGCCAAAGTGTATTAGATAGTAATGCCGATACTTTTCTCACTCTATATGAAAAATATGTTACTACTCGAGAAATATTGTAACTTAAAATTTAACTTGTTTTTTAGGGAACTCATAAAAATGTTGCAACTCAGTATAATTTTCAGTTACGTACTGGTTGATTAGTAGATTTATTACTCACAATTTCAATTCGCATTCCTTGCTTACATTTGACCTTGAAACATTTTCGTAGTAAATTTTGTGAAACTGCCCGAGGTGGGAAAAGTAAAGGAGAAAACATTGCGTTCTACAAATCACTATTCAACGGAAAGCATTCCGCTCCTACGCTGAAGGGCGTACGGCCCCATAACAAGGACAAAGCGACTGTTTACACGAAGTTAATAAAACCTCGGGCGGACTCCAATCTCCACATCGTTGAACCTCGCCCCCCCCCCTTCCACCATCTCACTCCATCAAGACCTCCCTCCACCTTCCGATGTATCTCTCTCCCTTTTATGTCCCTCCCAGAATCCCTCCTTCCTCGACGAATTTCTCCTTCTCTTTCCCACACTCCTCTTCAGCATCTTTTCTTGCTTCTTTATCCCCTTCTTTCCTTCTCCCTTTTCTCCCTGACTTCCTCCCATCCTGCACCTGCTCTTTACTTCTTCCCTTTTCTATCCTCTGCTCATCATCTTCCTTCCGCTTCTTCTTTGTCCCTTCTGGCCCTTGCCTTCTCTTTCCGTATATTCCTGCCTCCTCTTTTCTTTTTTCTATTGTCTTCTACCCTTATCTTCGTCTCTCCGACCCTCTTCATCCAATTTGCTTTCATCTTCCCCTCCTCCTCCTGTTTTCTTCATATCTCTTTCAATCACTACTTCTCTACGTTCTACTTCCCTATCTATTCAGAATCTCTTTTCTCTCTATTCTGTTCTCCCTGTATTTCTTTATTTCTCTATTTCTTCATATTTCTCTCTCTCTGTATTTATACCTCTCTCTCTCTCTCTCTCAGTATTTCTCTCTTGCTCTCTCTCTCTCTGTATTTCTCTCTGCATTTCTACCTCTCTCTCTCTGTGTATTTCTAACCCCCCCCCTCTCTCTCTCTCTCTCTCTCTCTCTCTTTCTCCTTGTAATTTATTGCCTTTCTCCTTCAGCCTCACCCTCCCACCCTCCTCCCTGCCACATCTCTCATCATCCTCGTCTCCGTTGGTCGCGCCGTCCCCCCTTGTTTACCAGCGAGCCCGACGATTGCTGGCCTTTCCCCCTGCCTGCCCGTCGCTGCACACGCGGCTGCCGCCCACACGAGGGTGTGCGAGGGGGGCGGTTTAACGATGCTCAATACCTCTGCCGCCCGCCGGCTCTGCCGCCCCCGACCCCTGGTGTCAGGTTGCGCTGCAGAAAAGGAAAACCGCCCCTCGCCACCCAAACCTACATTATGTGATCAAAGTATCCGGACACGTCCAACATGGTATTATGGTGGGGTAGTGTTTTTCATGGAGGGGGCTTGCACCCATTGTGGTTTTGTGTGGCACTATCACGCCAAAGGCCTACGTTGATGTTTTAAACACCTTCTTGCTTCCCACTGTTGGAGAGCAATTCGGGGATGGTGATAGCATCTTTCAACATGATCGAACACCTGCTCATGCTGCACGGCCTGGGGCGGAGTGGTTACACGACAATATCATCCCTGTAATGGATTGTCTTGCACAGAGTTCTGATTTGAATCCTATTGATGGGATGTTTCGTGCCAGGTCTCACCGACCTACATCGATACCACTTCTTAGTGCAGCACTCCGTGAGGAATGGGCTGCCATTCTCCAAGAAACCTTTCAGCTCCTGATTGAAAGTATGCCTGCGAGAGTGGAAGCTGTCATCAAGGCTAAGTGTACGCCAACACCCTATTGAATTCCAGCATTACCAATAAAGAGCGCCATGAATTAGTGAGTCATTTTCAGCCACGTGTGCGGGTACTTTAGATCACATATGTACACGGAGTTCCCTGATATTGCGGCTTCCGAGGTGTAACACGTCGTGGTGTATCACATTGTCATATCCGGTTCTTCTCGGGTTTACCCAAAGAAGAATTTTTAAGAGCAAAAAACCTTCGTAGACTTTCCTTTGGAAGGAAATTACAAGCTGGCTGTCCCATGCTGTAGATTTACTGCTCGTGAAAGATCCTGAAGCTTAAAAGAAACCTATTAGCTAAATTCAAATCGCCTGGCTCGTCGGTCGAGTGGTACCGTCTTTCCCTGCTATTCGTAGATGGTTGCGTATCCAAATTTGCGTGGACAGGAATAACAACAGGCCTAAACGTATGCGTATGAGCCACGCCACGTAAAATAAGGAATTTTGGATTGTGTGATTCATGGGAGTCAACTGGGAGGCGTCGCCCAGGATTTTTTGAATTTATTTGTGTGTATTTTGGAGTGACTTCGCACTCTTCCCAAGAATAAAGACTGAAACGATAATTGTTTCTATTTTGTTATAATCTCATATCAACTTATAGCATTAGTTTTCTTCTCGTCCGCACGAAGGAGAATTAAGCGATGGGCAGAAAAATCAGCATCACTTTTTGATTTGAGTTATTCGCACGGGAACAAACGTTTGTAAATGTGATAGTTAAAGCCTCGACATTTCGCATGTCTGCTCTCTGTTTCTTCTTAATACATTTGGCGCAAACGCTCGAGCAAATTTTGTCACATTTATAATGGTTTCTCCCACTAACTTTATTGCTAATTCACGTCTAATAACTATATTCCTCGAATGAACTACTACTGGTCTGCAAATTCCGCCAATACTCTTTAAGATATTTATTTCTGTTCCTATTCTTTGCATCTTTTTTTTACTTTTGTCACTGGATAATATCGAAATAATAATAGACCCAGCATCCCGTAGACTCTTAAAACAGTGCCCACTTTAACTTTAGCCTTCAGCATGTTTTAATGTACTAATAAATTGTTAGTAATTCGCATGTCACATAGAAATGTGACACAACAAAAATTGGCGATTTTAAATGTATACTATTTTTGTACAGAGCAAAATTCAATTTACAACATATAATTACACATGTTAGTTGAACAATTTAGTTACATAGAAAATATCGAAGAACTCTGTAATATGTGACGATAATTACATTATCGTTCCAGCTTTTGAGCAGTACTAAAAGAACGAGATTTTTGTTATATTTTATTATGTATGATATGCCTTGTGTTAAGTTTCGTTATACCATATACAAACCTTGGAAAATGTACTACTTGCATGGTTTCTAAAGTTGGTGACAAACTGCGCCATTTCACCCCATAGCTCGGATTCTATAGGACTCAATAAATCTCCCACTCTGCTTCTAGCGCGATCTTCGGGTTTGCGTGCAACTTGCCTAATTTCTCAATTACCAGTTCACTCCGGCGTTCTTCGATCGCAGGATCCGGCGGCCATTTCGCAAAGCGAGTGGCGAGAGAGCGCGCGAGGAGTGGGATCCGATCACGTGATCTGTTCTCCCCCTGTTAGCCGGCAGCACACATAGTCCCTATCCGCATTCATCAAACGAACGTATTCATTACACAATTGATTGGGGGTGCGAGGTAGACAACCGCTACGTTGTGCTTCAGTGTGTAGTACGTTACTGAACTTCAAGCGTGTCCGATAGAGAGATTGGGGTGAATTCGAAGCATTCCATTTTGAGCTTTTCTTTGATAGTCTAGTTCTCTACTTCAGAAGATGTATTAATATTCCGGCATGTTAAATTATTCATTAAGATATGTTAATGACAGGTATGTTAAAAATACACAGCACTACTTTCTTGTAATGTGAGTATTTCAATACCTGAGAATACATAGACTGACAGAAGGAGTGTGATGAATATATAGTACCTGTTTCTTGAGAATGCTTTGAATGTTTCCTTATCTGAGAAAATAGAGCTAATAGAATGGTCTGGTGATTAAAAAACATTTCTTTCTCCAGATTTAATAGTACATATTACATATGTACGTACATGAGAGAATCAGAGGCAGTAGAGGTTACGAAGTGAATAAGTATCACTTCTTTCTTGAATATTTTTGAGACAGATTTTCATACATCAGATTGCTTAGGCCCGCTTAGAAGATAGCTGTGTATATAGAATAAGTTTCTTTAAATTATTTCTTTAAGTTTCTTTAAATTCAACCCTTTCTGCGAGCAGTGGTTGCCAACATAACACTCTGGAGTGCAGGTCGCACTAGAGATAATCCAGAGTTATCTTTTGCTTCTCGTCGTTCTCGAGTGTTGACGGGAACAGTGGGCTCAATCGTGGAACACGGCGCCCGTTGATTGATTGCTAGTGATTCTGGACGCGCAACTGCAAAAAAAAAAAAAATATTAGTCCCGTAAGTATAGTCATGTTTTCTCTCCGACGATGCGTTGGTCATTCCTCTTTGCTCTTTGCTCTTCCCTGGATGGCGAAATCCGGCAATGAAACCATAACCAGGTTTTCCCATAACCAGGGTTTTCCATAACCAGGGTTTTCCCATAACCAGGTATCTTCAACCAGCGAGTCACCGCCCGAAACGAACAATCCTCTAAGGTGTCGATCATGTGCGGTAGTGTAGTGCGTGTAAGTGTGTGTGCGCGTGTATGCGGTGAGGATAGGACAAGCACTGGGAAGGAAAGATCGCGCGTGGTCCGTATCCCGTTTGATAGGGAACTGCTCCGTCATTCGCCTGGCGTTGATCGTAGAAACCACGGAAAACTACCGATCAGACTAACCGGCCGCTAGAATTTTTCTCCAGACAGTGACTAAATCCCGGACAAAGACACTGCAGTGATAGCCTTATCTTATAAGGAATCAAATATAATTTCCGTTGTAGTTACTTGCGAATTTGTTTAATCTTAAGAAATAGAATTAAGTTTTTAAACTACATCGTTCTCGATCGCAATCATGTTTGCTTTTCACAACCTCCCGAAATAAGCTCAGACAAAAACTCATATCATAGTTCCAACTGCCGAGGTAACTGTACTCCTTATTTTCTTGTATGTGAATTGAAATGAATTGAAGTCTTATTTTACGTGACGAGACTCGGACTATCAGGCCTGCTCTTTCGTCTGACCACGCAAATTTTGCTACGCTCCTTTCACCCAAAAGCTAGAAAGGTGGTATCACTCGGGCGACAAAACAGGCGATTTGAATTTATCTCAGAGGCTTCATTTAGGCTTTAGGATATTTTACATGCAGTAAATCTACTAACATGGGACATCCAGCTTTACTTCTCCTCTGAAGGAAGGACTACGAAGAATTTTTTCGCCCTTTAAAATCCACATCTTCGATCGGGTTTGAACCCGCGTACTTGGGTATAACCGTTCGATCGGGGCGCACCATCGTCAACCGTTACTCCGTCGCTGTTACATCGGCGCTAACTGTTAGACCATCGCTAACCGTTAGACCATGGCCGCCGCCATGTGAGACCCAGCACCGACCAAATAAAGACAAAAAGTGTGTTTCTCCTCCACGTATTTGCCCCAGCGGTGGACCGCTCCGGCCGAAAGATCTACGCTCCGGACTTTTGAATTGCATGTAAGTGTGTATGTGTGTGTGTGCGTGTGTGTGTGTGTGTAAAACCGGTGCGAAGAGAGAGCAAGGAAGAGGAAGGAAAGATCGCCCGCGGTCCTTGGCGTGTTTGTTCAGGTTGCCCACCGGCATTCGCCTGTTGTTGATCATATAAACCACGGAAAACTACCGAGGAGAGCAGCCGTCCGCTAGAATTCTCCTCCAAATAACGGCTGAATTCAACCAAGCTATTAAGCCAGAGTCGAAAATTCGCCACCCGTGCCAGTGGCCGAGGGGTGTTTGAGGAGTGCAGCCACCGTACTTTTAGCCTTGAGCGTGGGGCGCCACACCCTCAGCCGCCCCTCCCTCGCCCCCCACTCTCGCTCCGCCGCTCTCGTTAGCCAAATGCACCGCGTCCTTCCTCTCCCACCCCTCGCCCTGTCGCGCCTCCTCCGCTAAAGGCGCTGTTTCTGTCCTGTTGCTGTCTCTGCCCGGTCTCCCTCTCCGTTGTCCTTCCAACTGTCCCCAGGCATCATTGCCTTTCATCATCAATTTTTGTTTTGTTTCTCTGCGTCTCAATAGTAATTTTCTCTCGTACAATCTTCGTCGTTTTATTTTTATACTGGCTCGTAGCTTGTTTTTGTTCTCTCTTGTGTCTCTACCCATATGTATTTTTCACCTCCTCTTAATCATTTCTTTTCCGATTTTCTCTCTGAATTTTATTAGTTACTCTGTGCTTTGTTCCGTTTCGTAATCGGATTCGCGATTTTGAATTCTTATCATTGCCTTGTTTGGAATGTTTTTTCATCAGCTCTTACCTCTCATGTCTTGGTCTTCTCTTTCACTGATTATTAACTTTCTGATATCTTCCCTGGGTCTCCTTATCATTCACTTATTATATTTCAACTAATATATTTTCTTCGTTGTTTGTTGGACTCTTGTTTCTTTTTCTCGCTCCACTTCTTTCTCACTCCTCAGTTCACTTCCCCATCATTTATTTGCTCCTCTTTTCCGTCATTTACTTTTTCTTTTCCCTCTCTTTTTTTCCCACTCACTTGTTTCTCTTTCACGATTTCTTTTCTCTGCCACTTGTTCATCTTCCTTACACCCATCACTGCTTTATTCCTCCATTTGGCCTCTCCAAATCTGTGTCCTTCCACCGTCCTCTTTCTCACTCCTCAGTCCACTTCTCCATCATTTATTTGCTCCCCTTTTCCGTCAATTACTTTTTCTTCTCCCTCTCTTTTTTTTCTCTTTCCCACTCACTTGTTTCTCTTTCACGATTTCTTTTCTCTATCACTTGTTCATCTTCCTGACACCCATCACTGCTTTATCCCTCCATTTCTCCTCTTCAAATCAATGTGCTTCCACCGTCCATCCTTCTCTTGCGGAGGCTCTTCGTTGCGTGTCGGATGATCGGGGGCGGGCGATCATCGGCGCGAGTGGCTGATCACCGCCGCTGACGGGGCTCTCGGCGCCATTTGCGTCGCGCCCCTCGCCCCTCCACCCCACCCTTCCCCCGGTTTCCCAGGTGGTGCACTGCGTCGCCCGTGCTGTCACGCGACAGTCCGGGCGCTGGCCTGTCTCCTAGTTAAGACCGCATGACATATTAGCTACTTTTTTTGTGTGTTAGGAGCTTAAATGTCTGATTCATTCTCAGTTATACATCACAAAATTATACAATTAAAAAAAATTATCCATTTTGTTATTGTACAGTAGAACCTCAGTAATCCGAATTAATTTCGTCTGTTTGGTACACAAAAATATTCGGATTATCCGAAAAAATATACCTTACATATACAAATACATATATAAAGTTACCAGACAGACCAAAGTACCGTGCGATTTGAGCAAATGGCAACGTATCGTGGCGATCGCATCATCACATCATTATATAGAATAATTTAACAGATTCAGTTGCTTACGGCAAAAGATGATTACCAATTTTGCAAGTTCCTTTAAATGAAAATTACTGCTACATAAACATGTGTATGTACAACGTAGTTTCCAGTGCAACAAACGTTTCATTTCAACAAATTGTGTTTCAAAAACTAGTTGTACTGTAATTATAAAATCCTTTCTTTACATTACAATTAAGCATTTTATTTATTTGGTTTATTTTTCCCATATCCCGAATTTTGTTCGGATTACCCGAAATTTCGAATTTGCAGGGTTTGGATTAGCGAAGTTCTACTGTTCATGTTGAATATTTGAAATTGTTTGACGTGTCATGAAAGTTACGTGGTTGCTAGAGGTGAGGAAGATAACAGAAGATTGGTGATGGTTTTGTCTTTATTTTTCTATGTCGGTCATGTTTTATGAAAGGTACCGTAATAATTGAATTTTTAACTTGTTGAAAGTCATTAGAAACTGTGAATTAATGTTAGGCGTGGAGGGTCGAAGAAATCACTTGTAGCGCCTCGAAATTTTATGGGACGATGTTCGAAGTCGTGTGAAACACGGAAACGCAACTACGACGACCTTTGGGTATCACCCTTACTCAGCTTCATTCTTAAAAAATCATTATTACGGGGAATGGGTATCGATCTAATTCTTGTCTTATAGAAGTAATTTGCGATTAAATATGCAGAATGCGACCATGAAGTTTCATCGTGATGATGCGTGGAAAACAGACCTTGTTTCTTTTAATTCGCTGTTTTATTTCCTACACTCAGCTAATTTTCTTCCAAGAGGAGGTACAATTTCATTGTTTATCAATTAATACGAACATAACATGATGTTTTATCGTAATGATGCGTGGAAAACCAAAAATGATTAGACCTTATTTCTTTTGAATTCGATGTTTTATTTTCTACACTTGGCTAATTTTCGGGGAGGTGCAATTTATTTGTTTATCAATTAATATGGACATACCACAACGTATTATCATTTTTTTCCGTTCTCGGCATTCTGTCGCAGTAATGTGTGTCTTTTTCACAAGTACATAAAATCTTAAATCTTGACAATTTTCATAATGGTACCTAAAAAATAGAGCTATAAAATGATACAATTATTCTCGTAATATTGTGAGTCGAGAGGTTAAGGAGGTTGTCAGATCGTACGAACAGCCTCATTTGTCACTCGCGTCTGTTACGGTCGTGTTTTGTTTTCCTTCGGATGTCCCCCCACCCTAGCTCTCCCGTTACGCTAACTTGGGACGACTGCGTTTTTCCTCCTCTGTTGCATCTGCGACGCTATCGAACAAATGACTTTCGCGACAAGATAGCGGCCAAACGTGTTTACGAAGTAAAAATACCTTCTTCTGTTTCCGTGAACTGCCGAACCGAGAGGAGCACGTGTCGGGAGTGCCGGAAGTCGATCGCAACGGATAAAAAGAACAGTTTTGGAGGGTGGCTTTGAAACAAATATTGACTTTAGTTCTTCCGAAAAATACCCTCACTTGTTCAGGAAAAGCTGTTATGTGGCTTTTGTCCCTTTATCGTATTTTTAGGAAGCCATTTGCACAAGAGATTTCTTACATCCTGAAACAAGATAATGTAAACACGTAAAGAGCATCGTCGTGGCAATTTAATGCTTTACACAGAGAGTGCTCGATTAGGTTTTTTAGAAGACTAGACTAATTGACAAACGATTGACAAAAGTTCGGACTTTCCACGACTAAGTCTCCAGCTCTTATATAAAATCTAGGATGGCAGTTGTTTAGACTTCCAGTTAACATTTTGTATTTATTGCCTTATGCGACAAATTTAGCAATAGCCGCACACTGAAGTTGGAAAAACTTTCATTAATATAAGTGTATTGAACACGCAACAGGGGTATTTAAAAACTTGAAATTTTGGGCTTTGATTTTGACACAATGAAAGAGTAAAGTTCACATATTTGCAAATCTCCCCAGCTTTGTACTTAGTGTATGAGTCATCTAGTTACACTTTGCTAAAAACCTCTCTGATGAAATAGTTTTTTTTTGGTATCTTGGAAAGGTTACAATACCAAAATTTATCTGAATTATTATTTTACAGATATAAACACCCGTCTTTATGCCACAATGCACTCAACGAAACATTTTTTAATCAAATAAAAACAGTACTTTCATGCAATAACCTTAAAGACACTTATTGCTGAATCCGAAGGCCACAAACGGTGTGGAAATATAAGATTTAACTTTTCAACTAATGACAGCTTATGTTGCGACACTTTATGGGGATACCGCGTCAGGGCTCCCGCGTCTGGACCCCCGCGTCGGGACCCCCGTGTCGGGAGCTTAGATCTTGTCCGTTCTGCGGAGATACCACATTGAAGGCACATGAAGGGGTTAACTTCGCATGTAGACGTATACGTCGGCGCCGAATCCCACATCCCTGTGAGAAAGGAACACTGCCATCTCCCGGCATATACCACATGGCATATAACGGGAATAGTGATATCTGCTTTCACGCGATCAGCATCAATACTCTCTCATGCACTTAGAAGAGTCGACACCCCTAAAGAGGAGCTGACAGCCATTGTCTTGCCAGTTGAATACCCCAAGCACCGCCTGTTTCATTCCAGGAATTAATATTGTAAGTTCGAGGCATGGCGGAGTCCTTGAGCAGAGCTCAGATTAATCCGCTCGTATATGCCAGAATTCACGACCTGCCACAGCACACTGGGTCGCAACAGACGCAAACTACTGAAGCAGATACGCATTCCCTAGTAATGACGAACGTAGAAAAAATTAGATTTAAACATTTTGTGATGTAGTCCCGGTTATTTGACAAGAAAATCTTACGATTTCGCTTACTCGCTTCACTTATATCCAAACGATACGATGTAGCACAGAAGAAAAATAATTCCTATACGTTATGGGAAACGAAAACCTAATCTAAAGGGCCTAGAAAGCAACGTATTCGAGTTATGTTTGTTATGAATGTGTGTGTCTCGTATTATGGGTTGCAGTTATACCTCCCATTCCCAACAGGAACATTATAAACGTGTGTGTTTATTACATAAGGGCAAACAAAATTCACTTTATAAGTTATCATTTCAATCATCACTGGGCTTTACGTCAGTTCGAACATCATCTCTGAGCTTTTACGTCAACTTTAACGTTTCGTGTGTCTTCTGATGCTTTTTGTCTTGTTACCTCCTTTAGCCCCTTGTAGATCCGAGCCTCCACTCAGTAGCTCCTGTGTGACTCGTAAGCCTATTGCGGCCAATTGCCTACTCCTGCCGCTGTGACTCGTAAGCTTGTGGCGCCGCTTGAACCATATTGCAAGTAGGGGGAAGTTCGGTGACGACCAGCTGGCGCTCATTATGCGCCCCATGATCGCATTACGGAAATTTCTCCCCCGGCTCGCGCACGGCCACACTCATCCCTCACATTTATACGCCGGAATCATTCCCATTCATTACTTCCATATTTGCATGAGTTTTTTCTTAGGTAGTGTTGTTCAGTCGCTCTCTGGAGGAGAATTCTAGCGGCCGGTTGTTCTGGTCGGTTGTTTTCCGTGGTTCCTTCGATCAACACCAGCCGGAGCAGTACTCTAACAAACGGGACTCGGATCGCGCGCGGTCTTTCCTTCCCCTTCCTTGTCCTGACTACTCACTTACGTTTGCATGCCCTACACTACCACACATGTCGAGACACTGGGGAACTTAAATATTTTCTCGGCTGGGACCATGTCTTACTTGTGCAGGGAAATCCCCATAATCCGCCGAGCCACCATGCAGGGAGAAAGAACACCTCCACCGCCGTCGATAAAAACCATGAACTACACTTACGGGACTAACAACCTTACCCAAGTTCTGTAACACTAAATTAATGTGTAAAAAACAGAACGGTATAAGTGGCATTTTGTAAATTATGAGAAAAACGTGTCTATTTTAGGCTGTAACTGACAATGTATTTTCGTGGTTTTCATAAACAATGGAAATTCCGTGATTTTTGTGATGAACTCACGACATGACAGTAATATTGAATTAAATAAACTGATTTCTTAGAATTTATAAAATGTCACTTATACCGTTCTGCTTTTCGCCCATTCAAATAACCAATTATTGGGATTTTTAGATTTTGTTTCGAGCGTGTGACCCCCTGTCCGCCGGCCGCGGATCCGCTAAAGAATGGGTCGGTTTACTGCCCTGCCACGCTACAGCAGCACGGCGGCGGCGCGGCGAGCGGACGGGCGGGCGGGCAGGCGGGCGGGCGGGCTAGCCACTGGATGCGCGGCGGTGGTGGTGGCGGCGGCGGTGGTGTTTACGAGTTTGGCTACATGAAAATACGTGCGCGGCGTGGAGAAGGCGCTTTCATCTCTCTGGATATTGCCTCGCTCCGCCACGCCCCCTCCTCCACGCCCCGTCCCGCCGCAGTAGAATCCGCATTGCGACCCGCCCGGCGCCATTCACGGGATGGGCAGAGGATTTGCCGCGTAGCGATGGATGCTGCGAAGGCTGGAATTGAAACGGCGAGGAATCGCAGATGTTGGGTTGAGGGCGCTCGCAACAAACCGTTAATACGGTCCATGTGAGGTTTGTGGGGTGGGGGGAGCGGTTGCCTCTTGTGAGCCTGTGGAGGTTCATAGAATGCATTGGAAGAGAAAGTAGGGAACGTATGGCTGTCCGCGAGAATCTGCAACTATGAGGGTTTTCAGGGTGCAACTATGAGGTTCTGCTTTGAGGGTGCTTGGTACAATACGTTAATACGATATACGGAGATCTGTGGAGTGGGGCGTTGCCTCTTATAAGCCTGTTGATGTTCATAAAATACATCGGAAGAGAAATGTGTATGGGAATGTCCGTGAGAATCTTCAACTATTGCGGTTCTGGATGCAAGACGTTTATATGATCCGTGTGCGGTGTTTGTAGTGTGAATTTTCATTGACTGAGACTGGAGGGATAGGACTTTATCGGATATTAGGGAAGATAAATGTATATGAGAATGACCGTGAGGAATTGCAGCAAATGCAAAAGGTATTTGTTACAATAAATATATAGAGCACATGTGGAACTGACAGAAGTGTCTCTGGGCATCAACTGATGTCACTGCAGTGCCTCTGACTGGGAGTTCTTAGAATTCGATTCGCAATGGTGGAAGGATTTTCGCCACTAGCCACACACCTAAATAAAATTCAGGCTCTGTCTGGAGGAGAATTTTAGCGACTGGCTGCAATGATCGGTAGTTTTCTGTGGATTCTCCGGTCAATACCAGGCGAAATCCGGAGCAGTACCCAACAAACGGGCCACGGACCGCGGACAATCTTTCCTACCTACCCTTGCCCCTTACACACACTTACATTTATCCCGCTTGATTTCTCATTTTTCCCAGTCTATTTGAAACTGTTTTATTAGAATATTTATATATTGTTTTGTCCTAGAAACGTTTTGTTTTGGTTCATTTTTCACACTCGCAGAAATGTTAGTAAACGTTTGCTCACAGTGGACAGATCTGTTAAAAGTGGACTTGATTTCATATCATATTATGGTAAAAATCTTGCGTTGAACCCGGAAACCTTCCAGTTTACTTAGTAATGCCTATGATGATGTAACTTCATACGTCCGTATAATCGTAAAAACATGTCAACACTTCGAAATTGAGACCTTTATTGAACCCATGTGACTTGTGTGTCAATGACTTTATAATCTGCATTTCAAAACGAATAATTGCTTTCGACACCCACGAAACAGGTACAATTTTGGAGGTTAGTTAAAAACGGATTACACAATTTCCAACCAATTTGGTGCTTTCAAAATAATTTACATAAAAAACAATGTAGCATGTAGTACACATGTTATTGGGAATTGGAATTTAAAAAGTGTCTTCATGAATAGAAATCTGCAAACGTAAAGAAATCAGACAATCTCTGATATGTTCGGCTGTTCTGCTGCTTTCTTTTTCAATCTCCCATTTGAGGGCCAGCTAAGGCGTCATGCGAATGAAAACGTAAGCTTCCGCGTACGGTTTGCGGTTTAGTGTTTACTTTTCCATTTCCTGAGACGTCGCGTCCTAGGCACGGATACCAACCTTTCTTCTCTCATGCTTCGACCTTCTTGAAATTTCTAATTTTTTCTTTGCGCATGCTCGCATTTCGAAATTACGTCGCATTTTTCCACGAGGAAGGCCGCGGCATGGCGGTCGAAACGTTGGCATGTGCGTCTAAGACGTGGCGTCTCCCGGTCAGCCAAGTAGATTGTCATGCCACTTCTACTGCTTAGGAACTAGATTTTTTCCGAAACACTCGAAAGGAAATTCTCGAAAACCGTGTTGTTTAGGGGTTTTACCTAACACGCGTTTTGGTGACTACCAATAACTCCCCATGTAGCTTTCTATACTTGCGAGTTGCCCGGGACAAGCCATCGTGTTATGTTGAAAACTGCGTTTTTGTTTGCTAATCGGTTACCTTGGGACCATACAACATACTACTTAAACCCGGTCCTGCAGTTATGAAATTCTCTGGGTCATTATTTCTCCAACAGAGTGCCGCGCATTACAGAGCCAGGAAGGCGTGAGTCTATTATGAAGGCGAAACACTCGGAAGGAATAGTCGAGTTCGAGTCGAGCAACAAAGATTTTTTTAATGTTCAAAATTCATTCATTAAAAAACATGAAAAAAGGAGACTGAAAAGCTTCGCGAAAAAGTGCAAAATATTTACTGCACAATAGGTGTTTATTAACATATTTTTGGCATGTCTTCTTCATAAACTCACGATCCGCTAGCCTGAGCCAGATTTACCTTCAAGCAAAATAAGCATTCGTGTAGGGTCTCCCATCCTTGAGGAAACCCGGGCCTCTCCAGAACGTAGAGCCCTCCGTCTGTGCCTCACTTGTGGGAGATACCTGATTGGGGAAAACCGCGCTAACTGATGTGTAGATCGTCGCTGCATCTCACCATTCAGCTAGAGATCGCCGCCACTGCCCATGACACTACATTTTGCGCGCAGAGATAGTGTAACGGTTATCGTATCGGACTGTTATACCATACCGGATCAAACCTGACCGAAGCCGTGGATTTTAGAGGGCGAAAAAAATCCTTCGTACGCCTTCCTACGAGAGAAAATAAAGCCAGCTGTCCCATGTTAGTAGGTTTACTTGCATGTAAAAGATCCTCAAGCCTAAATGACGCACTTGAGAAAAATTCAAATCGCCTGTTTCTCGCCCAAGAAATACCTCCTTTCTCTGCTAGTTGCTGAAAGGATCGTAGCGAAATCTGCCTGGTCAGTCGGAATAGCAGGCCTCATGGCCTGCGTCTCGCCACTACATTTTGCGCGCCACTGCATTTTTCGCCATTATATAAGGTATTAGTTCAATTCAATTCACTTACGGGATTAATGGATATCACGTCGCGTCACATCGTCGTCGCGACCGGTAAAAACACTAATCAAACCATGAGGATCCCGGAACGCATCCCGGAAAAACATTTAGAAAATATTCGGAATCTGTCATAAATGTTTTTATCTGTAAATTAACAGTTGATCAAAAAGTTTAGTATCCTAAAAAGTTTGTATTTAAAAAAAAATATTACGCGAAAAAAAATTTAAAGAAACCTGAAGAATTATTTACCAAAGGGGATGGTCAACACGATTATGCGTTTGGACGCCTTGTACCTAAATCCTGCCCTGCCGTAATGAACTTCTCCGGGTCATTATTTCGGCGGCTGTGCCCCGCCCATCGCAGAGCCAGGACGGCGGGAGGCGATGAGGAGGGCGAACGAGGAAGCGCCGTGTCCGCGACGCGGAAGTGCGCGCGAGCGGCGACGGAGCGGCAAGTGCCTCCCAGGAACTCAGGAAGTCGTTGGGTGTTCATCGAAGGAGTTGCGCGGCTGAGAGAATGGGTTCTGAGAACGCGCTGCCCAACGTACGCGACCCCCCCCCTCTCTCTCTCTCTATCTCTCTATCTCTCTCTATCTCTCTCCATCTCTCTCCATCTCTCTCCATCTCTCTCTATCTCTCTCTCTCTATCTCTCTCTATCTCTCTCTATCTCTATCTCTCTATCTCTCTCTCTATCTCTCTCTATCTCTCTCTATCTCTATCTCTCTCTATCTCTATCTCTCACGAGAGTAGATGGATTCCGTATGAATGTGAAAACAGTAGTCAAGACTGGCCTGCGTGCATACGGTACTCTGAATTGGGCATTGGAAGACTTTTATTGGAACCCTCTGGACTTGTGGTGTCAATGACTTATACTAATCCTAGGCATTTCAAAGAAGGAGATAATGTGCTTTCGACACCACGAAACAGGTAAATTAATGTGGGAGGTTTAGTGTAAACATCGTGATTACACAAGATACTCCAACCAATTTGGTGTTTAAGTCAAAATAAATTTCATGCATAAAAAACAATGTAGCATGTAGCTTAAAACATGTATTATTGGGGCAAATTGGAAATTTTAATAGAAAGATAGTGCTCTCCAATGAAATGATAATCTTTGCAACCGTTAATGGCAAATCAGACAAATTCATCGTGGATATGTCCGGTGCAACGCTGGTATATATATAGATAGATGTTAGATGATGATATCGGTCTTCTTGGACCATAGATGAAGGCGACGGCCCAGCTAAGGGGCGTTCATGCGTAATGGAGAACGTAAAGCTTCCAGACGTACGGGGTTTTCTGTTTAGTCGTTTATCTTCTTCGCTATTTCTGGAGACGCGGGGCGTCCTATGGCGCACGGGGATCACAACCTATTCTTCTCTCTCATGTTGATGTGCGACCTTCACCCTGGGCATTTCTCAATTTTTTCTTTGAATGCAAATAGTCTATGGACTCGGCATGGTAGTCTAAAATTCAATCGGTCGCATTTTTTCACGAGGAGGTCTCTGGGCGCATGCGGGTGAAAAGTTCGTGTGGCGATGTTTGCCGAATGCTAAGGACGTGGTGCGTCTCCCCGGTCCACAAGTAGATTTGTCCAGTGCCACGGTCTACTGCTTAGAGAGAATAGATTTTTTTCCGGAACACTAAGGAAATTCTCGAAAAACGTGTTGTTTAGGGTAGCGGTTTTTTACCTAATGACTACGGTTTGGTGGACTCGGAAAAAATTCTAGAAGGAAATATTCAATATGAGATATGTGTTTTTATTGGGGGGTTTAGTATCAGAAAGACTCGTTGTGGGGTTGACTGTAATTATTCGGGCGGAAAATTCTATAGGGTATAATGTGTACATTAGAGAAAAAATTGTGGGGTTTAGGGGTGGTTTTGAACCTAAGACTACGTTGTAGATGCAGTGTAGCTGTCCTAACCGGGAAAGAAATTGTCGTAGAGAGAATGTCTAGATAAGCTGGTAAGGTTTTTAGTGAGGGTGATTTTCAGCACTGAAAACGAGCGTTTTGAAGAGATTGGACTAGCTATTAGATCCGACTGTAAGCCCATGTAGCAATTTGCATAACGTTGCCCAGTTGCACCCGAGGACATAAGCCATGCGTGTTTGTAGTCGGAGTTGTTTTGAAAGGATACGTTTGTTTGTTTTGCTAGATCCGGCATTAATTTGGGAACCGAAATACATAGTTCGATTACTATCTTAAAGCCCAGAGTCTCGTGCAGTTATGAATTCTCTGGGGTTACCCCATTATTTCTCTCTAGACAGAAGCTAGCCGGGGCGGCATTCAATAGAGAAACAGAGAAGGAGAGCTAGTGAGTAAGAAATTTATTGATTGGCGAACGCTCCGGAAGGAATAGTTCGATGGAGTTCGAGTGAGGCAACAAAGATTTTTTTTTAATGTTACAATTCATGTCATTAAAAAACATGGAAAAAAGGGAAGAGACTGAAAAGCTTCGCAAAAAGTGCAAAATATTTATGGCACAATAGGTGTTTTATTAACAATATTTTTGGCATGTCTTCTTCTCATGAAACTCAGCGATCCGCTAGCCTGAGCCAGAGTTTACCTGTCAAGGCAAAATTAGCATGTCGTGGGTAGGGGTCTCCATCCATGAGGAATAACCCGGGCCTCTCCAGAACGTGAGCCTCCGGTCTGTGGGCCTCACGTTGTGGGAATACCTGAGTTGGGAAAACCGGCGCTAACCTGTGTGTGTGAGATCGCTCGCTGCTCTCACCCATTCAGGCTAGAGATGCCGCGCCACTGCCCATGACACTACATTTTTGTTCGCACCGCAGAGATAGTTGTAACGGTTATCGGTATCGGACGTTTATACCATACCGGATCAAAACCTGAGAAGCCGTGGATTTTAAGGAGGGGCGAATAAAATCCTTCGTTATAACGGCCCATTCCTAGCAGCATGTAAAATTAAAGGCACAGCTGTCGCCAATGTGGTTAGTAAAGGTATTAAGAACGTGTGTGGCAATAGTAACAAGATCCTCGCCTAAAATGAGGCAACTTGAGAAATTCAAATACGGGCCTGTTTCCTCGTCCCAAGAAATGACCACTGCTTCTTTCTTCTGCTATAGTTGTGGCAAATGATCGTAAGCGAAACTCTGCTGGGTCAGTCGAAATAGCAGGCCTCATAGGTCTGGTCTCGCCACACTAACAACATTTGCGGCGCACCCTTGTGCATTTTGTTCCACGCCATTATATATTAGGTATTAGTTTTCATTCAATCAATCTTACGGGAATAAGTGGATATCACAGTCGCGTCCAAGACATCGTCCGGTCGCGATCCGGGCAAAAACACTGAATTCAAACCTATGGAGGATGGCCGCGGAGACGGCATCCATTCCTCTGGAAAAACGCTATTTAGTAAAATATTCGGAATTCTGTCATAAATGTTTTTATCTGTCTGAGAACTAAGTTGTGATCCAAAAATAAGTTTAGTATTCTCTGTAAAAAATGTTGTATGGTTAGAAAAAACACTCATAGGCGGAAAGAAAAGATTTGTAGATGTGTTGTGGAAGAATTAATTTACGCAAAGGGTGGAATGGCTCATTAGTTCTATGTAGATTTATAGCGGGTGAATAGGGGTACGTGCGCTTGGGACGCCGTTATATCACTGCCAGCCTTGTGAAAGTACAAGAGTGGTAATGATACTTGGTCTGTCGGCACAGGTATCAAGAGTATTTCGCAGGGACATTGTGGCGCCCCGCCCGTATACGGGCAGCGAGGCGCAGGGGAGCGTGGGCCAGGGGATGAGGGCTCCGCAGAGTGAGGGGCGGAAGAGGAAATCGGCCTGGGGTGTTCCGCGAGCACGCGGAAGTTCGCGCCGGGTCTAGGCGGGGAACGGGAGCGGGCAAGTGCCGGTCCCAGAGGAAACAGGAGGTGGGCCTGTTCAATCGAAGTAGTAGTTGCTGTTGACAGTGAGAATCGGAGGCGTGAGAAGCGGCGCTGGCGCGCAACGTAACGCAGAGGCCCCACCTACTCTCTCTCTCTCTCTCTCTATCCTCAGTCTCTCTTCTCTCTCTCCATCTCTATCATCTCTCTCCATATCTCTCTATTCTCCTCTCATCTCTCTCCTCTCTCTCCTATCTCTCTCTAGTCTCTCTCCATCTCTCCTCATCTCTCTCCATCTCTCTCTATCTCTCTCTATATCTCTCTCTAATCTCTCTCTGATCTATCTCTCTCTATTCATCTAATCTCTCTCTATCTTCTCTCTGATCTCTCTCTGCTCTCTCTCATTATCTCCTCTATCTTCTCTGATCTATCTAATCTGCTATCTAGTCGTAACTCTATCTATCTATCCTATCTATCTATCATCTAATTTCCGCTCTCTATCTCGTCCGTCTAAGCTCTCTCTCGTATCTCTCTCTCTAGATTCTCTCTCCTATCTTTCTCTCAGTCTCTCCTATCTCTTGCTCTCTATCTCTCTCTATCTCGTCTCTCTATCTCTCTCTATTGTTCTACTTCTATCTTATCTTAATCTATCTCGTTCCTCTTAGGGTCTAATCTTCATCACTTATCTCGATGCTCTATATTATGCTCTCTTCTTCTATCTCTCTCGTCTAAAATCTCTCTCTATCTGATCTCTCTCTATATCGTCTCGCTCCGTCTATGCTCTCTATCTCAGGGAGTCTACGAT
>BOPP01000158.1:1788244-1828562 GCA_017312745.1 Gryllus bimaculatus
TTTGTCATATTATTATTCTTTATCTTCTCGTTCTTCTGTCTTCTCTTTCTTCCTTGTCTTCTCGTTCTTTTTTATCTTCTCTGTCATCTTTATTTTCTGTAAATTCTTTCTTCTTTATCTTCTCTTTATTTATTCTTTATTTATTGTTATTATCCCCTCTTATTCTTATCTCTCTCGTATCCCATTATTATTATTACTATTATTATTATTATTATTATTATTATTATTATTATTATTATTATTATTTTATTATTCTTTATCCTCTCATACTTATTTTGTTCTTCTCGCTCATTATTTTTTGCATCTTCATTATAGTATATTATGGTTAAAATCTTGGGAAGACTTTCTGGAGCTCAAGAAAACGTACGAAATGGTACTTCTACCCCCATGTCACACAGTGTTTAGTGTTCTTTGTCTAAATAAATGAAATTAGATGACCTCTATCACCCCTAACATCTTCTCGTTAGGTGCCCTATATTTCTTCTTTATCTTCTCGTTCTTTCTGACCTTCTCGTTCTTTACATTTTCCTCTTTTTTTATTTTCTTGCTCTTTTTAAGGTTTCATGATTTACTATTTTCCTATTCATTTTTAATGTATTATTCTTCATTTCCTCTTCATCTTATCTGTCTTCTCCTTATTTACTATCTTGCTTTTCTTTATCCTCTCGTTCTCATTCTTCTCGTTTATTATGTTTTCATTTGTTCATATTAATCATTTTCGTATGCTTCTTTTTCATTTTCTTCTTTCAATAGTAGGGATCTCCTTTTTTATCTTCAGATTCCGTTTGTTTCAGTCAGCTCTCCTGAATTACGGAGATCCATAACTTCTCGTAGGTTTCCAGTCATACTAGGTATGAAACCCGAGAGTTTATTGCAACATATTGTTCGCTCTGCTGTATTTAGAATTGCTTTAATTGCGAAATTAATTGCTTTGGGGCTTTTTGTCTCGTTACGTTTCACTTGGGCAACGCCTTTCGCCATTCAGTCATTTCTCTTTTTCACCATCGTCGTTGACCAATAACATCCAGGGAAACTTGAACCACAAATGAGAGTATGATGAGAACGCAAGATAATGAAAAATATATCTTACAGCAGAGAGTTAAGGGCAATTTAAAATTGGCATTGACAAGCCATATACATTGACAACACAATTGGCCAAAATGTCGCTATTATTTTATTATAATCTTCTTATTATTGTCAGCAAAATGTGAGCAACATAGTGAATCCTAAATAACACAAACATCACCAACCCCACGACGAAGATGATATGGCATAAAAAATTAATGCCATAAGCAGTTGAGCTGCAAATTCGACCCCATTGTAAGGAAAGGTTGTTTTTACAACGCATTGGTAAAAGTTATATGATTCCCTCGATACGCACCCATTTATCGTATCTAAACTATCGTTTCATTCATAACTATGGGAATCATCCAAGGAAAGGAGACGATCTAAAGATCTTTTTCACCATTCCCTGGAAGCCTTCTGCATTTTCTTCTTCTTCTTTTTTTTCACCAACTGTCTATAATTAATATAGCACTCATGGTAATGATAATGGTAACGGTAAGCATTATCAGTAAATGCACTATTTCATTTCATTTCATTAATTTCTTTCAACTTTTTTACATATTTTCATCTTAAATATTTTCTTTATTTCTTCTTTTCTTATTCATTATATTTCATCCTGCATTTTCCCTTCCCACACTTTTTTCGCCTTTTTTATTCTCCTTTTTTTCTTATTCCAATTGCTTTTATATTCCCCGTACTGCGATACTTTACCGAAAACTCGTAGCAAAAGTTCACGAGACACTTTTTATCCCGATGCCCTTCTCACCTTCTCAGTCTTTTTTTACGAACACGCAAATGCGCCCAATCGCTTTCTGGAACGTTATCGCTCTTGCGTTCTGCGTACACCGGCCATTTCCCCTCCCTTCACCCCCTTCTCCTTCTGCCCTCTGCCCCCTCGACGTGTGAGGGCACGCGACCCTCCAGGGAGACGTCTGCACGCAACCGCGCGCACGCTCACGTATCACTGGCGAGACGTCAGCGTTGTGACGTTGTGGCTCTACGTAAGCTCCGTGCGACTTGTGGCGTTGTGCTCTCGCAGCACAACGCAGTATGGAAGGGATATATTTCTCTTCAGCTGGATGGCGAAATCCGGCGCCGATCTACACGCGGCGGATTTTCTTTTTTTTATTTATATGCTCCAGCGGGGAAATTCTACTGAGAGGACTCCTCTAAGTTCCTACCTGGTCTCCCGACATGTGAAGTGGTGTAGTGCGAGTGTGTAAGGGGAAAGGTTATGGTTAGTAAGAGGAAGGAAAGATCGCGCGCGGTCCTTGACCCGATTGTTAGGGTACTGCTCTGGCATTCACTTGATATTAATCGGAGAAACAAATAGAAAACTACTGATCAGAGCGGCAAGCTACTAAAATTCTCTTCCAGACAGCGGTCGAAATTGTCTATTTAGCTAGTGTCGAAAATTCGCCACCATCCGGGCTCAAACCCAAGGACTTTCCGGTTAAAGAAGCCGTAGAGACAGCGGTAATATTGAGATAAACACATCCGTTAATGGGGCCTGTTTATCTGAGGATGATCTCACCTGCTTCAGTGTTTTATGGCTCATGAATCTACGAAACGTGATGACACTGTAAACACTCGCTTACGTACAATGTTGAAAAATGAGGATCTCACTCTGTTAACGATGAAGACAGTAAATTTGGAACGCGTATGTTTTTCTCCTCTTCGTAACCAAATTCACTCGTGTGTCATGCGAAACTGACTCGATCAAGATCTATTAATTTCTTTTGGACCTTTCAGACATTATATTTATTGTATTGCATGTTTTTAGTTTCATTTTAAAATGCCATGACTTTTAAACCCAACTTTTCTGTGTCACTCTACTGCAGGTTCCATTTCCAAAATCAAACGAAATCTTTGATATGAAAATTAAAAGTATATAATTTCAACATATAACACCTGTCAGTGTTAAAGTATTATATACTAAAGCATGCGATTATTTTGAACGTAATTAGAATGAGTGAAAATCAGTTAATGGTTATATTATGTTTCATTCTTTTATTTCAATTAGTCTTTTCTTTGCCCCTTCATCTCTTTTCCAAAAGTATCTACTGTTTCTCTCTTTCTTTGGTTAGTCCCTCACATTTCGATTATAAACATTCGAATCATTCTTTCCAACTCGATCTCCCTCACTTCCTGATAACCGTAACTTCACCCTAACGACACAGTAACACACATATCACCGAATTAAAACTGCGCCAAGTGAAGAAGACTGATGGACGTACTTTAATACGAAAAACGAAAACCCGGTTTGGATTTAATCCAGCCGTCGGACACACGCAGCGGATTACAACTGCCGGCGAAGGAAATTAGTCCCCTGTGCGCGACACGGTTCCGAAGCGTTGGCCGGTGACCGTGAAACGGCTGTGTCCATCTGTCCGATGCAGACCTGCGGCAATCGCCTCTCACACTTCATTGCTTACGGAGGATTACCACGCTTCGTGCCGGCCCAGTGGATTTGCGGCCGTAGCTTTACCCTACTTGGCGAGATTAATGTTTTCGTGGAAACCGTCTGCTGCAGAGGAACTGATGATGCTGGGTTAACGAGGGAGTGTTAATTACTTCAGGTGGATACGACGATGATGCAGAAAAATGAAGGTTTGGATGGGCTCGTTTTTTTACAGGGAATGTTGGCAGGAACGTTTGTTTTACATGGACGAGTTGTCTAAATTGCTTACACAACGAATACGTAGAGTATTTGTTCTTTTCTGTATTTGTTACCCTGGACGTACTGTTGGAACATACTGTTGCAAACAACGTCTAGATATTAAACTCCGTTTTGATCGTTATTTCAATTTTTATTCAGAAAATGTTGATATATTCCCTTGTTTTACTTCTGGACACTTAAAACGTTTCTTGTGCCAAAAGGTAAAATACAGTTTTTCCAATTTTGATTTACATAAATAAATAATGAAAGTAGCCTTTTTTATCAAAAATTCTGTTACGGTCTGAAGAGATAGCAAAACGCGTGATAAAAGTACCATTAATTCAAATTGCTTAAGTCATTACAATTTTGTTTGTCACAAGTCAATAAACCTAACATTCCTCTTTGAAAAGTCCCTTTTTATTTTATAATAGTTGTTTATCAACCTTGATAGAGATGGTATTAATAAAGTTAAAACGTTTTATGGTAGTCTTATCAGACGCCTTTATTCTGTCGAAATTCTAGACGCAATCCGCGATTCCCCGGTCAGGCAGACACCGACGCGACCTCGCGACCGCGAGTGCAGTCACCACGCATAGTGCTTCCTATGAAGCGTCTCTATTGATTAACCTTTGCTTTGATTTAATACTAAAACATTAGTAAAACTTGTATGTGACGAGTGGGGTTGAAATAATATCTGCACAAGTTTTCTTGAGATCCAGAATCCCCCCCCCCAACATTTTAACTCTATATAGTTGAACGATGAAATAAAGTTTCATATAAAGCGATGTTAGCAGACGAGACAGTTTCCCTCTCGAGTCGCAGAAAAATATTTGTATCAATAAACAAACTGCAAATTTTAATTTTTTGTATTGCTAACAAAATATTAATATATCTCCAAATTTACTCGACGTCTACTAGCGGAAGATGAGCTCAACAAAACATGCACATAGTGATTTTATACATTTTCTCTTCTTCCTCCGAACACAAAAACATCAACATGCAAACAAGATGCTGTATCCAATAAAGATAATGTGTCTCTTTTTTCCCCTAACTTCCAAATTCAAATATATATTTGTACATACATGAACCATCAAACAGAGTTCTCCCAAAAATATCATTTTCCGAAACCTCATGCGGCACGATAACTCTTATCCCTACACAGTATTTCAGTAAAACTCTTAAGTGTGCGGATGTACGTTGGTGCATAAGTGTGCAGTTCTGTCACTGGTGTCTAGACTACATCCCGTGCACCAATCGAGATGACGTTCGACGCGTCTCGGTCTCTTGATGGAGAACTAATAATTTGTTTTCAGATACGACTAAAAGATTCAAAAGAATTACAAAAACGTGTTTTTAGTGATTTGGCGCTTCAATCTTAGTGATGCCAGGAATTAAACCAGCGCTTCCTAAATTGATCTATACGAATCGTATATGTGGCGTTAATTAATCACCAGTATCCAAACGTATTTTTTGCAAAATTCGCCATAATTTTCTTTCACGACGTTGGAAACACTGATGTTGACATCTTTAAGAGAACAATTAAATTACCAAGTAAATCGAGCTGCAGATTGATTTCTATTTAGATCCGAATTATCGTATTTAAAAAAATACATTTGTGACAACCAATGAACACTATTGCCTCGGAATTTACTAAACTGGAAAAAATCAAGTTAGTATGGAGAAAACAAAATTGTGAGTAATGCTAGAGAATGAATGAACGTTCTTATAGTATGTTCGACTTCGCAAATTTACGTCCTTACAAAAATGTGAAAATACTGATTTTCAAATGAATGTGACCTACAACTTATTCTTATTCAAGTTCAGCTTATTCACATAAACATGCAAAACTGTCATCTTTTAATGTTAGATTTGCATGCAACGCTAGATTCGCGTACGAAACAATTGCAGGAGCAAATCAAAAGGAAAAATGAAAAAAATTAGACTACGTTTGTGAAGTTTTAATATCTTTAAAAATCAGGGGAGTAAAATATGTAATTGTTATGCAAATTAGATAAAGAATCGAATGTACTTCCATGTAGTAAAATATTATTACAATTCATTGGTAAGTACAATGTCTGATACTGTACGTACGTACATATATGAACAATGCTGGGCATGAAAAAAAATGCAGTATGAAAAAAAATTTTAACACATGAAACTATTTTTAAAAGTTTACAGCGTCGATGACACTACAATTTTCTAGTACTATGTTCATGTAATAATAAAAAAGTATCCCTTTCATCCCCCTATGGTCTGGTGTTAGCGGACTGACTCTAGGCCACATGTACGTGGAGTCAGCTGTGACCCATAATGAATTAAACTTGAACGTACGGATACGAAAAAACGTATCCATTCCAAGACTTTTTTTATCTCTTTCTTTATTCTCGTTTACCAGAGTCCACAAATAGTATATCTCGAATTATCTTCTCTATTATCTTTTTGAAGACACAATCTATTAAAGGGGACGTCTTCTGAGGTAAATGCAGATGTTTCCATTCTAATGTATGTAGGTAATTAGTGTTTCAATCTGAGAATATCTGGCACATGAATAAAATATCTACGAAAGCACTAATCTGTGAAAAAGTGGGTTTAGATAGAGTACTCATTAAAAAAGAAACGCTGTGATAATCTGTAACTTTATAGTGTAAATTTCAATGTACTCATTTCTTTCAGTAAAAATTCAATTTTGTTGTATACTATTTCAAGTTTTTGAGGCATCTTCAAGTTTGCCGTCGAGATTTATTGTATCATTTGTCTTCATGTAGTATTTGTTTTTTATTTATCTTCTGGTAACTTTTTCATCTAAGTTCTTTCTTCGGCAAATCTGCTCCACGGTTTGAGCTAGGTATGTATAATTTTCTGTTTATTTCATCCATTATATATATATATATATATATTTTTTTTTTTTTTTTTTTTTTTTTTTTTTTTTTTTTTTTTTTTTTTTTTTTTTTTTTTTTTTTTTTTTTTTTTTTTTTTTTTTTTTTTTTTTTTTTTATTTTTTTTTTTTTTTTTTTTTTTTTTTTTTTTTTTTTTTTTTTTTTTTTTTTTTTTTTTTTTTTTTTTTTTTTTTTTTTTTTTTTTTTTTTTTTTTTTTTTTTTTTTTTTTTTTTTTTTTTTTTTTTTATTTTTTTTTTTTTTTTTTTTTTTTTTTTTTTTTTTTTTTTTTTTTTTTTTTTTTTTTTTTTTTTTTTTTTTTTTTTTTTTTTTTTTTTTTAAAAAAAAAATTTTTTTTTTTTTTTTTAAATTTTTTTTTTTTTTATTTTTTTTTTTTTTTTTTTTTTTTTTTTTATTAATTTTCCCTACTCCCTTTTCCTTGAATTTATTCATTTTTTTCTGGACAAGGTTCCTGTGACAATTTTCCCATGTTTATTCAATTCTCTCTGGTGCATGTTGTTTTCTTCATTTAATTTTACGCAACTGTTTTTGTAGATTTACATGAACGTATTCATGTTTGTGATATACAAATCATGTCGATCTAACAAAGTGAAATTACAAAGTAAAAAGTACTTATACTCCGTAATATATTCTCACACATCTTTCATTCCTCATTTATTAATTTTGCTTGAATTGTTATTCACTGTACACGACTTTTATTAGCCACATCATACACGTATTTTCGAACTTAAAACTTTTGCATCGCTGGATGAAACATCAACGGGCAGTGGTATGGATCTATTGAAAGATCTCGAAAGCTCTTTCATGTATAATTAATCTCTCTTGAACAAAACATCACGCGCACATGTTAATTCTAATAGGCGAATGTATGATGTTCATAAATCATCCACCGTTACGTTCTTGAAGGGCACGAAGCGTTATTAATCGCCAATTTGAATCTGGTGTACCATTTTTAAAACTACGTTTGACTAAAGTTTCAATGAAGCAAACAGCTGTTGACAAGTGCAGCGGCAGCCAATCTTCATGCCTCTGTCCGTTTGGAACTAGGTGTTGGAATCGTAGGTAATGTAGGAATGTTTGGACCTCATGACAGTGGCATAGAAAGCAATGACACACCACCACCTAACTTATAATGTGCAGCGGCTGAAATGGATCAGTAACATCCTTTGCCGCTGCAGCTACCTTGGTGGTGAGGTCGTGTGTTTCCAGTCATTGCTGTGGTGGATTTGTGATTACGGACGCGTGAATGGCTAAGGCCAGTACTCCCGTATGTGTAATACATGTTTTCATCGCGAGAAGCAGCAGCGATCTTCCCGCGTCAGCCGGTCTGTACGCAATGGCTGGCTTCCGGGGATTTGGGGATTTTTCCCAAACAGGTATCTCCCACCAGGGAAAAGCTCTAACCTCCCACTGGCCTATTGATAAATGTGATAATGTAGAATCATGTCAAGAGGAGAGAGTAATATAGTACACGTTGAGAGTAAATGTGTGTAAGGAGTGAGGTTAGGACTAGAAAGAGGAGAAAAAGATCGCGCGCGGTCCGTGGCCCGTTTCTTAGCGTACTACTCCAGCATTCCTCTGATGTTGTTCTGAAATGAAACAGAAAACTACCAATCAGAGCAGCCGGTTGCTAGAATTATCCACTAAACAGTTACTAAATTCGACCTAACTATGTAGTTATGGTCGAAAATCCTGCTAGAGTCGGGGCGCGTATCACTGGACCTCCCGGTCAGGGGTACTGCAGAGACATCAGTCACTGTAGTGCCCCTGAGCAGTGCACCAGATCCGACTAACCTGTAATGCGACGGTGGCGGATTTCACTCTATATTAGGTCATATTAATCAATACTATATTAGGTCAAATTTATCAGAATTTTTGAGGACTGAGAAAGAATTCGAGGGGTGACCAGTTCTGATACGTAGGTTTTTTTTTATTTTGAGTTTTTCCGATCAATCCTAAGCGAATAGCAGTGTAGTGTCCTACGAGCTATGGACCACGTGCTATCTTTCCTTCCTCATCTTTGGCATCTCCATTACCCTCACACACAAACACAGGTATATGCTTACATATGGTGTATTCTGCCACCAAGTTCTCACACTTAGTTGCAGAATTATTAATAAATCTAATAATTACCATAAAAATGTAATGTACACGCAACTCACCGCCGTATAAAGTAGTTCGAACCTTTACCCATTGCACATGCATAGTGATCTTTTCTGGGATCTGCAGTTGAGTCGAATGCAACCACTGTCTTGTGCTCTGATTACTATTTTTCCGTGGTTTCCCCGGTCAATATTAGGCCAACGCCAGAACTGTCTCCCGTTAATTAGGACACCAACCACACACGACCTTTCCTTCCTCTTTCTTGTCCTATCTTTCCTCCTCATATACACGCACACACTTACAGAACTATTCTCCAACACATATCATCAGACCAGTCGGGAGCTTTGAGCTTGTTCCGACTGTACGGAGCCTCGCTTGGATATGTGGAGGGGGAAACCCCCCGCAAGCCGTCGTATTCCTACACAGATAGGATAGGTTAGGATATGATATGTTATCGTCATTAAGCGGGGAACTACGTCACAACCTGGAATATTCTACACTAACCTAACAGTTAAGCGTCCAGAAACATCAATCTACCACCAGTAAATAAACATACAACAAATATACATACGAAACACGGAAAGCCATCGCGAAAGCAGGGCGGTGTAGGAGAGCGAGGTTGGCGCTGCGGGCAGTCGGCCGTGCAGGGCCTGGCGCCCTCGTGCCGGCGGCGCCGACGGCGGCAGTTTCATCGAGCGGCGATAGGCATCGCTCGCGTGCCAGGCGCCGCACCCCCCCTTCCCCGACACCCCTCCCGCGGAGGCACGGCACCGGTCTGCTCTGCCCTAGCGACCCGTGGTGAGGCGGTCAGACCAATCGCCTTCCACCGTTGCGACCCGGGTTCAAATTCCGGATGACCCATGTGGAAAATCACCGACGGAGATGACACTGGGCGTGAGCTGTTGATGGATTGATCAATTGTTTGTTGGTGATTACTAGAGCGTCAACTAATAAGGTCATTAGTCATGTAAGTGTAGTACATGTTTTGGTTTGGAAGGTGGCGGTAGTCTTCTTCCGGTGAATGAGGAGATCTGGCCTACCGTCGGGTAGCAGGATTTTTCCCTAATCAGGTATCTCCCACCAGCGGGGCACCACACAACCAGGACAAGCTCTAAGCTCTCGACCGGTCTTCCGACATGTGTGGTAGTGTAGTGCATGTTAGTGTGTGTGTGTAGCGGGTGTGTGTAGGATAAGGCAGAGGTAGGAAAGATTGCGCGTGGCCCGTTTGTCAGGATTTTGCTCCGGCATTCGCCTTGTGTTGATTGGAGAAACCACAGAAAACTACCGGTCAGAGCAGTTGGCCGCTAGAATTCTCCTCCAGGCGTAACATGTTGGCTTAATACCTTTTGACCGGAGATCCTAAGGTTCGAGTCTCACCGTGGAGGATTTGTGACACTAGGCAGATAGCTGGGTCGAGTTCAACAACTTGCTGGAAGATAATTATTTGCAGAGATGCTCTGATCGGTATTTTTCCATGATTTGTCTGTCTATTACCAAGCGAATGCTGGAGCAGTACCCCAACAAACCGACCACGGACCACACGCGATCTTTCCTTCCTGCTCCTTGTCTTATGCGCACCCCCTACACACACTTACGCTAACTCTACCACTCATGCCGGGAGATCGGCGGGTAGCTCAGAGCGTGTCCCGGGTGGGGAGGTGCCTAATTGGTCATGTAGCCGGAGGTGGGAACTCCCACAAGCCGCCGTGTGGGCTGGTACTGGATCTCTCCTACATCATGGAAGGAACATCGCCCTCTCCCGCGATAAAACTCTCACTAAATCAACAGGACTTATGACCTTAGCAGTTGACGTCTCTAGAAACCAAATAATCAGACTCTCATTCCACCGTTCCACCGTCAGTTCCATCATATCGTATCTTCAAAACAACCTACGCATCAAAATTATTCACCAATTTCCAGGACTTAAAGCACTGTGATCATAATAAAGAATGCCTTCCATGCTCAGAACTGTTCCAACGTCAACACTCTGCTCGGTGATATACTCTACAAACGGAGGTAATCCAAACCGAATGGATTTGGCTAGTTGCATTTCACTTCACAGGCAGTAAAAAATCGCTAATGCACTACCGTCATTGGCGCATTTCCAAGTTGAAATTGCAATACATACCCTCCCAACAGCCATGCGATCTCAGGGTCCAACCCCCTCCTACCTCCTACTTGGGCGACCCGTAGTATGCCGATCATACTACTCACCTTTCACAATGAAGACTGAGGTTGAAATCCCTGTCGACCCAGATTGAATTTGTAGTGAACAGAACAGATTCTTCGCAGAATATTTCATTTTCAATTCATTTAACAAATATATTATAGATGTTATATTTTTCTTCGTCATATATTCGTTACTATCTATCCACCAATTCATTCATCTAGCGGAGTGCCATGGCACGTTTAATTGTTTTTTATTTGTTTGTTTTTCGACAAACAGCTAACGCGTATGGATAAAAAACCCACGTGTGAAAATAAGCGTAGACTTTACAAAAGGATGTGTTTCGTAGGTGCATTGTACGTATTATTTTAATTGGGTTTATTTTGGTTCTTAGTAGAAATTTCAAGTGTGAAAGGTGAATTTAACTCCTACGCTCACGCATTTCCAAGTCTACGGCGCTCCACACACGCTCCCAACGACACCCAACCGCCATGCGACGGTACGGCCCTGTCTTGTGCCTGCATTCCCTATTCAGCATAGGCTAATTTAACCGATAGGCTAATGTAACTCCTACGCTTCTAAAGACACCCAACCACCATGTTACTGTATAACCCTGTCCTGAACCCGCATTCCCTATCCAATCCAGCTCAGACGAGACCAGATCGGTTCAACCCATCACCACTCAGTTCAGCGCTGCCCAACCCAACCCAGTCGAACTTCAGCTCCACTCCCCCCAGATGAGCCGAGCCTAAACCAGACAATCCAGTCCAGACAACTTCTGCTCAGCATAACCAAATAGCTTGCCTTTCATCACTTGGTGGCAGTTCACGCACCAATCGAATTTGTCGTCCGCAAATCCCACATGGATTGTCTAGATTTTGACTCACGAGTTAATGTTAATCAGTCTGACCACTACTCCACTGATCGTTTCCATTCAATTGGGTGTGATGTTTGCAGTTGATTTTATCACTTTCTGGCTCGCAATATATCAGTTAAATAAAATAAAATATATACTTGCGTAACTTTCGCCATTCAGTGAGATTTTTAAGGCGTCGACATAGATTCTAGTTTCCCAAGTCACCTTCGACTCTTTGAAGTTGCAATTTATATCAAGTAACATAAATATCTTTGAGAATTCTAATCATCATCAGTCAAGGGTCAGTTGTGATATCGATTTCATATTGTGACTCCAAACAAGAGATGAAACGCGTATGTAATGCAAAGGTAAAATTAAAAAAGACTAGTATTATTTGCAAATAAATTGAATAGCCATCTAAATGGTTAATACAATCCATACTTATAACGAGTTAGTACTGCTAGTAATATTTTGGGGGTTCTAACTTTGAAGTGAATTTCAGACTGGTAATGAGAGCGATAACGTTTCTCGGTCAGTTTGAAGACCACCCTTATAACCCTGCAATTGGGCCATTAATACTTGAAAACCTTCTCTGGTGTCTGTGAAAAGTTAAAATCCCAACGCGAGTGGTGATTTTTTCTTCTTTTTCCGTCCAGCCCTCTGCAGTCTCTTTCTTTCTCGTCGGGCTTTACAATCGACAGTTGAGACCCCCGTGCCTTAGACACGGCACCTCGTGCACCAGTATTTTCAACGCGACTCGGCTCCCGCTGTTTGTATGGCTGTCGAAATTGCCGTTTTCACAATGGTGCGGCTGGAATCAGGAGGAGGAAAAGTCCTTTTCTACTAGTATGTAGTGGCTTTCTCCTTTGCAATTGTTTCATGAAAAGTCAGTAAAAAGCTACGTCACACTTTTTTTAAATTCCTCGAGATTATTAGAAAGCTCCTTTGTATTCACACTCAAAAAGGAGATTTTCCATACATACATTCATACATACAATACATACGTACATACATACATACATCATGTATTGGATTCTGGGTCGATGTCCAACATTGTCCAGCCAGCTAACGGTGTCCCCCATACTTGTGTAGTTATTTTCCACGCTTTGGGTATGAAATACGGCAAACATGACGCATTCTCTTTTACCGTAACTAGCAACCTCCGCCTGCCTCAGGTTTCTTTCGACATAAGTCAGAAATTTGAACGATTTTTTAAAAAAAGCTACAATTTTTTCCCTCCGCCGGGAATCGAACGCGGAATTGCAGCACGGGAAGAAAGTATACTGTCCATGAACCAACCTAGAAGGCTTTATTCATACATTACAATTTGTAATGTATGGTGGAAAATAACTACACAAGTATGGGGGACACCGTTAGCTGGCTGGCAATGTTGGACATCGACCCAGAATGCCAAATACATGTATGTATGTATGTATGTATGTATTTAAACCATAATTAAGACGGCTCTTCTACAAAATGAAATTAATGCATTACAACAAGTAATAAATTAATTACTTTTTGTGCCATTGAGTGCCAATGATTAATATCCGTTCAAAAAGTTTATATCTTGGGTTTCTTCACTTCGAAAGCAAATTATACAAATGAAGGGTTAGAGTGTACATGACCCTCCAACATTTTTTGTACAAGTATTTTCGATGCACAAGCAAACATTTTTTTAAGGTTACACACAATTTATTGAAGCCATGGAGTGAATTCTTTGAGAGATTTTTGAAACATTACATCCCGCTATCACTCACACTGACCAACGACCGATGACCGCACTCTGTTAAGTTCCGTGTGACTCTAATATTTTAATCGAAGGAAATTGTTGTTTTCTTTCATTTTTAATTTTTTTTAAAATAAAAATTGTTATTTCGATTGAAGATTATTTTTATATGCCAGCCAGCTGTAGTCTCAGCTGGTAGTTTCTCATTGGGTATTTGCTCGTGGTCGTAGAGGGAGCTCGTCGAATTGTCCCGTTACCCCTGCCACAACCCAAAAGCTCCACCTCGAACAGAATTTCCAGCTCCTCATGTGTCTCGTGTGCGCTTGGGCGTTGGAATTACGCTTCTCGGCGAAGTTCGTTTTTTCCAGAGAGCTGTAACCGCGGGAGAAAAAGTGGTCGTCTAGCGCACAGCGTCTTTCTCCTTTTCTCCTTCGCGTTTTCTTTTTACTTCTCCTGAACACTATCTCGCTCTCGGCGTTGGCTTTTTTGTTTCGATGTTTGTAGCTGGAGTTGCCGATTTCACTTCCTGTGACACCAAAAAAAACTGTTCAATTTGCTAGTAAATTAAAATGATCAAGATACACTGTGCGTAATCCATTATGGTGTGTTATCTACAACGCCAGAATTTGATGTTTTCGGGTCATTGCCCACGACTACACTTACTCTTCATCCTGACGCTCATCCGAATCTCGACCCTTATCGTGACCCCTGTTCGAATTTCGATCGCATCCATCATCCTGACGTACATAAACACCGACACGGATCCAATTTTGATCCCGACCCGAACTCCGATCCTCCAAGTAATTCCGACCTCATCGCCGACGCCGAGCCAACTTCCGAACCCGATGCCTATCTTGAGTCGGAGCTCGATCCCAATCCAGAGCCTGATCTGTATCTCGAACTCGATCTGTATCTCGAACTCGATCCGTATCTCGATCATTAGCTCGATCCGTATCTCGATCCTTAGCTCGATCCGTAGCTCGAACTTGATCCGTAGCTCGAACTCGATCCGGAGCCCGATCCCGATCTGGAGCCCGATACAAATACGATCCCGACGTGGAGCCTTATACCGATCCCGTTCCCGTTCGGGAAATCGATCCTGATCTGGAACTCATTCCCGATTCGGAGCTCGGTCCCGATCCGGGCCCCAATCACGATACGAATACCGACCCGACCAGATCTGAATCTCGATCCCGACACCGATAACAATTCCAGCCCTTATCCCGACCGCAAGCAAAGTCCGATCTCCACCTTTCTACACATGCCGATCCCGACCCCGATAATAATCCTAACCCCAAAACCAACATCAGTCATGATCCCCACACCGATCCCAACCCCGACCCCAAACCTGATCCCATTCCCGACATTGTCACCGACCCACTGACTGATTGCGCCCGAGGCGCAGAGCCGACGTGTGGTCGCATTGAGCGGGGGCGGTGGAGGGGCGATGGCGAGGGCGAGGGCGGAGGTGGCGGTCGCGGCAAATGTTTGCGGCGAGGGGCGATAGCAGTGCCCTCCAGCGCCGCAAACACGAAGCAACAATCTCGCGAGCGCTGTGTAGAGGTTTTCCGTTCCGCTGGGCACATTTGCCCCGCGAATATCCTAAAACACCACCCACCCTTGAATTGGTGGACCAGAATGCAGGTCGCTCGCATCTGCCAGGAAAAGAAATGCTTCCTTTTCGTTGGAATGAATTATTACGACTATTCTGTGAAATTGAATGTAAGAGAAGAAATATTGCAAGTATTTTGCGATTTATGAAACCTCAACTCTCGTTTCTCCCATCGTAACATCCAACACGTGTTTCTCCGACCTTGTCAAACATTGTTTCAATGGTACTCTGCCATCGCACTTGGCGCCATCTAGCCACGTTCTTATGGAGACTCCTTGTTCCGTTCTGTTAACCAGAAAATGGTCCGTTATTCTCTTGGTTCATCTGTTTCGCGAAATTGTGTTTAACCTTTTTTTGGAAATTGTGCTTAACCTTCACTAGTAAATAAATATCGTGGCGTCGGTGTAAATCGGTTTTCATAGCTTGGTAACTACAGCGTGCGTTGTAATCTGGAAACGCCACACCCAACAATCATCCACCTTCTAATTTTATTCGTACCTTGGTAACTTTTGGCAAACTTTTCTGAAACGGATACTCGACCAATCCCCTCGTCAATACAACAGTTTTGAAAGAACTGGTGTGCTTCGACGTAGATATTTCTATATTTCATTGCACACAAAAATTAACTCTACATAAAAACCAACATTTTTTCTTCTTTATTGTACCTTCGATTGTTAGGCATTGAGAAGCCCATTTCAAAAGTAAATTTTAATTTTGTGACATCATTCAGACATTAAACTCGGTATGACACATTGAGCACTTGATATCCTCTTTTGTTGATACAATTATGGCAATGAACCACTAATACACTTTCAATAAAGCTGATTAAGCCTCATATATTGGATTTTCACCCGGAACGTTTACACCAGAATTGACATTTAAATCGATTGCACCCCTAAGAGTAGATCGACCGTAAACAAACATGCGGCTTTCACAAAATCATCCGATAACACGTATAGACGTGTGAATGTGGACATTGAACGGGAAGCAGTTAACTGTAGCATCCCACAAATATCGTGCAATCGCATACACACATTGCGACCTTACACGCGTGTAATGTAAACGTTCACCAACGAAGTTTAACACATCGATAATGGATACGACCTCTATCGTGACGATATACGGCATATGCGTCATAATTTATGTACCGCGTTGCAGAGTTTACTAGTTAGATAGTTAAGATATTGATCGTCACGTAAGTCTAATACAAATGCATTGTGATAAAATGGCAAAATAGTGTTCTCTTGTAAGCATTTGTCATTATCTGCGCAGAAAGATAACTGTTTCGTTATAATAATTCAAAAATTCAGTAGTATGTCGGTTTCCTTGCAAGTAGTTTGCACCCTTCTGTACTATGATAGAAATTTGATTTAGTGTGGTAGGGCAACCCCCACTTGGCATGTTAAGGACAACACCTCTTAGCATGCTAGTAGTCAATCGAGGTTCAGTGTGGTAATTTCGGTAATGTATTTTGTCTAAACTTAAGATTATTATATTTATCTTTCATTTAGGGCGTACACCGTGAAAATGAAAAGACGAAGAATGTTCCGAAACAATATTTATTTTTTTCGACGTTGAAGGTGAAACAAGGAACTTTAATCCTCCTAGGAATAAGTTATTTATTCCATTTAGATTGAACAAGATCTGAAAGTGTTTATTACAGAAATAATGAAGAAATGTGACAAAAATTACTCCAGAGAAGATAGTGTATCAGTTTCGTTTCTGTATCACTATTGTTTTTATGTATTATATATCAGTAATGTTTTTTTTAGAATTAGCAAATGTCACAATGAATAGTGAAAAATAAAGATGACGTAACGTGTAAGGGTGCGTATGAGCAAGAAAAGTGGTTTTATAAATAGCGAAATTATAGCATTTTCGTAAATATCGAATTTAAATAGAAGAAGAAAAACAAGAAAAAAGTTGAAACAATAGGATGATGTGAACGATAGGAAAAATAAATCAAATAGTGGATGATTAACTAGTGATGTTAAAACAACACGTACTTTCTCGACCGTATTTTCATGCCAAATTACGCGAAAAGTACTCAAATTTTCGATATATTGTTCCTGATCTTATTTCAAAATACATCTTTACGAAACAGTTTCCTTTAAGGAAAGAATCTCTATCTTGAATATTTTAGTTGTTGGAAGATTCAGAAAAAATATGCAATTTTCGAAAAACTTGAAACTTGACACGAATTTTCAACAAATATGATACCTTCAGCACTATTTTAAACGTCCTTCACACTACCAAAAACAAAATTGAACCAAAAACGATTTTTTTTGAAAATTTGGAAATTATCCCGGGGTTTTTTTGTAAAATACCCCCAAATTAAAATATCGGTTTTAAATTCATGTGGCCGCGATATCTACCAGATCGATTGCAGAATATGAACTTTGGAGAAAATCGGAGGAACAGTTTAGCCCCTTGCGTGGTTCACAGATGGACAGACCGCCAGATGGACAGACAGAAGTTTTGCCGTCATTCGATGTTTCGGTATCAGAGACCCACAAAACATAGACTGGCTACCCTACATATTAGAGTTTTTCTACATTTATGGATTGGATGGTAACTGGATAATCAAGTTTTTCATTAGCAGGACAGTGTAATAAGTTTTTTGTTGTTGTTTTTCGCGCCATATTACATAACTTTCTCTCTATTCCGTAGAGAGAAAAAAGTGGTTGAAAGAAAACACGAAGTAGAGGAAGGAAAAAGTGTTGAGGAAAAAGCGCAGATACAGATGGTCGCAAGTAAAAAGTAATCAGAATATTCAAAGAGAGAGACGGAAACTGGAAAGGGAGAAATGTCTCAAAGCAAACCGAGATGGAATTTTAAAACAGAAATCGGTGCGCCAAATGAAGCGAGGGAACGTCAAAGGAACCCTCAGCCTTGAGAGTCCCCATCTGCCGCGACGCTGCTAATCCACAGGCTGTCGTCCCGAGGTGCTCATCCCGGCGGCAGCCTTCCCGCCCCATTACTCTCAGAGAGCCCAATCCGCCGCTCGTTTCTCGCCCGCCGCTCGCCTCGCCGCTCGCCGCACACGACTCGCCGCGCTCTCCCGTGCCGCTTCGCCGCCGCTGCCCGCGCTCGCCGCCGCTCTCCCCGCCGCTCGCCCGCCGCTTCGCCCCGCCGTCCGCCCGGCCGCTCGCCCGCGCTCGCCCCGCCGCTCGCACCCGCGCTCTTCCCCGCGCTCTCACCCCGCCGGCTCGCCCGCCGCTCTCCCCGCCGCTGCCGCGCTTCGCCGCGCTTCCGCCTCGCCGCTCCCCACCGCTCGCCCCGCCGCTCGCCCGGATATACGCGCTCGCCCTGCCGCTCGCCTCGCCGCTCTCCCGCCGCTCGCCGCCGCTCGTGCGCGCTTCGCCCGCGCTGCCGGCCGCTACCCCGCGCTCGCCGCCGCTGACCCGCCGTCGCCGCGACCGCTCGCCCGCGTCGCCCACCGCTCGCGCCCGCCGGCTCGCACCCGCGCTCTCCCGCCGTCTCCGCCGCTCTCCCGACGCTCGCCCTAGCCGCTCGCCCCGCCGCTCGCCCCGCCGCTTCTCGCGCGCTCGCTCCCGCGCTCGCCCGCGCTCGCCGCGTCTCGCCCCCGCTCGCCCCGCGCTCGCCCGCCGCTCGCCCCGCCGCCTTCGCCCGCCGCCTCGGCCCGCCCGCTCTCCTCCGCCGCTCGCTCGCGCTCGCCCGCCGCTCGCCGCCGCTCGCCCCGCCGCTCGCCCGCCCGCTCGCCCCGCCGCTGCCCGCGCTCGCTCCCGGCCGCTTCACCCGGCCGCTGCCCCGCCTCGCCCGCGCTCTCCCGCCGCTCTCCCGCGCCGCTCCGCGCTCGCCCCGCCGCTTCTCCCCGCTCGCCCCGCGCTTCGCCGCCGCTCGCCCCGCGCTCTGCCCGCCGCTCGCCCAGCGCTCTCCCCGCGCTCGCCCGCTCGCTCGCCCCGCGCTCCACCGCCGCTCGCCCCGCCGCTCGCAACCGCCGCTCGCCCCGCCGCTCGCCCGCGCTCGCTCCCCGCCGCTTCGCCCGCAGCCGCCCCGCCGCGTCGCCCGCCGCTCTTCGCCCGCGCTCTCCCGCGCTCGCCCCGCGCTCGCCGCCGCTCCGCCCGCGCTCTCCCCGCCTGCTCTCTCCGCGCTCGCCCCGCGCTCTGCCCGCCCGCTCTCCCGCCGCTGCGCCCGCGCTCGCCCCGGCCGTCCGCCCGGCTCGCCGCAGCTCGCCCGCCGCTCGCCGCTCGCTCTCCCGCCGCTCTCCCCGCGCATTCGCGCCCGTCGCTTCGCACCGCCGCCTCTCACCGCCTCGCCCCGCCGCTCGCCCGCCGCTCGCCCCGGCTCGCCCCGCGCCTCCGCCGCTACGCCCGCGCTCGCCCGCGCTCGCCCCGCGCTCGCCCCGCCGTCTCGCCCGCCGCTCGCCCGCCGCTCGCCCTGGGGGCCCGCCCGCTCGCCTACCGCTACATTACGTCACCCCCTCCATCCCGCCGCCCTCCAACTCACTGCTTCCATCCAATGGTCGTAGCCCCGATATCCGTGACTAAGTCATTTAAACTCGCTTCACTCCTCCGCGCTCGCATCGCCACATCTGCACTGCCTCACAACATTCTCAATCCCTCATTGTCATCTCTCATGCATGCTCCATCATCACTGCGCGTCGCCCCTTACTCCCGACTGCCCATCAACATCGTCTACCGACGGCCCCCCTACCAATACACACAAGCTCAATCCTCACATCTACTCTGCTACGCACCGCGCTTCTCCACACATCACCTCTTGCTCTCCGCACTGCCGCCCCCTACTTTTCAAATCCTCTATCCGTCAGCACCCAGCACACATCTTACCACGTCATCGACTGGCCTGACACCCTCGCTACGGAGATAGTCCCCGCCGCCATCAGCCCTTTACTGCCTACCTCTCACCTTCTCAACCCATCCATGTAAATCCACGATCTCACCTATTTCAGCCAACACCCACCTGCCGTTCCGTTCCTCTCGTTCTTCTCTACCCCCATCCCACCTCATTTTTCTTAAGACTTTAATGGACGTCTCCATCACACTCTTCTCTCTGTACAACTGAAGTTCATTTTTCATGTAGGCCACTGCGTCCCCAATCAATCCTGTTCGTTCTCCGTCTCATCTCGCGCCATCGTCGTAATCTCCCCATCCCATCATCTGCATTCCCATCATTTCCCATCCAACTCCCGCCCACCCGCATCCCGCCATTCCCAGCACCATCCCCACACAACCATCCGGCATCCAGCCATCTTCCCGCATCCCTCGCCATCCCCACCCCATCCCACCCGGCCCCATCCCGCGCCCCATCCCGCCCCATCCCCGCCCATCCCCGCACCAATCCGCACAATCCCCTGCACCATTCCTGCACATTCCCTGCAACCATTCCCGCCTATTGTTTTCCGCCGCTCCACACTACTCCTCTCAGTACATTGCTCCCAAGTCCTCATCCCTCCCTTACCCTCTAGTAACAGTCTCCATCTCCCTGTTCCCTCTCCTGCTCCCGCTATTTCCAGACCCATTCCGCCTCCTCTCCTATCCCACCCCACTCCATCCCTTCTCTCTCAGCATCCACTTCGCTCAGCTTCCTACCCCTCTTCCGCTCTCTCTCAGCTCCCGACCCGCTCCGTCCGCCCTCGGGCCTAGCCTCGCCGTAATCTGCCCCTCTCCGTCAACCCCGATCCTTCGACCCCGACCTGCGCCGTCGCCAGAAGGGTTTACCGCCCGCGCCGCCCCCTCAGGTTATCTCCCCGCCGCAAGATGCTTGTGGCCGGGTGAAGCGACCCAGCGGAGACCCGCAGGGGCCTCCCTGCTGCCGCTCCGGTGCCGAATTTGCTTCCGCTCGAGATACGCCGCAAATTTCTGTTGACGCTCGATGAGACTTCGATGAGAGATTCGTAGGCAATTGAGGGCCGTATTCATAGTCGAGACTTATTTTTGAGGATCGCTTAACTGTTTACTTATTCGCATTTTCAATTCACAGTCGTCACTTAAGTGTTTGCTGAAGCATTCACTTATTCTTATAAGTGAGCTAATCTGGACCTTTCAGTGGGCCATTATTTTGCAACGTGGAATAACACCAAAGATTTTTATAAGTTTTTGGAATTATTGAAATCAATATGGAAGGTCATATACCAAAATGACATGACACACATGGAAAATTCTTTGGAAATGCATAGGCAACAAGAATTTAAGATGAGATATCGTTTTGACAAGGATACGGTTGTAAACATTAGTGTCTCTGTTGAACACTCATAACGTGCGCTTGAGGAATAGAGGATAACCATTACCATCAGTCCTAAAAATGCTAATGGTACACAGATTACCCAACTTTCCTGACCTGCCCATGTGGCGGAAGAGCATGAAGTGTGATACACGCACTTTGCATCTGGACAGGACCATTTTTGAAAGTGCCAGTATCCCCACCGGTAACTTTATGGAACCGTTGCCGGCTGGCTGGGCTGACTACGGGCCTCCTCGCCATACTTGGCGCTACCTCGGTGCTGCCACGTGTCCCCCTATTCCATTACAAGTGGACAAAAGCCGATAAGAGACCCACGGTGAAAGCTTGTAAGTTATAGCAAGAACGCATAAAGTGCAAGGTATCGCGGGTCACAGGTTACGGTATGGTGGAATTGCAAAGTGTCAGGTTCTGAAAGACAGCCGGCTCTAGTCGGTTGAGACAAGAGTATAATATACCACCTGATCAGTGGATCAAGACGTTGACTGTTTGATTGTTTCATCTCGCTAATCCCATAAGTATAGTTAAAATGTTATTCCGAGAGTTAGCAATGTTCCTATCTCACTAGGTGGTGGGATTCGCCACAGACCCTGCTCATGTCGTTGGGCAGGGTATTTCCCCGATAGGTATCTCCCTCCTGCGGAGCACCGCCCCAGCCGTGACAAACACTAAGCTCCTTTCTGGTTTCAGATATGGGTGGTCATGTAGGGCATGGAATTGTGCGTTTGTAAGGGGAGAGGATAGAACAAGAAAAAGGAACGAAAGATCGGGCGCGGTCTGTGACTCATTTGTTAGTGTACTGCTTCGGCTTTCGCCGGGTGTTGATCGGAGAAACCACGGAAAACTATCGATCAGAGCAGCTGATCGCTATAATCCTCACCACACATCGCCTAAATTCGACTTAGCTATGTAGAAAGTGTCGAAAATCTGCCACCGTCGGGTCGTGATCCCTAGGACTTGCCGGAGTCAGCGGCAAATTTGGATCAGAGCTACATTCAATGCGGTTTAGACACAATCTCTTAAGCAGATGTTCTCTTTGTAAACGTAAAGGTTCTGAGGAAATGGTTAAATTGGTTTCCGTAGGTTGTTGGAAGCTCGTAATCGAAGTTTCAATGGATCGTAGGTTAAGTCCCGGGATCTTTTAAGTAATAGCTAAAATGACATCGCAGTCCAGTTGAGAATTCTATGACAGTAACAAAATCATTCAATTTAATGACAAATATACTTTCGTGCGTTTAAGAAAAATATTCTAATTGGCATATTAAAACATTTTTTTAGATCTCATGTTCGCTCTTATTTTCTCTCTGTTTTGAGTATGCACTCATTTATGAATACAATAAGTCTTCTCTGGTGTAAATTGTTTCAATTGTTAGGGCATTTTTAAAAAGCAGCACAAACAATATGAAAACAAGACACTGAAAAATTGTAAGATTGACCCGAAAACACTTTGCAGTGTTTTCTTTGCGGTAACTTGTAAACAGTTTCTGAAGACTGTTCTCCCGATACTTTAATCTCCTTTTACGTCTTCGGCAAAATATCGGTTTCTTTGAACTAATCTCCAAGTCAACTCCACAACCAATATCAGACTCCCCGTACTCTCCGGTCTCTACTTTGAAAGCATCGCATTTGCAGTCGCTTGTTTGAAAGTAGCTTTCTTGTGATCAGCTTACGTCGTGAAAGGTTCGCGCAACCGTTTATGCAGCACCTTCGACCTACTCAATACTTTGTTGCGAAGATGCAGCAAATCATCGGAAAATTGTAAATATGGTAATCAATAGTGTTTTTCAAAATATACTAGAGTTAACAAAAAATATTGGAATTACTAATATATTATGGTATCTTGAACTGAGGAAAATAGAACGATAAAGACTGGTCATTCTTTCCTTTAATGGCAACAAGGTCAATTTATCATCTTGCAGCGATCTTTATCTACTTCAACATCTCTTATTTGTCGTTTTAAATGTTCTTAGTAAGTAAATTATTATGTTAAATGTGTACTGTGTATGACTTTCTTATTTAATTTATAATTCATCATATCTATTTTATCAGACAATGAAGATGACTGTATTGGCATCGAAAGAGTACCCGGTTGTCAAATCGGGTTCAAAATACATCTTATATTTCTAATAACTCTAATAATTTATTCGTTTCAGTTTTATATGAACAAAGCTAGAAGGCGTATGAAAATAATTACTATAAATGCACGGTTATAAAAAATATTGGTATTAAAGCAAAAATGTATTCGTCAACTTTGTTCTATTGACGGATAATTATTGTGAATTCTTTCTATCTTCCTTTACTTTATTTATTTAGAGAAACTATTATTAAGTTAGTTTTAAACTAATGCTACTATTAAACTAAACATTTAAACTCCTAATTCACCCAACGATTAAGAGAAAACGTTTAAACTTGTTAACATACACACCAGTTAGTGTTTTTTTATTCGTAGTATTGATTAACATACCCAATATATTAATTTATTCATCCTAGACTAGCTCTGCTGTTCTTTTTCGTTTCTTCTTCAAAGAAATCTTTTCTTCAGATCATAGCCAATCCCTTCATAAATTTACATTTTAATACCCAACGCAAAAATGTCCGATGAATGGTGTTAAGCACGAGTTTAATATCTACCTGACGAAACTCGCCGCTCTCATTTCTAACGTCTTTTCAACATCCGTCCTCCACCCCCTCGCCTTCTCCGAAGTCTCCCCACCACCGCAGTGACTTCCGGATCGCGCGTGGCCCGTGGAAGGGGGGCAAAGGTTAATTTAAATAAGGTTGACGCGCGCCGCCTTTACGGCTTCTCGGAACGATCCTTCGCGCCGCTATACCTCCGTGGTATTTCCTACGCTATTTCGTCGTTATATTCCTCCGCTATTCTCCCGCTATTGCTGAGAGATAGGAAGACATAAATTTCCATTAAAGATTTCTGTTGAGGGGATATAGCCACCTCGGGATACATGTTCCTCCTGGGAGCAGAGTATGGAAATTGGTTTAGAAGTGTTTTATAGCAGATTACGTTTTGCCGTTTTTCCCATTAAAAATAAAATATCGTTAACACGTCTGGTCATGCTACTCATTTTCCAGTTATTGATGCAAATTGTGAATTAAAGTAAAATAAACAGAAGAAATCTGTATTAAAACAATTGGAATCATTTGGGTTGAATGCATCAATATATGATGTAAATTAATTTGTAATTTCACTTAATGGTGACAGTTAACTAACGTAAATATGAATTGCCAGTTTAGATTAATATGATTAACTTTTTCCTATTGTTTATTATTTTAAATATCTTTGTCTGAACGTGGTAATATTCCGTTTTTCGTGGTTATGTATTTAGTTCAATATATTTTTGACATATTTATGTAGACATTACTCATTCTTATTTTACTGCCATACAATGATTAGTGCGTAAACTAGTCTCCAGAAGCCCCTAGCGCCTTCTTCTGAGACTTATCGTGGGCAAGTATGTAGACCTGAAGTTTGCCATTGTTTTCCTTAGGGCCAAGATACAATATCCGCAATCTTATCCAGTAATTCAAATCGAAACTCTGGTTGGTTCTAATTGCTAGAGGATTTTATTTTTGACAGGATCGGCCATGTCCCTTTCCTTGTTTTACATGCCGACAAGAGTCCGCATGCATGCCGTCGGTTTTTGGTACCTCCAAAAATCCCCCAACTTTGACTAGTTTTGAACCCGGATCAGTTGCCCGACATGATAATCACTATTCTATCAAAGTCGGTACATTAATCTTCAAAAATATTTAAATTTTGTGCTAAAAGAAACCTCAATTTCAGTATGATTTGGCAAACAGCAGATTCCATAGAATAAGGAATAATACTTTAAGTTACTAAGTACAGATATCCATTCTTAAATTACATAAAGTTTGAAGAATAAAAGGAATAGAAACCTTGCATCCAAAAAGTATTCTCCACTATCTCTCTTTAATTCCAAGATAGCAACACCTCTTAAATTTCGTGAACTTCGCCGTACAATTTTCTTCTTTCCGGTTTCGTTCTAATTAAGACAAGCGTTTTCGCCAGATCGTTACTTCCCAACTCACCAAAACAAGGAAATTACTTACCGAGAGAGGAAACATCAGGTACCATTTCTTTAACAATACTGCTGCATCACCGGATTCTTCCTCTTTACCACATCTGTCATCCTTTGATTTACTGTTATTGTCTATGGTTTGTATTTTACGTACCAGTACAATCCTCAGAAAATTCTTCATCACTTATTATCTCAGTGATTGTGGGAAACCAATCTTCCTGCATTCACATTTAAATCAAGACCAACAACTCTGTAAATGTTGTGATCAATATGTCACATCAAGATTCACTCTACTGAAAGAATCTTCAGCTTTCATTTCATCTTCCAATTAGCCCGTTTTAAAAATTCGTATGGTACTTTGGTACAAAGGTTCGCCAACAAGGCACAGTGATGGATTTCCAGATTTTGTATTTTACGATGAAAAACAGAAGGAGATAAAATAAGCCATATTTAAGAAATCGGTTGGCCTGATCACTTCCTGCATCCATTTCATGATGGACTGGTGTTTTAGTGTTTGACAGGGGACGTTTTGACGCCATCAATATGATTTCGTGTATTTCCCAATTACCAATCAATTATGAGTTACGAAACAAATTACAAAAATGTGATAAACGTAACTTCACAATGTGATTTTCCCCACCAACCGTTCTTTGGCAAAACGTTATTGTCTTAGACTTCTTTATATATGCTATAAATGTGTGTGTGATTCTAGGTACGTCAGGGTCATTATTCCCGTAAGTGTAATGCATGTGTTTTGCTAGGGAGGTGGCAGTGATCATTCCCCCGCTGTATCCTGCGCCGACCTACCGTCGGCTAGCGGGGTTTTCCCAACTAGATATCTCCCACCAGTGGGGCATAGCCCCAGCCGGGACAAGCAATCTTAGCACCTGACCGGTCTCCAAGCTTGAGTGCGTGTGTAGTGAGTGTTAGTGTTTGTGTGTATGTGTGTGTAAGGGGTGAGTATAGGACAAGAAAAATGATGGTGAGATCACACGATCCGTGGCCCGTTTGTTAGGGTACTACTCCGGCATTCACCTGCTGTCGATTGGAGAAACCAATTAAAACTACCGATCAGAGCAGCCGGCCGCTAGAATTCTCCTGCAGACAGCGACTGAATTCGACCTAGCTAACAAGCAATTGTACTCCACAGTCTGGTGTCGAACCTAGGACCTCCCGGGCAGAGGGACTGCAGTGACGAGAAATAATGGAAAGGGAAGGGAAAAGGGATAGAAGGTCGCGTGTGGTCCATTACCCGTTGCCCATTGTTTGGCCTGCTGCTACGGCACTCGACTGAAGGGGATAGAGAAATGCCCCGATTGTCCAACTAAGAACGGGATGCCGACAAACACTACCAACTCTCTTCAATGTAAAAAGTAAATGTCTGTCTACTGTCCACTATCAAACCGGAGATATCGCAGTCACCGACTAAACAGCGGTTCAGTTGTACGGTGGCTACTCCAAGATTTTATTTTCGCAGCTTCTGTTGTTGAGGTTTCATATTTAAAATAAGGGTGATTCACACGTGTACAAGTCAACAAATCTCTTCTCTTCAGCGTTGATACACTTAATCCCTCCCCCCCAGTTATTGGTTTTCATGAAAATGCCACAGCTTATCATATGTGTCAATCACATTGCTACCTTAATTGAACGATTGTTTCACAAATCAAAACATATTAAATAATGACAAAAATGGCGCAAACAAAATGCCACTATAAAACACGAAACGTTATTCGTGGTAACCCGACACCTGCTCGAATTTCAGCTCGTAAAGTAGGTCAAACAAGAAGCCGTTCGTTCCAGGAACGTGCATTATTTCTTCTTCTTCTTGGCATTACTCGAGAGCTCCACTTCTCGCATGTTCTTTCATCCAACACACGAGCAAAGCATTGACGTTTCTGAGAACTGCAGTCGTCACGTGTACTGACCGGCAATGTACAAAACTTTCAATTCTAGATGATAAAGCTTCTGACACATCAGTTCACATGTTATAGAGCAACATTGATTTATCGGCAACAGTTAATCTTTAAAAGATAGCCTTGGAAGCCAAGGTAGCCGAAGTGGAAATGGCGTGTCATTCTCGGTTTGAAGTAGCTGGGTCAAATTCCAGCTAGGGCATGAACGTTCTTGTGTGTATTTGTGCTTGTTCGTACTTGTGTGCTTCTTTTTATGTCGTTTAAAGAAAAAGAACGGGCGGTTTATGGCTCATTTGATAATGGTCTGCTCAGGCATTCACCTGGTATTGATCGGAGAAACTACAGAAAACTATCGATCAGAGCATCCGGTCACTAGAATTCTCTTCCAGGCAGCAACTGAACTCGTCCTAGCTGGTTTCGAAACTCCTGCCACCGTCAGAACTCGAACCTGGGATCTCCCGTTTAGAGGCATGTCAGTGACATTAATTGTTGCCCTGAGCCACCGCTCCCGGTTGGACGACATTATAGTCATGGGTAAATTTCAATAACGTTTGAAAGTGTTGTTGAGTAAATTTTAAATGCTCAATCTCAGAGCGGCACTGTAGAAATGTGAAAAGAATTTGTTTCTCTGTGACACAAGCTAGGTGTATCTTTTATAAGCGGAGCAAATAAAGTCAAATCATTGCATTAGAAGAATGCGGGAGAGACCTAAGGTGAATATGGTGTAGAGGTCTAAAGGTATCGTGTGTCATTCGGAGCAAGTAATTTGTCGTTATCAACATATGTGATTGCTACGTGCTATTCCGGGTGTAGAAAGAAGCTGAAGGATCGTGCAGTTAATGTGTTGAATTATTAGTTAGAAAGAACTGTGTAACGCCATGCAAACTCGTGATTCTCTGAAAAGTGAAATGTTTGTGTAGAACAAGCGAAAATAACAAGGTGTGTTCGAAGAATCTCGAGAAAATATATATTCGCTCGTCAGCATCGGATGAAACGAATCATAATGAGTATTAATGTAATGATTCCTATTCTAGACCGACCTGGATTTTAATGCCTACATCGCTCGGTTGCCTTCTATAAATTCAGCTGGTAGATAATGAAGTTGCTTTTACGGTTATAAGATTTATACTTCGGATGCGGTTGTATAACGGTTAGTGAATCGGGCAGTTGCACCAAAGATTGCTGGTTCAAACCCCATAGAAGTTGTGGATTTAAGGGCGAAGAAATCCTTCGTACTCTTTCCTTCGAAGGGGGAGTAAAACCAGCAGTCTCACGTTGTAAATATACTACATGTAAAATATCAAGCCTAAAAGAAGCCTCTGAGCGAAATTCAAATCGCCTATTTCATCGCCCTAGTAATACCTTCTTTCTTCGCAAGATGGTGAAAGTAGCGTAGCGAAATTTTCGTGGTCAGATGAGGATTTTTGACTATTCATAGCGGGCCTGACGGCCTGAGTCTCACCACGTAAAATAAGGCACTATCAAATATTTGCCTACCGCCGAATTAGGACTTGTTTTGAATGGCTTAAGGTGCTTGACCCACAGAAGACATTACTACGAAAAGCATGCCTTGGTGTTTTACGATCTGCTAGTACAGACCGTGGGTGAACGTTCATTCCGGGGGAGTCAGCTACTGGTAACGTTAGTTTCGTAAGAGTAGTGTATGTTAAATCCCAGGAGTTGGCGGTGTTTCTCTCCTGCTGGAGAATTTTTTCTACTCTTGCCAGGTAGCTAGGTCGAGTTCTGTCGCTGTGTGTTGTAGAATTCTAGCGACCGGCTGCTCTGATCGAGTTTTCCCTGGTTTCTCTGATCAATACCAGGCGAATGCCGGAGCCGTACCCTAACAAACGGACCATCTTTCCCGCGATCTTTCCCTCCTCTTCCTTGCCTTACCCTCACCCCTTACTTACACACACACACACACTAACATACCTCACATGCCGGGACACTCGATGGAAGCTTAGAGCTTGTCCCGGCTGTGGCGGTGCCCCGCTGGTGGGAGACACCTGGTCGGGGAAAACCCCGCTAGCCGACGGGAGGTCGGCGCCGTATTTCACCATGCAACGGGTGAAGATCACCACCATTTCCCGAGAAAAAAACGCGCCCGGAATCACTAATCAATCATTAAATCCAAAAATCCAAACACGGAAAGATCAGATTGTGAAGTGTCGGTCATATCGAGGTTCAGAAATAAATCTTCGGATTTAGCATAAAGCAAAGAAAATATTGGAAGCACGCTTTGTTCTTCTTATTCTTCGGCTTCTGTTCAGCCAGGTGCGATAAGTTTCGAAGTTACGCCTCTCCAACCCTATGCGTACATGCAAGCTAACTGCTCCTGGTTATGGAATGGATTAGGATTCCTGCGTGTTAATTTTCAAACCGCCCGGTGTACTGTATTGTACTGGGTAATGTGTGAAGTAATAATTTACGCGCAAATAAGCTTCATACAATCTGCTGGAAAATTCATTCTTAGCTTCCTTATTGTCAGGCGATGAGCTGATTCCCAAGTTCATTTCATAGCTATCATTGATAGTTTACCAGTGATCTCAGTGGGCTCCAGCAGTTCTATTGAGTTCAAGCGGATGTCATATCAGAGCCTGACATGTGTTGTAACGTCATCGGAAAAAGCGAGAGCGAGAGAGCGGGATCGAAAAATTGAGTCTGAGCGAGAATGGGAGAGAGAAGTCTTCTTGGAGGTGGTGGAAACAATTGGTCTGATTTCGAAAAACTCCGAAGGTACTGCAAGAATGCAGATGTCATGCAATATCCCATCTGCTCAGGTTTTAGAGCGTTTCTCTTGGCGAAGAGGTACAGCAATCGACACAACATCGATCTTCTGAGCCTCCGCAGTCCGAGATTCGCACCACATTTGACCACCTGCTATTTCGCAGAAGATTTTGCTGTCGGTTGCTGTAACGCTTCGCCGTGCTTAAATTCCCTGTTAAGGGCCTCTGCAAAAAAGCGTTTCATCGAGGTCTGTGAACTCGCACAGCCACGTCATACGTACTGAGTGGTGCAATGTCCTCCGACCCACACCCGCTCCCCTGCTGCCGGCCACGCCTCGTCACCTGGGCCCCTGTGGGCACGTGGCTGGCCCTGACCTTTAGGAAGCACTCTCCCGGGGAAGCCCCACTGACCCCTGACCTTTACCCAGCAATCGAAGGAGGTGACATCGGCCGAACACAGAGGACGAGGAATTATGTTGCAAGTGCTTCATACATATGCGATTGCACACAGGCCGATGGGGAGGTGAAGGTAGTGCTCCACCTATTTTTGTGGTTGTGTGGCGTTGCGTGGTGGTGCGGCTGCCTTTACCCCCAGGAAAGACCCTGGTACTCACTTGGTAAGGAGGAAGAGTCGACCACGGAATCGTCCTGAAAGGAAATCACCAGATAAAAATCCCAACCTACGTCGGGATTGGAACCTGGGTTCTTCAGGTCAGGAACCTACCCCCGAGCCATCACGGCCTAACATTATGTTGCCTAACATATTATGAAATTATATTATGTATTAAATATTATTATGTATTATCAGCCATATTGACTTTTACCAGTGCGGCGCATCTAGTACTGAGGTGAAGTTTGACGGCTTTGATGGAAAACTGGTTAGAGTATTGGGCCATACACCCAAGTCTACGCGTTTAAACCCCACCTAAGTTGTAGATATTTAAGGGGGAAATACTTGATACGCTTTCCTTTGGAGGGGAAGTAAAGCCGGCTGTTCCACGTTGTAGATTTACTGCATGTAATTGATCTTCGATCTCAAAAAATACTTTTGGACTGAATTTAAATCGCCTGTTTCGCCATCCGCGTGATACCTTATTTCTCCGAAAGTCGGTGAAAGGAGCCTAGCGAAATTTGCATGGTCAAACGGAAGATAAGACCTAATAGCGTGAGTCTCATCTCGTAGAAATACATCATTGAATTGAATTTTGAAATAGGTATGAGAGCTAAGAACTATTGAGGGTGTTTTTGAGAATGCACTGCGGCAGACCAAACATGTTTCGTACATTACCAGTGTGTTTGGTTGAGTTAAACTAGAGGATAGATTCATCCACAATCTTCACATATCACCACCACCACTACCACCACTACCTCAACTACCACAACTACCATCACTACCAACACTACCACTAATATCGGTATCACTACCACCACAGCTAGCACTACCATCACTATCACCACCACTACCACCACAGCTACCACTACCACCATCACTACTACCACCACCGCTATCACCACCACCACTACCACCATCACTATTACCATCAATACCCTCACCACTACCACCATCACCACAGTTACCGCCACCACAACCACCACCACCATCACTACAGTTCAGGTGTGGCTCCTTCAAATGTCAATTGTTCACTCTGTCCCAATTTCAAACAGAAAAAGCTTAATTGATGTGTCCAAAAATCTCATGAGAATGCAGGTCAAATTATACAATTAAATTTTATTCATTATTTAAACACATTAATGTAAACGTAAAGTATTAAGAGTACATAAATAAAAAGTGAATTAGTAGTACTATCAGCTAACTCTAACAAAATTAAATACAGAACTGGATTTATTGACCACGTCATTTCCTCCTTATTTTCTTTATATCATTAACATTACCACTCGTTTTGAAAACTGAATTACACATTATCGATTAGAAACAAATGTGACGAAACATATTATCGAAATGAAATGAAACCCCGGAATTTCAAAATAATTTTTGTAAGAATGGCTTTTAGAAATATGGAAGTAAAATTCACAAATAGTTTTCAGTATTAAATTAATTCTCTATGATATAAAGAAGTAAAATAATATTTCATTTATATGTGAGAATTCATTTATAAGTGACGCTAGATTCCAAAGTGGATTATTCTTTCCAGAGAAAAAAAAATACTTTCAAGTGTCATCCATTATTACATCCACTTCCATTATGTATATCAAAAGAGAAACAACTAAATGAAATGTCTAAATATGCAACTATACTTAAGCGGAACGATGCAACTATACTTAAATAGAACGCTTCTTCAGCTTTTTAATATCGTCAGGGATACAAAAGTTTATCTTTTGTAATGTACGACGTAATTATAAGTGAAACAAAATTCATAACTGTGATTGCAGTAAATATTACAATATAATTTGTTTGTGGTGAAGAAGCGCAATTAAATAAATGATGGTTCACACATCTGCTACGCATAAAATAAAATAAATATTTTCGTTTTGCGTAAAATTTCTCTCAAACAAATTGAATAAAATTTCTCTGAAACAAAATATGGAAATTTTGCGCATTTAGAAACTCGGTGCTCGTCAGTTGTGGCATGTCATTCACTGAATATCTGCGAGCCGTCCGCGTCTGCTCCACTAGTCCCCGGGGCACTTCTGGCGCGTTCGGTTTCCAGCAACGATGACAGGTGGCGGCGTACAGCGAGCAGTTCTTGTACTACGCAACGCGACATGGTCCACTTCTTGCGCTGGTTCCCAACGGTCGCAAAACGATGCATTACTGTCACCATTGCCGTTTCTCTCTTCTCTATTTGGAGCAGCAATTCGCGCATTCTGATTACTTGTACGAGGTGGGTGTTGCTGTCTCTTAATGAAAGTTCTTAGGAGCCATTTGAAATTTAATTGCAAAATGTATCTACTTTTAAATCATTCTTCTCTTCTGTTTCAACCCTCAAACTATAAATCCTAGTTAAATCAATGTAACTTCATTGAGGAGTAACTTTCAGGTAAATATTTATTACATTTTTTAAAATACCAAATTTGTTTTTGATTAATTTGAACATAAATTTTCAGTTTTATATAAATATGCGATATGTACTACAAAATAAAGTTTTTCTACTTTAATGGTCAATAAGATTTAATGTTTTTTTAGCAGTAAACTTTCAGCATGCCACAAATGAAGTCGTATGCTTCTAGGACCAGAGTCATGTGAAAGATCTTGGCTGTCCGGGTGACGCCGCGCCGAAGGCTGTGTTGCCGACGTTTCGACCATCTTGTCGTGGTCTGCCTGAGGGCTGGTCTGAGGTCTGGCCAGATAAACCCTGAGGCAGACCACGGTAAGATTGTCGAAACGTCGGCAACACAGCCTTCGACGCGGCGTCACCCGGAGAGCCTAGATATTTCACTTGAGCATGCCATGTTATCACAAAACTAGTTATACACCTATTTGTAAGAAAGTTCATTTTTCATGAACCCTTTCGTTGTTGTTTTTTGTCTCATATGTGTGAACATTCTCCCTCATTGGAACTGAAGGATATTGTAGATTACTGTGCGATTTATGGGAATGTATGTACTGTATTTGGGAATCTATATATTGTAACTTCGCCTTCAATAGTAGTGTATATTGTTCCATTCACAATGGATTGTCAAACAGATACAATAAGTAAAAATCATCACAGTTTGAACGCAACATTACGTGTCTATTCACAGAACGTTAAACACAGAATTGCTTGTAGGTATCAAACTATACTCACATTATTTATTTGTAGTTCAGTTAATTCAGATAAATATGAATGAATTCATCAAATCGGATAGGATTTTATATTTGTTTTAGAAATCTCAAAATCATTTCGAGAGAATTAATCTTATGTAGCTGCAAATAATGTGTGTGGAGGTTATTGCAAAAGACACAAATTTAATTTAATTTAATCGATATTGCAAAGCAAAAGCATAACTTCGGGCAATTAAGATCCACACGTGGACCATGTCCAATAATAATTGGGATGACCAATAAAACCTAAATATTTCCCAATACAACAATCGCGAAGAAGCAGTAATTTAAAACTCATTTGCTTTCTTCAGATTGCACCAGATGGTTTATAGATGTCGCGAAGAGGTTTGCAGCGACGCTAGGAACATAAATCCTGGACACTCCCGTGGGTCGATGGCGGTCTCTCGGCCTGTCAAGCGCTAATGGAAGACAGCGACAGGCACGGACGGAATATCGGCGTGGCGAGCGACAGCACTGATTCTGCATGCTGCTTGAAACTGCTTGTGCTCCAAAAATCAAATTTATCATCCGATTGAATATTTTATAGGAGAATATCATCGAGAATATTTAGTAATGTGAGCCATGAAATAAGTGTTTTTACTACACTCGGACAATTTTCGGGAAAAAAGTGGCGTTTTTAAGACAACATTGATGATTATCTTGTGATACTAGGGTTAAATATCATGTTTGTTTGTTTTTCATGCAAAAATGGTGTATAATATACAAAATGGTGTTCGCTGTACCCTTGAGCAGGAATGTTATAGATTATTTTTCGTTAGTTTTGTGGTATATGTTTACAACAGAGTGTTTTTGATATATTGTAAGTGCACACAAGTATTATGTTTGAAAACGTTTTGTTATTATTGTATGTTAATTCGAGTGAGCAAGTTGGGTCTCGCTGCTGACAATTTATTTTTGTGTGAAATGATGATGTAGAACCGACACAGTTTTTTGACCTGGGCTGTCCGGGTGACGCTGCGTCGAAAACTAAGGTCTGTACTGCCCTGAAGAGGATCGCGCTATGTCGGTCAAAACGTCGGCACCTCCGCTTTCGACGCGGCGTCACCCGTACAGCCCAGATCATGACTCTGGCCGTGGAAACCTACGATATCATTTAATAGTTTTTTTTCTTTGGGATCCCTAATTATTTTGTCCAAAATGTTAAGTGTAATGTTATATATTATATTTTGTAGGTCAAACAAAGACTGTTTGCCTTTGACTTTGTATGCCCCGACGATTTTTGCGAGTGGCGTCGTCGTTAGTAGAATGGCTACTACGGTCTGTGAAGTAACAAAGGTGAAGCAAAACAAGAATCCGCGGGTTCCTGGTTGGGTGACCGTTTGGAAACTCTGGGGATCTAACAGCTCCGGGCCCCCGTTCAAAGGGATAAAATCAAATGACTGACGACGACTGACTCACAATACCCCACGTTCGACGCCAGCAAATTTTTAAGATAACTTTGTTATGAAAGCGAATGAACGCGGTCACCATCAGGTGAACCTTAATGGTTGTTAATAAACTTTTAATTGTTTTGAAACGATCTTTTATCGACTTATCAAAAATTGTAGTCGATATTGCATCTGTAATCTGTTTGGCGAATCTCTTTCAGCCGACGGGGAGATCTTTCGATAATTCCCAAACATCACTTACGCGTTGGTTTCTTTAAATGATGGGTTAAGAGGTAACAGGTGATTTAAACGACGATCTGAATATAAAGTTTATCTCTCTTACTTTTAATCTCGTTTACGTTCGTAAAGTGAGCAATCTTGTATGCATCACTGTATATAATCAAAAAAGTTTCCAGGACGCTCTAGTCAGAAAAAGTTCTTTCCTACTGCACCAGTTATGCAAATATGGCCTGTAACGTATTTAAACTTTTACTATCTGTCCGCGGCAAAGGAATTTGAAATATAGGAAATCGATATGCAGCTTCCATCGGAAATAAATTTTTGGAATCGCTTCGAATACATTGCGATAATTCTTTTCCCCGTTTTGCGCACCGAGTTTTTAAAAGTATGGAAATATATTCATAGTCGTGAGCTATTACTCATCTAAAATTGAAAAGATTTTAAATTCACTATATCTTTATTCTCTATGCTTGATGTTGCCTATTCGGTAAAATCACTTTAGGTCGGACATGTTCCGTTTCATGAATCTCTAGAATTATTAATAATGTAGCAGGTAAAATGGAGTCGTATTACGATATTTAAAATGCTTCACAGCGTAATTTGTTAAATTTCCTGCATAGTTTATATTTGTGTTGTTTTGTACCTCCAATTTTGTGGTATTTTGTTTCTGTCGTTTTGCAAAATATTTGTGTTAAAGGTGTCATAAAGATTTTCTTAAGTTTCAGAGATGTTATTAAAGTACGTTGTAGCGGTGTTGTTATATTAGGCATAAATGTTGAACTATTTACAATTAGGAAATTGTCTTCAATTAGGAATTGCTTTCTGGGGGAGAATTCTAGCTACAGAGTGCTGCGGTCGGTAGTTTTCCGTGATTTATCCTATCAATAGGATGTGAATGCAGAATCCGTACCTTACCAAACGGAAAATAGAGCATGCGCAGTCTTTCATTCTTATCCTTACTCATTTATTACAAAAATACTCATACACACACTCCATTATGCACACTCACCTGCACTACACTACCACAGTTGAGAGAGTACGATAGGCAGATCAGAAATCACGTTTGGGGTGGTGCACCACTGACAGGAGATGCATGGAGGATGGAAATCTCACCAGCTGACTTGACTTTCACCAGTCTCCCCTCCCAATCTCGATACTGAAATATAAAGAAAATTCTATCAAATCACATAGTGTTTGGTCCTTTTTTAATATTTTGAAAATATTTCTTAGCGTTTTAATTCAACATCATCCAAACAAGAAATGTAAATCTATATGTACGTATAAGTATGTAAGATTAATAGATTTATAATTAAATTGAAAAATACTACAAATTAAATAGTTTTAATTTTTGATACCATTGTACAGTATAAAATTGAAACGCATCAACCGGCTACATTCCATATTATAAATATTATCTAATAATGTGCAACACATCACTCCGTTATGCCAATTTTTTTGGTTTAGTTCAATCATTCATATCTTTTTATATGTTTTTTTTAAATTTAGTATTCAATTTTTTTAAGAACTATCAGGGCCCCTTGTGCATTAGAAGCCCTGGGCCAGGGCCCTTCGGGCCCGTATGTTCACACGGCACTGCGTGAATGTCGGCGCTAGATATCGTTATCCAGAGGTGGAAGAAAAATAACACTTCTGGTAATATAGCATGCACCACACTTACGGGAAAATGACTTTAGCTACAGATACACACAGATCTACAAATAAATAAATCAACTCAGCATCGTAAAGTCTTAAAATACTTATCACATGTGTAAATGTTTAGTTTATAAAACGTCTTATTTCTGATATCACTGAAATAACTAAATCTATCTTGTAGTGTTTTATGGTTCCTTGGCACAGCTTAGTCATGTAATTAGTATATTCGTGATTTGTATAGACTAATATTACTAAGACTTTTTTTCAAATCCTGAAGATAATAAATTTACTATCTATTTCATATTGACTTAATTGCTAAATTTCATTCAATTAACAGTGTACAATGACAAATGGGGAATTGTATCTGAGAAAATGTATCCGAGTAGTACATTTCACTGTCGTCTTCTTGCTACTAGAAGAAAAATTCAAATGAGTGCGTTTGGTTAGGAGACAATGAGGAATACATGTGATTATATATTTTAAGACTAATTTGAAAATCTATAATAGAGTTGTAAGGGTTGAAGTTTGTGTAATCGGTTGGTTTTATCACCATTATGTAATATGTTAATGGCTAAAGTATTAGGGTGGTTTTTTAGAGGTTGAAATTAGTTTTAGCCTCTTGTTTGGATTCTTTCAAAGTCTGTCCGCCCTTTTAGGTCTCTGTGTAACGCTGTTTGTAATAAAACATGCTGCTGCACCAATTATTCTAATCGATTTTGATTGAAATGTTTCGTAAAGTGGAGAGATTTTATTTACTACCTGTGCCCCAAATTTGGTACCTACAAATACCATACGTACATATTACTAAGTTGGCAATAAACCCTTTTTATCGTTTCCTCTTCAGAGGATTACATGTTTCAGTTTTCAGAACTGTATCACGTGAATTGACGGCTTAAAACTAAATTATAACTAATTACTTACAGATAATAAATTATTACATAAACCTATTAAGGGACCTCTACTTATGCCATTTCGGAGAACAATTTAAGGAATACAAGAAATAGGTATTTGTTTTTCATTATTGTATTGCGGAATGGGTTTCTGAACAGTGTGAATTCGGTTAGTGACTATATTTGCGTAAGATTTATGGAAAAGTTTGAAGAGAGGTATGTGATGGTCTAATTGCTTTAGGTTACATTCTTTATGTAATTGTTTCTTTGTAACATCCCATGGTCATTTGTTGCCAACAAACGGGCAAATACGCTTTGGATTTGGGGAAACACGCTTTGCTTGAAATGCAAGGTTAGGTCTTCGTAGCCGCTGCGTCGCAGTTGGAAGCCGCGGACGAGCGTAGCCTAGCTGAAAGCGGTCGGATTGGGAAGGGGGGGGGCTCACCTTCCACACTTCGGCCGCTGTTGCCCCTCTCGGCAGGCAAGGCCGTCGCTGGACAAGGCCCTGCTGTTGGCGAACACACTGGGCCGAATCACTCGGCTGAGGGGTCACAAAAATCGACGGAACCTACCTGGAGTACCCTCTTCTGATGTCATCGCAGTACCACCTCTGACCGGGAGGCCCTTTTTTAACGAACCGCCGCAGTAATCTCGTAGAACATAACAAAGAAAACCACAAAACGAACCTATTAGAGCAGCGGGCCTATAGAATTTCATTCAGGCCAATAATCACCGTTGATTGTTTTTAGCTGATGTCTAAAATTCATTACTGTTGGATATCTAATCTAAGACGTTTTATCTCAGAAGCTACATTTGTTCCTTTGTCATAATACTCGTACACGCTTACGTACTTTGTTCACTACGATCTACACACAACGAAATTAACTTAAGCGATTTATTATATTCTATGTGTTTAAGAATGGTTTAAGAATGAGAAAGGGAGAAAAGGAAATAGTGAGTAGTACACTGAAAACAGTAAGAACCAGATTATTCAGTGACGAGTGCAAGCTATCCAAAACAGGCATTAAATATACACTGCCATTAATTCTCGAGATCTTGCTATACTGAACAATAGCTACTTCATTTGTGAGTAAATTTTGTTAATGAATGCACGTGCATAATGTGCAAGATAGATTGGCACGACCTATGTGGCTGAGTGTGTTATTCGCATAATTTATTATCGGCTGAGAAAAGAAAGGTATCTTCAAAACAAAAACATGAACCTTTCAGTGTTCACAAAAAAGTATCTTAAAAGGGCCACTCTCAATGTGAGTGATGCATCATGCCTCAAATTGTTCAACGATCATGATATTCAAATATTTCCCTCACGATGCATTCAATAGAATGATATGCATCTCATTCTGCACATTCATTTACTTCAAAACACAAGTCAGATTTAAATCAACTGCGTCAACAAGTCAGATTTAAATTACTGCGTTGCATACCCGTTCACCAATGCAACCGATTCCTTGTCATAAACATTTCTTCAAGAACGTAATTTACATCCTAAAATCTTTCCCAATGAAACGTCATGATATCGGAATATTTCTTCAGATGTTTCTTGTTTCGTAAGAGGACCTGTTTTCTTTAAAATTCTTGTCTTGAATTAACTTTACGATACTTTATTTTAATCTTAATCAATATTTCTTGTAATAAAAATATTCACAATGATTAGAAATGTAATATACAAAACATACTGTATGTTTGTCGAGTGTAATATTTGAGTTGATTTAATTGTAGCTTTCAGAAAAAATGCAAAATAAAAGTAGTGGTGGTGCTAAAATAGCATATACTTTTTCAAATTATTTGTAGTTTTTTGCAATTTTTAAAAATTCAGATTGATTAATGAAAACTGGGTCTGCGATGTTTTCAAAAGCGTACTTCCCGCAAATCGAGAAAATGTTAAGACTTTTTGAGAAAACCGTGTTTTGACAATTGCGTTCATTTTACGACAAAACTACTCTTATTTTTTTTTAAATGTGCATTAGCTCTTTCATAGATCTCTGAAAAACACATTTCATTAAGACAAAATCTCAATTCTCATTTGTGTAGTTGTAATAAGACACCAAAAAAGTTTATTACTTTGTAATTTCCGAAAATTCAGAGTTAAACTCTAAACAGAACTGCGCAATTTTTATAAACAAACCTCGTTCTGTCTGAGAAAAAATTTTAAAAATTGTAGGCAATTTTGAAAAACAAAAAATGGAAATGTAGATGAGGGTCATGTAATGTACACCCACAAAGCAAAATCGGATTCAAATTCAAAAAACCGTGACATCAGCCAAATTGAACGTCATATATTAACGTTGGAGAAAATCGGGTGGATGCTACCGTAGTGTAGACGTAGCGATGCGTAGACCTAGCGTAGTTCACAGACATTTTCAT
>BOPP01000158.1:1849584-1869660 GCA_017312745.1 Gryllus bimaculatus
GCACTGCGTATTGTAAAGAATTTTTGTACATAGTGTTTCAATCATTAAACTTTTAATGGCACAAAAGAGTTTCTTCGATCATTCTTCCGATGCGGCGTCAAACCTCTGGAAGCCCATTCGCGAGAATGTACTCGTCCTTTATGTCATTCTATTTGTCGTGATAGTACCGTTTCCCAGGTACGTCACAATATTTTTGTTACATTGCAACTCCACAATTCAGTATTCCTACTTCTTTTCTTGCCCCTATTACTGGCTTTTACAGTAGGCTGTGAAATATACGTTCGTTACGCGCGATTTTTCACGCAAAAATAAACTTAACCAGTCTTATAAAATGCCAATGAGATAACAGATTCATATAGAACATTGTTCCATATAAAACAGCGTATTGAACAATGGGTCGCTTACAACGTTGTTCCAGCCGACGCTTTGATAACTTACGAACGCACACACGCGGGAGAGAATACGCCCGTAGGATTTCACTGGGCGTCAAGACACTGTGCATCCGCATGGCACGCGTCTTCATTCCAGGCCGCATCTTCAGCCCGTTCTGTCTCTCATTACACCCCGCCATACCCTTCCCCAGCTACTCTCAATTAATTCTTAAGCTCATGGTAATTCAGCATACGTAACGTGTATCGGTAATTGAGCATAAGTAACGTGTGTATTGATTACGTGTGCGCCTAATACTGTAATTTATCCTATAAATGTAGTACGTGCTATATGCCGGGATGGATCAGGGTTCCTCTCTCGCCTTCACGTAATATCAGGCGTCGTCTGCACACTGCTTGTTTGATTTCTCCTCTCCAAAGTATCCAAAGGCGGTTCCCGCCTCAGACAAGCTCCGTGCTCCAGACTGGTTCGTCGACTCGTGTGGGAGTACAGTGCTTGTAAGTGCTACTCGGGCATTCGCCTGGAAATGGTTGGACGAACCACAAACCACTACCGGTCACGCCAGAAGTAACAAGAATTGTTCTCCAAAGAGTGTTCGAATTCGACTCGGCTGTGATGCTTGATGCGACAATCCGCCACCTTTGGAACTCGATCCCTGGGACCTCCAGATCCTCGCTAGTGTGTGCGGCAAGAGAATGTTGAACCGCAAGACACTCCGTCTTCGTTACAGGTCGCTGCCCCGCCCTGTTTTGTCTCTCGTTGCATCTTCTCCTTACCCCTCCCGCGCGCCGCTGAGTATCAAACTGTTATGGTGGTGGTACGGGACTTGCTTCCGTAGCCTCGCGCCTGCTTCCGGGTCCCGCGATCCTAACCATATTTTCACGCTGATGACGAACGAGCAGAGCTCTGGCGCCTTTACCAACGTGAGTCTGCAAAGTCCCTCCACATCGAGCCGTATCAGGGCATCTCGATAACAATTGCGTTTATGTTCGTAGCAACTGGGAAACAAGTGAAGGCTACAACACTCGCAACATCTGTTTGATCGCAGATTAAGCAATTTTTGTATTCATTTGTTACTAGCTGCCACTCGTGCTACCAACATAGTTCTTATTGCCTGCACTCTCACCAGCCACTTGTGCCATTGCGGAGAGACGTTTCTGAATCACTGTATTTGCTTCACGTTGAGGACATTACTGGATATAAAAATGGTCCTTAGGAAAATCTATGCTTGAATAGAAGGCAAATGAAGGAAGATACAAGTGATAAGTAAAGATATCTTAATGTATATGTTATACATATTGTTCTGATCTCATATATTTAAGTAAAAAACCCAGTGGTACATGTGACATTAATTATAAAATTGATTCATTGTAATAAATACATATTACTCACACACTTATAAAATTACAGCCTGAAGTAATTAAACAGGAATGAGTAGTAGAATTATCTCCTGATGACAATAGAGTTTCTTAATTATAGTTTTAACAAAGCAGCACTGCTATTTCTGAAATGTTTATAATGTACTTGTAATCGTTTTGAATGTTTATTGATGTCCATTGAATTAAAATTTCACGAAATCAAATAAGTCACTTCGTAGTATTGTTAATATTTATTTATAAGTTAAAGGTGTTATATAAATTGTTAAATCACATTACATTATTAATGTGCTCGTTCTTAATAGGTCACTGAGTAATAATAATTTAGTGACCATATCTTAGCCTAAATATAGAGTAAATGTTATTTATTACATTAGAAAAATATAACCAAGTCCTGCTCCATTGCAGTCTTCTATGTTAGTGAACTTGAACTGAAAGTGATTTCTTATCGGTAGCAACATTTTTGTTTGTAAATAGTTTCGTAATAGACAAAATGAAATGTATTCATATGATGCGTGCCATAAATTGAATTTTTCTAATCAATTAAAAATTTAGTTAGGTGTTGTAGTCCGTAGAATACGGTAATTTACTTTTTACTGCATGGAAGTTCGTTTTTAATGATATCTTTTTTCTGGACAATATCAACCTACTAGTCAATAGCATTAAACTCCTTTCTATATATTTTAAAAAAAGTATCTTATTGCTGCTAACTGCTGTTATCAATGAGTACAATAAAAATAAGTTTATACGAAATTGAAATATTATTTGCGGATGACGCGTTCAAATCTTTCTGACGGCCTGAATAATCGTTTAAATTTTTCAATTTTGAATATAAAATCTTTATTTTCTATTAATTCATGATTTTCTTCCTCTTTTTTGATTTCCTTCCTCTTACCCCAAAATATTTACCAAATTATTATATTTACGATTAAAGAAGGTTATAATAAATATTTAAATTAACAATAAGTATATTTGTTGCATAAAAAAACGATATTTTATAAGTTTCATGTGAAAATCGAATTAGTCTAATGGCACAAAACGTTTTTTCCAATAGTACCATTATAGATTATTTATTCAACTTGAGTTTACAAAGCCTCTGATATACTCTAACAAGGATGTTCATGAGAAAAAATTTGAAGAAAAATAATGGGAGAAAATTTCGCAAAAGTAGTTTGAGTTTTATCATTTGGTTTGGCTTTTCATTCTTGACATCTCAACCCTTTGTACCTGATCTGATATGCAGCCTTTGTGACAGTCATGTATTGCGGGTTGCATGCGAAGAGGCGTATATCGTACATGAAGCCAATAAATACTGGTAATTACTGATGTTTACGTGTGTTCCCTACGGTGTTCTCTCGGCGGTCCCCTACAATTTAAAAAAACTATACCTTTGTAGTATGAGGCTTGGTTTCTTCTCTGCAGACTTTGATGAACCAAATAAGATTTTGTGGTTGTAGGAGCTCCATATGAGGAAAACGTTCTTCCTGAACCTTGTTTACAATAGTATAGCTACTGTAGCTCTACAACTAAGCGCAGCTTTCTATTATTCAACTAAATAAGAAAACTAGCTTTATTGCAATTGTACAAAACTTTCGTCAATTTCATATAAGAGTTTGGCATTTTGATGAAAAATAATTGTACTTAAGTAACAGAATAAGGTAATAATAGTTTGTGTTCAATAAGTCTGCTGCGTTTGTTGTTGATATGCGTTTACTGCTCCAGTGGGCTGATAGGTCGTTGAAACATCCAAGTAATGCGGGTTGCAATAAAAAGGGAAATCTCTTTCGAAGGCAAGTCGGTGACTGGCCATTCTATTTTTCGCCATCCACTTCTCTTCTCTATTTTATTTCCCCGACAATACCAAATTGTGATGTGAAGCCAGCGACGCATACCATTCTAACATAACAGCACGATTTAAACTTTGAATCTAACTGAGAGCGATTTGATGTTCGAATCGAACCGAGTGATTGGAGCAGTGAACAGAACGCGCGGACTCCAAAAATGCTGTTATCGTTATACGAAGTTTCCGTTAGGAACTCGCAATTGCATACGGTAAAAATACGGGAAGTACCATCTGAACATTAAAAAAACATTAATGGAATTTTAATAACATTTACAAAGCCTTCGCTAGACACAAAGCGGCGTTTGTGTAATATGATTTAGTCGGCAAGCTACGCCTCGCCTTCTGCGGGAAAGTAGAGAATAGTGTGGATTCTCGCTCTCTCCTCTGCACGAATGGTTTGATATATTTTGACCTCTCTGCTTCTGGCAGAAGTCGCTTACATTGGAACACCCTTTCAGAACGTCATTTCCGGTGAAACCCATGTCTGCCCTTTCCCCTCCCACATGAGTACATATGCATTGTCACTACATTCTCGAAATAGCACGGAAGATATCCTAATATACAATTATATGAATGATATGAGGGGCTAAGGAGACAAATTAGGAAGATTTTTATTTCTTTGGATAAAATTTACCTATTTCCTGTGTAAGTATTTCAGATTTTCTGTGTGTACAGATGTTTACTATGTTTACTAACAAACAACGGGCTCAAAAATTGATATATTTATTGAAGCATCCGTAAAAAAGGGAATACTTAACGAACAGATTTTTGTGAGATACGTCTTTGTTTGTTTATTCTTCAATCTGAAATATAGGTTTCATTTTTCCCTTCCTCTATTAAATATTGGATGAATAGTGTACGAATTTCGAATTGGTATACGAAATAATTTACGAATACATGCTTCCAGTGGTCCAAAAACCCAGATAAAATTGGTATTGTGTTGGACTGACAGAGATATAACTCTTCTATTAGGTGATACACTGAAGATAGTAACAACTACTTCTTTTAATTAAAAGTGCAATATTTGAAGATAGTACCCCTCGCACACCTATAACCAAAATCCAATTTATTGGTACCATTTATGCATTCTGTACTTAATTCAGATTCGCAGTTTTATGCAATGAACAAACAGAAAACAGGAAATATGTAATTGATAATTACCTATTGGTTGTGAACTTTCTAAAATCTCAAAGTTAAAGCATTTCTTAAATTTTCGAAATAACAGGTATCTACACAGGAAAAGAATGATACTGTACTCCTACGAAATGAGTTTTCTCACCTTAATAAATTATAAACGACTATATTAAAAACGTTTAATGCTCTTAATGTATCTCAGAACTCCAGCTATATCGTAACAAACGCCTCCCACCGCTGTAGGTTTTTGTGTTGCACGGCTGCGTCCTGTGAAGATTTCCTTCCTTTCATGTGCGTGCGGCATTCAAAGGGGCTCCATTTGCTTGTTCGTTCTCGGCGTTCTCTGAATCGCAACTCATTTGTCACCCGCAACTCTCTCTATCCATACCATCACGCAACACCATCGCCAGATGGTGCCAACCACAGACCCTTTATTCATGTCGTTTGACGTAAGAAATATTACCATGTTTCTTTGCTGATCAATGGTTGTCTGCTATTTTGCATTGAATAATTTTGAATCTCGTTCTTTTGGCATTGATGAAAGTCCGTCTAAAGCAAGTAAGTAATGATTTCTGATTACTTGTTTCCATTTGTAAGAAACAGAATCTAAAATTCCGTTGATGTTAATTTATACTTCTCGGGAACCAAACGAAAGCAAAGAAATGTGTGAACTCTTTGATTTTGCGTCGAAATGTGATAATTTCTTTTTTCAAAAATAATGTTTACAGTAGAGAATCAAAGAAATAATATGAATCCTAACGATATTACTACTTTTTAGTTACAAATGATTAGTGTTTTCCAATGTCTTTGCAATCTAAAGTTATTTGCACATATAAAGAAAGTAGTAGCCTTCCTTTCGTGTTGCATGTCTCCATTTCATCGTTCATTTTTATTTCTATATATTTTATTATTTCTTATCTTGTTCTTATAAAGATTATTTTTATTCACCTTCACTTCACTTTTTTACTTTATTTTGTTACTTTCTGAGAATATATTTCCCATTTTTTAGTTTAATTTCTTTAGGTCTCTTTTTTCTTCCCTATATGCTCGTCCAGAGTACTGACTCTAAAAATAATGCAGAGTCCTATGAATAGTGAAGCACATTCCAGGAAATTGGTTTAATGTCATTTCGAAGACTAGTGATCGAACTGTACATTGCTCAACTATATCACTATGACCTTTATTTCTATTTTGCAGTTTTTCCGTTTCTAAGTTTTGAAATGCAAATGTTTCACAAGCCTTACTTTTGACCTATTTCTCATTTATTCTTATTTTTTCTTTCTTCCTTTACTTTTCCCCCCTACTTTTTCATGTTTTCTTTTTAGTTAGCTTTTCTATTTAACAGTAGATACTATTTTAGACACTTTTTACCGCTCTAGTTCCATACGTTTCAGCGTACCGAAATATATTATCCAAACTTTAACGTACTTGAGACAGTACCTTCCACCAAAATGAAAAATGATTATAAAGACTGCAACTGAATAACTACTTATTGTTGTTTTTCTTCAAAACTCCTCGTCACTCCTATTCATACGAACAATGGTTTACTTTGCAACAATCGAAAAGAGAAATCAAGTTACTTCTTTTGGTTTAGAATATAAGCCATTAAGTAATCTTTGTTAACTTTAACAGACGAGCTCCATCTCATCCCGTATAGAAAATGGGCTTGTAAAAGTTCCTGAAACCGTGGGCTCTGTGCTCCGGTCCCGCATCATTGTTGTTTTCTCCATGTGGTTGTACGGGCTGAGATAGGGAAATATTTATCAAAAGAGGAGTCAAAGAACAACCATCATCCCCTTCGTTAATGATTATTTATTGCTCATCAGATCACCCCACGTAGAGTCCGTACCATCCTTTATGTAAAAGAACATCAGAGAAAATTACATCTGTGAACATTTTTCCAAAACAAACCCGCGATGTAAAGGCAGAATCCTATTTTATCCCCCATTTGGGATCTAAAATAGTACTCATAAACATCACTAAGATCGTAAGCATGTGTTTCAACTTCCAGACCATTGTTGGTCCACCACTCATGTTTAACCTCCGATCCTTTTTCCAAATACACTTTTGGTTATTTTTTCTCATCTACATTTATTTATTTTAATTATTTTGTGTTTCCACGCGCTCAAGTACTGTGGACAATATTCCTGAAAGGTAATGCATTCTTGGGAATGGTAACGGTGTTCTTTTCCCACTAGAACGTAAAATACGGCGCCGGCCTTCATGTCGCATTGCGAGAATTTCCCACCTCCAGATATCTCCACTCACAGCTCCCTCTGGTGTAAGCTCTAAGCACGCGAACTGAATTCCCGTCATGTGTGGTAATGTAGTGCGTGTGTGTATGTAAGGTGAGAGTATAGAATAAGGAAAGGAAAAAAATATAGTACGCTGTCTGTGGCCCTTTAGGATAGTATATCTTGGAGTATACCAAGGAAATCTGCCGTTCTGAGAAGTCGTTAGAGGCTAAAATCGACCAAGCTATGAGCAAGTGTCGACAATCCGCCTCTGTCGGTTCTCGAACCCTAGGACCTCCCGATCAGATGAACTTATGTGCCAACAGTTGAAGCTTGAATCATCTCAGCTACTACGCGTTCTGTATTTCATCTAATCCAGCCAAAAGACTTCGTAAGGTAAGACCGTAAGAGTGGCGACTGCCCCTTAAGGGCTCCATGACGATGCCTTCCCCAGAAAAACCAACCTCGGGGAAAGTTGCAGAAAGCATTAAACTTGCAGCAAATGGACTCGTTTAATTTGTGCATATCACCAGCGCAATTATGGAGGACAAATTTAGTTTTATGCAGCCGATTTTCGTAAAGATAAATGTTTTTGGAATGGGTAGCATCGTAGACTATCGGGAGTAAGTCCGTTGCTGGTGTATGAGAGGCAATGCAACCTTGAGGGAAAGTAGGGTTACTGGGGCTTGGCTGAGGCAGTGTGCTCTTATTAGTGTTGGGTTCGGTAGAGTCTGCGACTATTAACTAAGCTAAGAATATCGACCTTTTGATCTGATTTCATAAATTATTGTTTTGATTTTTAGAAATATTTATTAAAATATCTTTTATTTTCTCATGAACACAATTTATCTTTCGTTATTATCGTAAAATCTGTCTTATATGAGGCTTAAAATCCCGATACGAGCAAATCGGTTGTACTCTACATGCAATAATTTTCCTCGTTCAATAAATATTTCGAAGAGGTAAAATGCATACGATAGTTCGGACATACGTGCCGCTCCTTCTAATTTGCAACTTACTGGCCACCACAGCTTCGTAATAATATCTCTGATATTTAATTTCTCTCCTTTCTCCTGCTTGCTTTCTCCTTTCCCTGGCTCTCAGACGCTGTTTCTCGGGCAGTCTCCTCAATTACCCTTCTCAGAGGGCAGACTCGTCGCCGAGTGGGTAGCAAGGTAGCCCTAAAACATGCAAGAGCTCCGCGACAGACAACTCTAGTGGGACGAAGCAGAGCGCGGAGACACGTGACTAACAGTGTGACCCAGACTGTTTTTTTATTTCGCCATTCACTGACATTTATATCAAGATAGCCACTCTTTCGCTGTATTTCAACAGCTTCTGTTAACTGTATATATAAAGATGTCACTTATTGTATGTGCAGAATGGTTGAATGCGATCCCTTAGCTCCAACAAACATATAATAGCAAAATTAATAAAAAGAACTTACATAGCTGCTATTTTCTTCGTTAGAAACCGTGTATGCACTGGTGTTTGGCAGGTTCCTGAAACCTCATTGACTGCTAAACCTGAGTGCATTAAGCGTAATCAGATTTCAATTGCACATGTTTAACTTTAATGTATGAAATTTCCCATCACAAATGGATAAATAAAGTGATGGATATGTGGTTGAGGAGATATGAAACATTGGATAAAGAAGCAATGGGGGAATTAAAACATTGCACTTTGTTCATCACAAATTTCACATCGGTGAATCGGAGTTTTAACCGCGGATGGAAGGCAAACTGTCTGATATTATAACACGTATCGTCTCACGATTTCGAATCATTCCTATTCAATTCAAAGTGGTCATTATTATTTGTTTCAATTTTATTAATAAATTCGTCATTAATATTTTGAAAAAATAAATGTCCGAGAAAAAACATATTTCAGTTTCTTGTCAAGCAATTCTTTGCGATGCATATCAGTATAACAATAGCGGAAATAACATACAGTAAAAATTAAATTGGTATCTCCAACAGTTTCTGAGATAATGGGTCATCAATATTAAGATCTTATCTTGGGTATCATAGGAGAGTGAATCTCACCTTAAAACAACCAGTTCGTATTAACCGTTATATCCTGTTTTTGTTTCGAAACCAAATCCTTTCCACAATATTACGTTCATTGTTTATATCTCCTCGTGATTACTTATTCCATCAGTTCTTCACATTCTTAACCATTCCACCCCCTCACATACTTCCATTAATAAATCTCGTGTTTATTCTCTCCTAACCGTTTTTTTTCTTTTACCTTGCCCCTATATTATACTCGGTTTCATTGCCTGTCTCCTGCTTCTCGTGCAATCTCCCAATTGCTCGAGCGCAAGGTCGCCTACGAGGCGGTGGCAACGGTCATAAAATATGCAGCAGCGCTCGGGGAGTGGAACTGCCAAGGGGTGGGTCTGGTGGTAGTGGCATTCGCGAGTGAGATAGAAAGAGAGAGACAGACAGAGAGAGAGGAGGGAGACGAGCTCCTCCACGTGCGGTGCCCACGTGTCGTGCGCTGCGAAGAGACCTCCGGGAGCCGTAGCAGAGAGACACACAGCTCACTGCTCTCCCAAATGCATGGTCGCGAAGGGAAACGGCAGTGCTGTATTCAAATTTAAACACCTTCCTAGCACTTGTGTTTTTTTTTCTTTTTGTGTGTGTGTCACGCCCTCGCTGTTTGCATACGTTACTCCATCTCTCTCGTGTCTATATTTTATAGTATTTTTGTTTTGATTGTTATCATAGTATTTATACTGTACACAAACGCACACACACACACAGCACTGCGTATCCCAACTATATTTCTAAGAGGAATATGTATACAATATTTCGAGATTTTCTCTCTTTGTTCTATTATCTTTTGTGAATATTCAAATATATTTTCTATTCAAAACAGCTGTACAATATTATTTTTTTAGTTTTTCTAAAAATATTAAATTAGTAAGTAAAAAAGTAAATTAGTAGAGACTTTGTTTTATTTAGTTATGTGATTCTTTGTCATAGACTTTTCATAATTTTGTAAATTAATTCATCCAAATTATTTCTAAAATGTTATTCATCCCGAGAGAGCTGTAGAATATTGGTCCTTCATTTTGAATAATTGTGTTATACACATCTATATTACTAATTTCCAGCGTGGGCAGAAATTCAAAGAAAACTTCGTCCTTCCTTGTGAGAGACCTCTATGGTTTTGTTAGATACCCACGATCTCGGAAAGATACTTCTTTAATTTATTTTTTTTATTTTAACTTAATTTTAACTATAATTAACTCGATTCGATTTTTCTGAAAAATGAAAATATTTAATTGTCTCATTCCACCTATTCTCACAGTAGACATACAAACTGAATTCTTATACTCATTACGTCACTGCTTAGGACACAGCTGACGTCATGCGACACCAATTCTCCAAGTAAGAGACCGTCGCCATTAAATATTTGCTTTTTATGTGATGTGTCATGGAGCACCATTTTTTTATTCTTACTAAGTACTGTTGCCCCTGTACATAATATAAGTATACTATGTTATTGTAGTATTTTTGAAGATTTTTAATATTTAGTATATTGCAGTGTTCTACTGAATATTTTATGTGTTGTTGTTAAGTAGTGTACGATCTACGTTTTGGGAAACCAATTTGTTGTTTCGTTCAGCAGCATATTTCCTGCTTCCGGCTACTAGTATTATCAATTACACGTAAAGAGATATGTTTATTGAGAAAGAGAGCATGCAAATAGAGGTGGTATTATTAAGATGTAAAACTCGTAATATTCATGAGAAAAAATCTATAGAAGGAATAGTTTGAGGAACAAAGGTATACGACAGGATCAAAAATTCAAGGTACGAATATAATGCGTTATACTCCAGCAAAGAATTACCGCCACAGATATAATATGTAATATGGAACTAATGACCATTAGTACCCGTAGTCTCAACGGAAATTACTTGCAGAAAAAATGAATAATCCATCAATCAGTCAGCAAGCTTTGTTTCGTTTTAAAGAGGTTTATGAAATTCTGGAAAGTAGTAATACTCTCTCGAGCAGTACTCATAAACGTGTTCTCCAACAGTAGCATTCCTTCTCCAGCAGTAGCGCCGGCAATTTTCCTCTGCAAATTATGTATTGAGGAGTACCATATCTCAAGAGTACTTTTTACTCCCTCGCATATTACATATGTACGAATATAAAAGAAGACAAGCAATTCTTCAACAAATAACGGCGAGTTTTCGACTGTAAATTTGTACTGCAGGAGCCTGATATCCCCGAAAAAAATGGATAAAACTCTTGATCCTATTCTATAACGTACATTGCTTCCTCCAACCTCGTGTAATTAAAACCCACATTATTAGGGTCTAAGATACAGAAAAATCGATTGTCGCCGATATCAGTCTGTCTCTTCGAGGGTGGGTGAACAAACACGTTTTGTTGAAAATAATCAATTGAGATAAATTTGATTATTAACCATCTGTGAATGTCATTTTCATATTATTATTACTATTATTTTTCTATCTGATTTGGAAAGCAGATTCGAATATAATATTTGATGAAAACCATTATATTTCCTTTCCGAATTCAGGTAAGAGTACAACGCGCGGGCAAGAGAAGTTTAAAAAAATGAATCACACACGACTTAATATAGTCGAGATAAATGAGTTCTTTTAACTTGTGTGAAATAGCTAGATCGAATTCAGCTGCTGTCTGATGAATAATTCTAGCGTTTGGCTGATCTGTAGATTTACATGGTTTCTCACATCAACACCACGCGAATGGCATAACAGTACCCTAAAAAATGACCCACAGACTGCGAGTGATATCTCTTTCCTCTTCCTTGTTCTATCCTCACTCCATATACACACACACTTACATGCACACACAAAGACAGCACCGCCCCAGCAGGGACAAGCTCTAAGCTCCCGACTGGTCTTCCGGTACTAACTGGTGGGAGATACCTGGTTGAGGAAAACCCCGCTTCCCGATGTGTCGCCGGATCTCACCATCCAGCAAAAACAGATTACCACCATCTCCTGCGTTAAAATTTACAATACACTTAAGGAACTAATTGCCTTAGCAGTTGACACTCACGGAAACATTAAGCAATGAATCTACACTATGTGATCAAAAGTATCCGGACATGTGTCTAAAAATGACTTACCAGTTCGTGGTGCCCTCCATCGCTAATTCTGGAATTCAATAGGATGTTGTCCCATTGAATGATAGCTGACAATGTCCCCTCGATAACAGCTTCCACTCTCGCAGGCATACTTTCAACCAGGTGCTGGAAGTTTTCTGGAGGAATGACAGCCCATTCTTTACGGCGTGCTGCACCGAGGGGAGGTATCGATGTAGGTCGGTGAGGCGTGGCACGAAGTCGACGTTGCAAATAATCCCAAAGATGTTGAATTGAATTGAATTTGCCTTATTTTACGTGGCGAGACTCGGGCCATCAGGCCCGCTCTTCCGTCTGACCACGCAAATTTCGCAACGCTCCTTTCATCAACTAGCAGAGAAACGAGGTATTTCTTGGGCGAGAAACAGGCGTTTTTGAATTTAGCTCAGAGGCGTCATTTAGGCTTGAGTGTCTTTTACATGCAAGTAAATCTACTAACATGGGACAGTCGGCTTTACTTCCACTGCGAAGAAAGGCGTACGAATAATTTTGTCGCCCTAAAAATCCACGGCTTCGACCGGGTTTGAATCCGCGAGCTTGGCGCGAGCCCGCGAGATGTTCGACAGGATTCATGTCAGGACTCTGAGTAGGCCGGTCCATTACAAGGATGTTATTTTCATGTAACCACTCCGCCACAGGCCGTGCTGTATGAACAGGTGCTGGATCGTATTGAAACATACAATTTCCATCCCCGGATTGCTCTTCAACAGTGGGAAGCAAGAAGGTATTTAAAACATTAACGTAGGCCTGTACCGTGATAGTGCCACACAACACATAATGGTGTGCTAGCCCCCTCCATGAAAAACACGCCCACGCCATAACACCGTTTTGGTCGTGTCCGGTTACTTTTGATCGCATAGTGTATTTATCTGTTACACTTGTGACTCTGCAGAGGGATGTGAGGAAAAGCACCTGTGCGCGGGGAATTTTTGATTGCACCGCAAGTGGCACCCGCGCTCAGGTGTGCTGTTGGGAGCGACTGCTGCCATCTGCGGATCGATATCTGCGGCGGGTGAAGGTCTCTCGGGGAGACCGCCCACGGCGTCGGTCCTTCGCTCAAAAGTCGTTTCGAAAAAATGGGGCGAAGTTTTTAGACTTTGCAAGTATCGTAAGTCCTCTTTTGTCGCTAAAGCTGGCAAACTTTGTTCCGTTTTTGGTTTTCTTCTGGTTTCTTGTCGTTTTGCCGCTAGTCTCGCTATTTTTTCTACCCTTATTAACATATTTTAACATACATCGAGATTCTTTGACGTTGTATTGTTTCTGCTTATATCTGCATGTTTTAATGAATCTTACTTATGTTATACAAATAACAAAATGATACAAATAAATTATTCTTGTTCTTTCTTTTGCCGATTCGTTCACGTGTTTAATACTTTACAATACCTACTTTGAATGCTTGTTTCTTTTTCTCCTTTCTTCGTTTCGTTTCTTCGCGTATTTCGAGTTTATATTCTCCTACACAATCACATTTTTTTACATTACTCTAATTAATCCGATTTGTTTATCTTTTATTTATAAATTTTACCATTATTTTCTGTGTCGCCTTTCAATGCCTCTTATTTGGTTTCATATCTCTCGAAATATTGCCAAAGCTTAAAAACCATCCGCTGAAATTTAACGTAAAGATAGATTGGACCAATTCCAGGCAGATGAAGGACTGCGTAAGGACTACCTGTCACCATCATTAGTTACTAGCCGATGGAAATTTATTTTAAAGACCGGGCGACATTCTATTGCTTCTTCTAACTTCGGGCCAGCAGAGCTACCGTACTCGAATTGAAGTTGGCGTGACAATAATACAGAAGTTACCAGCGTATAGACATTAATTATAAATTCTGATAATTACCATTGATACTAGAACCTATGGTATTTCGGGTCTCAGAGCTTGAAATATAGTCGTGGCAACCACGGAGTAGAAATTATTTCTTCAAAAAATCCCTAATTTGTATTCGAACCTCCTTAGCTCCTACTGGCTGCAGAACGTGAACTGTGAACGTTGTAACCACCATGTATATTTCTCAAAACGACTTTGATTGTTATCGAACAACTCTCTCAGACAGGAGTCTGATTGTGACACTCTCAATACGACAACCGCAGAGCACAAATTATTAATGGTCTCTAAATTCTCTCGAGTTGCAGAAATGTATCTATGGCTATCTGGCTACGTCACACGGACTGCACGATGTAAGCGCTGTGTAGAAATTGTCACACCAGCATCCAATCTACAACCTTTAGATACAAATTATAATTGTAGATGTTGTAGCAACCTTGTAGGCGGCAACAGTTGCCGATCTGCTTAACCCTACTCTGTGATGTCATGGAGGTTAAGTAGCTCGAGACGCTGGGGTATTTGGATGGGTCAGTGACATCCTGATCGGTAGTGATAAACAAATTATATTGTGACAAATTGCCTACGTTCAAGAAGAATTACTCCGTGTTCATCAAAAGATGTGGAACATAGTTTCGAGATTAAGAGAATTTTTAAGAAATGTTACTCGATTCTCCTTCATTGTTACCCAAGCCTTTTTGAATACTCAAATTTAGGATCTCTAGGACAACAATATTAGAGTTGTGGAGCTTCTGATGTGCAGAAACTATTGTTAATCAAACAATAATACTAAATTATTGATCGAAGAACAATAATATATGCACACAACTCACCAAAAAACTCGATTTGAGCGCAAGGCAACTACCGAGTACAAAATTGTTTCCATAACTGCGGATCTCAAGTTGTCACAACCATTGGTTAGATAGTAATGACGCGCAAACTCAAAATAATCAATTGATCCGAACGACACCTTTGGAAGTAAAACCTAGGTGCAAGCTGTGTATAGTATTCTAAGTTTGAAACTCGGTTATTACTCCAAACATCGTACTCATCATTACATTATATCATTACAATCAGAGGCGTATCTACGGTATGAGAGACATGGCACGTGCCACGGGCTCTACTTACAAGGGCCAATATTTAGAGAATCCCCACTAAAATAAATAACAATAACCCTAATTAGAAGTATCCTGACAGGGGGCGCGAATTCTATGCATAGCAATGGAGCCTGAATACCATGATACGCCTCTGACTACTGTTCAGAGTCCCTCCCACCTAATTATTAATTATCAACAAAATCAGCACCGCTGGTGTTCGAACCATGGGGTTCTCAGCGCACAGAGGTAAAAAACGTGAAGGCTGTAGCGACGTGTGAGCCAGTGAGAGCGTACGCAGCCCCACGCAAACACACAAATTACGCGCGGAAAGGACGCGGGGGCGATTGCGTGCGGGTAAGCGACCACACCCTCGTGCCCCTCCACCACCGCCCCCCCCCTCGCTCTTCCCTGCGAGGGAGGGTGCTTGGAGGTCGATGCACTGCATAAGCCGCCTTCGCACTGCCACAGCACGAACTAGAGAAATTCTTCATTCAACGTCCAAAGACACCATTTGGCGCTTTCTTTGCTACAATGAATGCATTTCTCCTTCCGTATTTGTCTACAAACCGTTATGGCAGTCTGCCTCTCGTACATGCTGTATCTATGATGGGTCTTCTATGTCTGCCTGCTGTTTCTGATCTTTCTGAGTCGATAATCTGGCGGATCTCCAGTAATTAGTGGTTGATTGATGGTTCCTGGCACGTCAACTGCTATGGTCACTAGTGCAGAATATTTAGTACATGTTTTCGTCTTCGAGAGGTAGCGGTGATCTCCTGCTGGATGGTGAGATCCAGCGCCGACCCAACATTCGACTAGCGAGGTTTTCACCAATCAGGTATCTGACATCAGCGGGGCACCGCCCGAGCTAAGGCAAGCTCGCCGCACCCAACAGATTTCCCTCCATGTGTGACAGTGTAGTGCATGTAAGTGTAAATGTGTGTACGAAAAAGGTGAGGACAGGATACGGAAGAGGAAGGAAATATCCTGCGCGGTCCGTGGCCCGTTTACCCACCCAGGGAAGGGGGAGAGGGAAATTGGGTAAAGATAGGATTGGGAAACCAAATTTTTTCCCAAGGGCAAGATGAAGGACTGCGGTTAAAGGAACCTACCTGTTCAACATCCCATTTAAGTTTTTACTAGCCCCGATGGGAAAAATTTTCTTTAAAGACGGGGCCGACATTCTAATTGCTTTTTCCTTCTTAACTTCGGGCAAGGCAGAGCTACCGTACTCGAACTTTGGAAGGTTGGCGTGACAATAATACAGAAGTTACCAGCGTATAGACATTAATTATAAATTCTGATAATTTACCATTGATACTTAGAACCTATGGTAATTTCGGGTCCTCAGGCTTTGAAATATAGTCGTGGCAACGCAACGGGGTAGTAATTATTTCTTCAAAAAATCCGCTAATTTTGTATTCGAACCTAGGCTCCTAGCTGCTGGTAGAACGTAAACTGTGAACGTTGTAACCACCATGTATATTTTCTCAAAACGACTTTGATTTTTATGGAACAACTCTGCCAGACAGGAGTCTGATTGTGACCCTCTCAATACGACAACCACAGAACAACAAATTAATGGACCCTAAATTCTCTCGGGTTGCCAGAAATGTATCTATGGCTATTCTGGCTACGTCACACGGACTGCATGATGTAAGCACTGTGTAGAATTGTCTCACCACAGCATCCAATCTACATCTTTTAGATGCAAATTATAATTGTAAATTTTGTAGGCAACTTGAAGGCGGCAACAGTTGCCGATCTGCTTAACCCTACTCTGTGATGTCAATGGAGTTAGTAGGCTCGAGACGCGGTATTTGGATGGGTCAGTGAGCATCCTGAATCGGTAGTGGTAAACAAATTATTTTTTGTGACAAATTGCTAGTTCAAGAGAAATTACTCCGTGTCATCAAAAGGTGTGGAACATTGTTCGAGATTAGAAATTTTTAAGAAATGTTACTCGATTTTCTCCTTCATTGTTACCCAAGCCTTTTTGGAATACTCAATTTAGGATCTCTAGGACAACAATTCTTAGAGTTGTGGAGCTTCTGATGTGCAGAAACTATTGTTAATCAAACTAATAATTACTAAATTATTGATCGAAGAACAATAATATTATGCACACAACTCACCAAAAAACTCGATTTGAGCGGCACTAGGCAACTACCGAGTACAAAATTGTTTCCAATACTGCGGATCTAAAGTTGTCACAAACGCATTGTTTAGATAGTATACTGACGCGCAAACTCAAAATAATCAATTTGATCGCGAACGACACCTTTGAAGTAAAACCTAGTGGCATAGCTGTGTATAGTATTCTAGAGTTTGAAAACTCGGTTATTACTCCCAAACATCGTACTCATCATTACATTATATCATTACAATCAGAGGCGTATCTACGGTAATGAGAAGACATGGCACGTGCCACGGCTCTACTTACAATGGGCCAACTATTTAGAGAATCCCCCTTAAAATAAAATAACAATAACCCTAAATTAGAAGTATCCTGACAGGGGGCGCGAATTCTATGCATAGCAATGGAGCCCTGATACCAATGGATACGCCTGCTGACTACTGTTCAGAGTCCCTCCAACCTAATTATAATTATCAACAAAATCAGCACGCGCTGGTGTTCGAACATGGGGTTCTCAGCGCAGCAGAGGTAAAAAACGTGAAAGGCTGTACGCGACGTGTGAGCCCAGTGAGCCGCGTAAAACGCAGCCCCACGCAAACACACAAATTACGCGCGGAAGGACGCGGGGGCGATTGCGTGCGGTAAGGCGACCACACCCTCGTGCGCCTCCACCACCGCCCCCCCCCCCTCGCCTCCCTGCGAGGGCGGGTGCTTGGGAGGTCGATGCACTGCATAAGCGCGCTATGCGCAATTGTTCCACAGCACGAACTTGAGAAATTCTTTCCTTCACGTCCAAAGATGCGGCGGCGATGGTGTCAACGGTTTAGCGTACTGGACTGTTGTATCCAAGTTGGCGGGTTCAAACCCGATCGAAGCGGTGGATTTTTAAGGCTGAAAAAATCCTTTCGTACGCCTTCCTTCGGAGGGGAAGTAAAAGCCGGCTGTCCATGTTAGTAAGATTTTACTTGCATGTAAAAAGATCCTCAAGCTAAATGATCGCCTCTGAGCTAAATTCAAGGTCGCACTGTTTCTCGCCCAAGATACTTCTTTTTCGGTAGTTTGGTGAAAGGAGCGTAGCGACAATTTGCGTGGTCAGACGGAAGGCAGGCCTAATGGCCCTGAGTCTGCGCACGTAAAATAGGCATAATTCAATTCCATTCAAAGATACGCATTTGGCACTTTCTTTGCTACAATGAATGCATTTCTCCTTCGTAATTTGTCTACAAACGTTACGGCAAGTTCTGCTCTCGTTCAAGCTGTATCTATGACTGGGTATTCTAATGCCTTGCCTGCTGTTTTCTGATCTTTCTAAATCGTTATCTGTCGGATTCCAGTTATTATGACTTTGTGGTGTAACGGTGCCGTGTACAAGGCCTGTTTTTATTCAATATTCGCGGTTCAAATATCCTCGAAGATGAGGGTTTTGAAACAAAACATTCGTACGCCGTCTTTCGGAGGGGAAGTAAAGCCTGCTGTCCCATGTTGTCATTTGCTGCTTTGTGAAAGGTCTAGTCTAAAGAAACAAGACTGAAATTCAAGTGCGTTCTTCGTCCGCCTGAGTGATACGTGGCGAAAGGAGCGTAGTAATATGCGTGGTCAGACGGAGAGCAGGTGGCTGGCCTGAGCTCGCAAGGTAAAATACAGGATTAATGAATTGGATAATTCCTACACATATTTCTTGTCTTATGAGTACATCATATTTCTGTACTTTCAATAACAATTTTGACGGTAAACATTTGCATAAAATTCTAAGTGATATCCACTACATACATTTGATTAGTTGTTGATTCAATAATCAGTGATTGATGATTGCTAGGCACGTCAACTGCTTATGGTCATTAGTTGCCGAATATTTAGTAATGTTTTCATCTTCGGGAGTAGCGGTGATCTTCTCCTGCTGTATGGTGAGAATCCGGCGCGACACAACTGTCGACTAGCGAGATTTTCACTAATGCAAGGAGTATCTGACATCAGGCGGGGCACCGCCTAGCCAGAGCACAAGCTCTGATCACCAACAGAGTTCTCCTGTGTGACAAGTGTACGTTGCATGTAAGTGTAAATGTAATGTCGAAAAAGGTGGAGGGACAGGATACGGAAGAGGAAAGGAAATATGCCTGCGCGTCCGTGGCCCGTTTGTTAGAAACTGGTCTGCCATTCACCTTGCGTTGATCATCAAAAACCTACCGATGCAGGCATCCAGCGCTGAATTCTCCTCCAGACAGCGACTGAAATTAAACCTAGCTATTAGTCTGTCGAAATCCTGTTACCGTCCCCCGATCAAGCCTAGGACCTGGCAACGGGCAAAGGCACTGCAGTGACATCAGATTGATGCCCTGAACCCTCTGCACGGTACTGTCCTCTTGTATAATTTTTATATGCGACGTACCGTCTACGGCGATATTCAATATTCAAGCCGTACCTATGAATGAAATATTTGATCTAGATTTCCCCCGCTCCAAGCTTTCCCTTAAAGCGGCGGCACTGACCCAGACGGCAGAATGAACGAGGAGCTGGTGCAGAGCGCGCGTCTTGCAGGTGACCTCCGCTTCCTTCCGGCGACAACCTCATTTAGGCGCAAGGAGACGCTAATTCGACGTCTTTAACGAGGGGGGCTTGTGTGTGGCGCTCCGTGGAGACTTCGTTAAGCCGGGTCGCGTTGCCGCGCGGCGCACTTTGGGAGGACGACGGTATTCCCTGAGCGACCACCTGCGGTCTCCTCTCTCACCGGTTAGCGTCTCCTTCCCCCGCTCGTGGTAATTGCGGGGCAAGAATACTCGAGGCTGCTGAATTAGGAGCTGAGATCATTGCATAAACTAATACGTATTTATACGTACCAGTATAACTATACGTACCAGCAGTATAGCCCTGAAGAAGGCCCAGCAAAGATGG
>BOPP01000158.1:1877235-1909471 GCA_017312745.1 Gryllus bimaculatus
CGAACGAAGAGCGCAGATCGCAAAAGAGGACGAGGGCATGAGAGTGACGCGAGGCGAGGCGAGGGGCGGGGGGGTGCAACGCAGCGATGAAGCGACAACGCCAGCGAAGGCGACGGCTTTCGTCGGCAGGCGCGAGCGACGAGGAGGGCGACATCGACAGCGACGGTGCACACATCGACGGCGACAGCGCGCGGGGCGCGGGGGGCGCGGGCGACGGGCGAGTGGCGCAGCGTCAGAAGGCCAGCGCACCGGGCGATAGCAGCACCGCCGTACCTACGCAACGCCAGCCCTCGCCCGCTCGTTAATCACGACGCCCTTCCACTCGTCTCCCCCTCCCCTCCTTCCCCTTCCGCCTCCCCATCCCCTCTCAGCTCGCTGGCTGGGAGGCGGTCACTAGTGCAGTACCGCGCCTCCGCCCAGCTCACGGCCGGGCGACAGGGCTCGTGGGGCGGTACTATGGGGCACATCAGCGGCGTAAATATGCGAGCCGCCGTCCGGGGAAAATATGTATGCGTGTGTAATATCGCCGTGGAACGGGTGGTGAGACGGCCAGCTGGACGACTGGATTTAATGCGAAATACCGATGAGAATGGGCTGGTAATTAGTGTATGGTCGCCTTATTTTGTTTTCTTTTTATTATTTGGATTGAGCGCAAAGTTTCTCAAAACAATGGCACCTACTGGTTGAGAAGTGTTAGGCAATAGAAAACTATATTGTTAGCACGAGCTTCTACTTGTAACAAAAGAATACGTAAGGTGCATGCTCTTGAACAATCGTAACAAATGTTTGGAAAAGAGTGGTCCACCCTTCACGTGTTCCCAGTAATTTGGTTGCTACCAACCATAAATACTATTTGTAATAGCAGGGTCTGAATGGTTCTGGTGCGACTTTTCCTGCGTGCACTATATGTATTAATAAAATCCCATGGGTCGTTCACTGGTCAGGAGATACTCGCTTTCAGGAGACTGACCCCGGTTCGTTGCCGGTCCGAGTCAGATTATACGAAGTAGATGCGCGGCTTTTTTGCAATGCCCTAGTAATATCTGTTGCTGTAGTTGTGGACGATGAGAACTCTCACTTATCATGTTGAAAAGACCGGGATACGACTCGGTGGGATTGTGTAACCTTACCTAATATATATATTAATATATATATATAAATAGTATATATATATATATATATTACGTATATATATATATATATATATTATATATATTGTAACCCCTTTACGCGTCTCTGCGTCTGTCTGGGAACGGGAATTGGAATTTCAATAATAATGGTCAAAACATTTTGCTCGTTAACAAATATTTTACTTAAAAATTAATTGTGATGATGATGAATTACAATGATGTTTACAATTTTTTAATAAAACATTAAAACGACCTTCTTTTATTATGACTATGGTCATCTATTTAAATTCGATACAATACGAAAAAACAATGGGCGTCATTTTTACTTGGTTTCAGAAGGCACCCTTTTCACCCCCCTACGCGCTTCGCTCAGGTAAGTGTTCGACCGCCATTTACGAGGGAGCCAAGGCGGGGATTATTTACCTCGGTTCTGGTGGCGGCCTCATTGCACTCCCGGTAGGTTAGTCCACCCGTCCTTCTTGTTCGGGCCGCCCCTTCCAGGCAGAGGCGGTGAACACAGGGGCTCCCAGCGTGGCCGTTGGATGTCCGGCCGCGCTTCCGCGGGGCCCACGACCCCAGTCTGCGGCACCAACCTCAGGCAGCCACGGTGCATCATCGGCGACACTGAATGGAAGCAAACAACTTCTCTCCGCAATTATGCTTCGAATGCTTACGATTAACTGAGCAACTCGAAGTGAAGAATCCGTGACCGAACTATCGAGATCGAGATTGAAATCACTGGTTTCTCGATGGCAGCGGTCAAAAAACAGTGACTATCCCCGTGGCCGTTTCAAAGACACACAGTCGAATCAAAGTCGGAATCGACCCTCCCGGCCGTTTCACCATCAATCAATCGACCACTCCCGGCCGTCTCCACCATCCAAGTTAACCGACCACTCCCGGCGTCGCCCTCGCCCTCGCCCTCGCCCTCGCCCTCGCCCTCGCCCTCGCACTCGCCCTCGCCCTCGCCCTCGCACTCGCCCTGCCCTCGCACTCGCACTCGCACTCATTCTCGTTCTATTTGTCGTTCTCGCATTCGCTTTCACCCTCTCTCCCTCGTCCTCACACCCTCACCATTGGGTGAAGCGCATCGAACCGGTCTTCATCAAGCACGAGGCGGACGCTCTTGGTGTTGAATATTGGACATCGAATACTTAATCATGTCGACCAGGTCTTTCGTCTAATTTCCAATGTTCCATTGAAAAAATGTTGAGGTGGCCTCTTGCGTTGAAATTTAAATTAATGTATCTACGAACACGATGAGCTGAGCTCTCTTTTACTAAGAACAGGAAAGATCTTATGTCGCCAGCAATACTTGAAAATCGAACCTGGACTTCAATTGCGCTCAAAGTAACCGGGAGATAAAATTTGAATTTTTACTCCACAGAGACAGAGAGAGAGAGAGAGAGAGAGAGAGAGAGAGAGAGGACAAAAATTACTCAAATATTGCCAAAAGTGAGTGAGAGGTAGGGTTTCTGAATCTCAAGAAACCAGGTTCACATTTCATTTCTCCCCAATATATCACATACATTTGTTCTCATTTTCGACAATAAATCAATTAAATCAAACCTAACGTATGTAACAATCGGTGTTCATTACCTTTCGAAGTCTCTTGTTGCCGTTCCCAACTGTCGGGAATCGTCGCTCAGTTTTCGCCATTATTTTCCAATCTCTCGCCAACGCACGTGCGGAATCGCGAGGCGGATGCGTCCCACGTCTTGCCGCCAAGGCCTCCGAGTGGGGGAGACCGAAATGTCAGCCCCGCGCTGCCTAAAGGTCGGGGAAATTGGACATCTAACGCCTGTAAAAGATCGGGCAAGTGCACGCATTTTGTCGTGGGTGGTGCTACTCTCATGCTCCCAATTAAACCTCACTGCTTCAAAAGCATCAATTAATGTTATGTGATATGTTATACTCCAACATTATACTCCTTTAGTAATACATTCATTTCCATTTATTACTATACTTTCTCTTATACGTACTGTAATTCTTACAAAAATATTGGTTACAATTTAACGGTACGTAGAATAAGTGAAATAAAGGCGTTTTATCAACTTTTATTTCCTCAAGTCAAACTTAACGCCACTGAGATAACAATAAAAATCTCACAAAATGATTTTTGAACACAAATGCTACAAAATTCATATCAATTATCCGTTTCCAAATGAAACGGAAAGGTTCTCAACAACTATTGTAATAATCTATGGCTTTCTATTAACTACTCAGTTTGAAGTATTTTACAGGATGGAATTAATCATAATTATAATCAAATGTAAATGATAATAATAATTTATTTTCATTTTAACAAAATGGGTAAGTCGTACTATACTTTTAGCGTATACGGTAACTACTTCATAAATTACTACAATGATAGTGAGCCTACTTGTAAATTGGCGAAACAATACATTGCATAGAAAATAATAAATAATTCTACTATAATGGTAAAAAAGCCGTGTCCCAAGTGGCAACATGTTTCAGAAGGTAAAAATAAAAGGCTTAATATGCCTAAAACAAGTAGTACAACAGAACCTGAGTCTATGGCCCCGATCTTGATTAGTTTTTTGACCAGTTTCCCTGATCTATTGGGCAAATACCAAGATGGCTCCTTATTTTGCTTCTAATCATAAATGTACTGTACGTTTTGTTGCGCTCTGCTTTTGCTAATTGTAGTTTGAGTAAAGCTGGGAATGGGGAGAGATATTGTGTTTGCAACGCTACATAATCAAATCTGTACTTCATTCACAGAATCACATCTGTACTTACCGTTAAAAATACAATTTTTACAATCCGGGAGATAATTGTTTTAGTTTTTAAACGTTGCTAACTTCCCTTTGTTCGTATTTTTAATCATCACTCAGCAGTAGATTGTTTCAAAAAGAAGTTATGTACATCAACGAAACGGTCGCATATTACTCTTCTTACCAATCATCACAATTGCTTCCTAGTGTTCATTAACCAAAAGAAATCAAATCAAATTCAGTTCGCTGCCGGCGGTCAGCTACAGAACAAAGACTGGAATACTGAATGGGTACAGTCGCCAACTGCTCGGCGCAATTTTGGACTTTTAACCTGCATGTGTGAGCACATTTGGTTTTTTGGTATGCCTCTCACGTTGCCTCTCCCAAAAATCCAATGCTTAGATATGAATTGACACAAACGGTATGTACATCTTCTAAATTTCACAAATCTATCTTATTTAAATACAAATAAAAACGATGATCTTATAAAACGTTATTGAACACAGTGTAAGTAAAATAAAACGTTCAATGGCAGCGATACCTCTGGTAAATTACTGAAAAACCTTTGCGAAGAAATTGATCAATTTTACAACATATTGCTTTTTACAGTGCATCACAGAATAAATGTTCACTGATGATCGACAGGAACATAAAATTAGTTTGCGTTAGTACTTGTACCTGCTTAACACAAGTACAAGATGAGTCACCACTTATCAATGGGAAATAGCCACGTGTGTAATTTTGTTATATGAGATTTCTCACCTAAAGTACATTAACGGAAAATGATAATCTACCACGTCTGCATGCCGTGGAATTTTTGTAATATTTATTCTAGAACAGCCTGTAGTAGCTAAATGAGGTAGGTCCCAACGGAGAGTTTGTGTCAACTTCGGTCCCAGCTGACCGATTCCAGTTGAGTCTCCGAGAGCGGTTGATGAACAGCAGCGGTCTGGAAAATTAGCTGCGGGCGGTGGCCACTGCTCGCCTCCCGACCTCGCCTCGCCCACCGCCCCTCATTTGTCCTCATTACGCAGGGGCTCCTCGCGTGGTGCAACGCAGCGCTCCGGCGAGGAGTGGGGACTCGTCGAGGATGCGAGGACGACGCCCATCTCAGAAAGATGAATCACGGGAGAAGTTGCATTACGTTTTACTCCTACAATAGACGCGAAGGCACACGAAATCTCGATGCTTCAGTCCGGCGTCGGTGGCTCAGTGCATCAACTGGAGTCACTGAAGTGTCTCCGACCGGGATGTTCTAGGGTTCGAGTCCCGGCGGTGGCAGAATTTCCAACACTCGCATCGTAGCTAGGCTCGATTCAGTCGTTGTCTGGAGGAAGGATTCTAGCGTCACGGTTGCTCTGATCGGTAGTTTTCCGTGGTTTTCCGATCAATACCAGGCGAATGCCGCAACAGTGCAGCGCACTGGGGGTCATGAGGACCGCACGCGATCTTTCCTTCCTCGTCGTTCATTACTTCTAACCTTTACCTTAACATAACTTACACTTACATGCACTACACTACCACACATGTCGGGAGGTCAGAGCCTGTTGCGGCTGGAGCGGTGCCCCACTGATGGGAGATATCTGGTTGGGGAAACCCCGCTTGCGAACGGGTAGGTTGCCGCAGGGTCTCATCATCCAGCGGGATGTCTCCACCACCTCTCAAAGTAAACACATTCACTACGCTTACGTAACAAGTGTCCTTATTCATTCATGCGGCGAGAACAGTGAACGTGCCAAACATCAATGTACTATTAAATAACTGTCAATCACGAGTAAATGTCACCCACGTAACTTCGCTTTATAAGATTTCTCGCCATATCTCAAAATGAGATCATCAAGAAGCGGATTTTGATGACGTACAACATCGCCAAACATTATCAATAAAAGTCTCTTAAAATATTTTATATATGCCCTAAAACTAAACAAATGACGTACAAAATATGATCAAAACTATTTCAGGTAAACAACTTAATCTGTTGGATATGTTACTGGCGTAATTGATGCTTCTTTTTTTCGTTCAAGTGAGCTCAGCTTGCAAACTTTTAGTTTGGGCTGTTGTTTACCAGTAAATCTTATGTAAATGTGAAAATGTAACCAGTAAATGTGTATTTAGTTATCCCGAAATGGGCCGAACCGGCAGTGGGGTTGATAGGCGTCACATGAACCTTAGATTACATACACACGACGGTTGTTATTACATTTTTGAGCAAAGACATTGATGTATGCCGTCTGTATATCTGCCTGTCTGTCCCTCTGTCTGTGAATGAAGCCAGCAACTAAAATCATTCTGCCGATTTTTACCAAAACGGGGAATCAATTGGGGAAAATTTTTCCAAAAGTTTCCCCAATTGATCTGGCTGAATTCGTGGCTCTTGTAATTTCAAACAGAAAATTTAATATTGGGGGTACATTACATGATAACACAGGGATTTTTCAAAATTATGGTTTCATCGTTTTTTATTAAATTTTGTCCTTTAATAGGGTGAAGAACGTTTAAAATATTATAATGGCCCAGGTCTCAGGGTTATTAAAACTCCAATTTTTTTAAAAAAATCAAAAGTTTAAAATTGTTTTGGAGTCTTCCTACAATTACAATTACGAAGACAGATATTTTCCTTAATAAAATCTCTTCCTTAAAGATAGATTTTGAAATAAGGTCATGTACAATTTTTCGAAAACTGTCTGAACAGTCTGATCGACTTGTAACAAAAAAATGGTTTAAAACTGCTGCTTGGAGGAAAGTATTTAAATCACGTGATACGTTATGTGAAAGATATTAAGAAGAAAGAAAAGTACATTCTGGCACACTGAGAGTCCACGAAGTTTGCAGGAGTAATCTTACATTAAATTGACTCCATTTATTTGGGCCTTACCACCAGCACACATTTTGGTAACAAACATAACTATACTTCCGCATAAGGACATGATTAATGTTTCTAGAATGCAACGTTTAATACTGTCTCACTTCCTCCTACTGGACGTGGCATGCTTAGCAATGGATGTATTTTGAAAAGTTGTATCTTGTACAGTTTCGTATATTGGAGACTGCACTTATTAACTAGACTAAAAACATCGACCGTTCCAGCTCGTTTTCTAAATTACTGTTTTTATGTTGCAGGTATTTTTTTAATTTAAATTAACGGCAACCCAATGCTTTTATCTTTCGTTTTCAACGAATAAGTTGTCTTATACAAGTATTTATATCCCGTGTATATCGCGTTTTTTGCATAGATGACACTACAGTTTGTCCTAGTTCAAGAAATATTTTGAAGAAACAAAATGAAAGCGATTGTTATAGCACTCATGGCCACCCTCCTAATAATCAATTACTGGCCGCCACTGCTTGGATTTTCGGCAACAGAACAGCTAATGTGTCGCCAAGAAGAAATTTTTTTAAAAAAATTAAATGTTTATTTTTGAAAATTAAGTGTGTGCTTATGTGACATCTGTTTGTTTCCTAGCAAGGCAAGATATGTGTAAATGTTGTCAATAGTGAGAGACTTGGTTTTTTGGTTGCGAAGAACCCAATTATTTTAGGATTTCTTGTTCTATTAACTTTGTATCACGTACAGTTCTCAACGTTGATAAACAATTCAAAAATATATAATCCGACCAAGCGGAGGGTAGGACTGGCGATGAGGGCAGCACTGCGCTTTGTTTTGCTTCGGAGAGAAAGAGACTGAAGCACTGATATGAACCAAGTACCAAAGACGTATAAACGCAAGACGCCCTCTTGTAAGGCAATCTTATGTTCAGTAATAATCGTGACTGTCCATTTAAAAAGTACGGTGAAATACCGACGCCATCAATATATTGATAAATATTGATGATATAAAGAATGGAAGTATTTTGTGAGTATTTTGTGTACTTTCGGCGGCGGCGATGGTGTGACGGTTAGCGTACCGGACTGTTATACCTAAGCTTCCAGGTTCAAACCCGATCGAAGCCGTGGATTTTTAGGGCGACAAAATCCTTCGTACGCCTTCCTTCGGGGGGGAAGTAAAGCCTGCTGTCCCATGTTAGTAGATTTACTTGCATGTAAACGATCCTCAAGCCTAAATGACGCCTCTGAGCTAAATTCAAATCGCCTGTTTCTCGCCCAAGAAATACCTCCTTTCTCTGCTAGTTGGTGAAAGGAGCGTAGCGAAATTTGCGTGGTCAGATGGAAGCGCGGGTCTGATGGCCCGAGTCTCGCCACGTAAAATAAGGCAAATTCAATCCAATTCAAAAAGTATTTTGAGAACCTAAAAGAAACCACATATTCGAGTATTGCTACGTGACAATTTATATTGTCGAGTATATGATATTATTTGATTTAATGAAAAAAAATCCAAGAATTTCTGAAAAAATATATAGTATATGAATATCAAACTTTTTTAGGGTTGTGAAGTTTGGAAGATACAAATGATACACCGTAGTAAAATATAATGATATTTCATCAGAAAACATCATTACATAAATTTTCTGGCTACTAGAAATGATCCTCGATATTAATTCCAAGTAAAGTGTATGGAATTAATTATGTTAGGACGTTTGTCCCCAGTTTTCACCAATCTCCTAGCTATACGCAACCACTCATGCTTAATACATGTGTGTGCTGCAAATTGCAGATGCTACAGGCGCAAAGGTAAAATTATATTCTCTTATTTATATTAGATGAAAATACTCTATAGTATTTCTTATGCTAAGTAAAACCTCGTTTGCATGGAAAATGATCCATGAATATTCAAGCCCCGTAGCGATTCCTCCTAGAATTTCCTTTGAACATGTGGCTTTCGGTAAAACTATTTCACACAATACCATTAAACTCATGTAAACTAGTACAACAGATAATAATAGTAATAATAATAACAATAATAATAATAATAATAATAATAATAATAATAATAATAATAATAATAAATATACTATTAATTTACTGGAAAGAAGCGACTTGATCAAGCTTATTGTGTGTGCGAAAGCTCTGGATCGAAAATGCAGACACATTTATGCTTAAAAAGCCTTTAATATTTTACAGTTTCTTTACGCAGCCACAAACCAATGATCCTAATTATAGAGTAAACTTATGTGATCGCTCTGAAAAAATAAATGCATGTAGTGTAAATTTAACTATAAGTAAAATTTGACAATTTTTGCTGATAGCTGGTTGAAATTTTAATGAATGTCATTGACCACTTAGCACACAAACAAAATACTCATTCAAGCTAAATTACTATCGATTTCAGTTTGCTATGACAATGCATATATAGTCTGTAAGGTAATACATAGTCTTACATACAATACATGAAATTGAGTGTAATATTGTAGCCTACAGTTTTTCGCTTAGATTCGTTTATGCGCAAAAAATATATTTCTATTTTAGCGCTTGCTATTGGTGTTGTATTGGCGTGAGAAATCTTGCGTTAGTTATTGCTTTTGCTTTTGATGCAGATTTTTGCCAGGGAAACTTGTGATATTGATTTAATATCGATTTCTACTCACTCTCATCTCACTTTCTGTCCAAGAACGCTTTCAAGTTAATTTTTCTTATGGGCTGCTAGTATTATCTGTAAATTATGGCTCGTGTATTTACCAGCAAGGTTTTCCATAACAACAGTTTCATCTTTCGTTCGTCAATTACGTAAGGAATTTTCGGATTAAACGAAATGAGATCTTATCAGGATGTTATTTATTGGAGGATTTAACTTCACAGAGCATTTAGTTGGAGATTCTTTTACATTCCGCAAGTATGGAAAGAATACCGAGAGTTTTTCAGGACCCCAAAAATCTACGCACCTCAGTCTTAATAGAAACTGGGAGAAATAGTAAACTGGGAATTGAGAGGCCTTTAACTCGGCGGCGGAACGTGAAAAATCCTGACGTCAGTAGGAACGTTGGGCCTAATAGACCCGCTTGTTATTAGAACCTGTTTAAAGCACTAATTAATTACACAAATATTTATTAAATAAAAGATGCAAATAAATCATAGATCCAATATCAAGAACAAAATATTACCTTTTATTTTTAAATTCTCCACCGACAAAAAACAAAATTGATAGTGAACGAATATCAAAGAAAACAAAATTGTAGCATTAAGTTAATAACTGAAATATTAACAAAATATGTCTGCATCACTAAAACAAACATAATGGAAGCAAATTTTTAAAGTAACGTTTTATAATATGTTTTATGGAAGCATTTTTGACGATAAACTTTTTCGAACGTTTATATTTTCTTAACCTTTCCGAGAAAGTGTTTTAAGTCTTACAAAAAATTACAATAATATGCATTTCTTAACCCTGAAATATCGAATTTATTTATAAAAAATAGACTGCAAATAAATAAACAAATATATTACAAAAAATTAAGATTAATTTCCTGATTCGCAGATCCAGCTTCTTCAATTTCTTGTTCAGAATCAGTACAGTGCAAACATTCTTGTTCATATAATGTATCAGCGACATCATCACTTGATAAACAATAGTTTTTTTCTAAAATCTATTTAATTTATTCTGTATGACACGAATTTAATGCGTTAAAATAACTCTTGGATGAGCTGGCCATGTTATATAAAACTCACAACGGGGACGTTGGGTCTGATGGGCCCATCAACAACTTTAAGCAGGAATAGCACAAAACCTTTTTCTGATAAACTCAAAATAATGGTCGTCATCTGTTCAATAAGATTCAATTCTAAGGTAGACTGGTGGATAGGTTAAGAAATAATTTCGTTCACTTGATAGGCGGCTTCAAAGATGACGCTTGGTCTGACAGACCCAAGTTTCACTGTAGAGTTAAGCTAACCTCCCAATACCAACGAATAATTAAATAGGTATCTATATGCGCTATATAATTGCGCTTATTGATTCCAAAGTAATAAAATAAGTCCGTAATGAATGAGTAGTGTATAAGTCAAAATATTTTACTTGGCATTTGTCTACAATTCCAATTTTCCTTGATTAAATAATATATTTTAAGGGCCTACGAGATTCTTAGGGACTGCGATGAAACCAGACTAAAGTAGACCTAATGGCTTTCTCTGGTATAGCCCTAACACAAGCGGGCGGGCGTTCCAAGTTTAATTTTTAATTTTCTATGTATTTAAATCTTTGAATTAATCTTATCCTCATTATTTGTACTTTCGGACCATATAATTTTGAAACAATTATAAGACACGTCATTAATGTAATTTATATTTCAAAAACAAAAAAAATACAAGATGTTCCGTAAATTTGTCGAATAATTCCCTACATTCAAACATACTAGCCATTCGTTCCGACATTAAAAGAAGCATGAACTTCATGACTTTTTTTTCTAATTTCTGAAACACCAAGCCTCTTGTTCTTAGACCAATCTATTGCGAGAACCCCACCAACTTCGCGAAACAGGACATGGCTGTTAACGAAACACTCGCGTGTGAGACCAAAGAGTTTTTATAAATTAAAATTCTCCGAAATCTGAAATCGCGACGCTACCCTGGGTGACCTTTGCGGCAAACACGCTCTGGTCATGCCACTTCAGACGAGCGCACAAGTCGCGTGATGGACGAGTGTAATGTGGGTGAATTAACACTACGCCATTCCCGACTGGCGACGCCCACGCCGTGAGTTTCCGCTCTAGCGTTTTCCATCAAATTTCATGATGTTCTTGGAATCTTTGTGGCATTAAAAGATGCAAGAAATATAATTTTTATAATTAACTATTATTTTTTATTCATGATAATAATTCGTAATAATTCACACTGAATAAAATCGGCGGTGGCGTAACTGGGAGCGGTTTTAAAGGATCATCTACGATCGTCAATTTTCATCAGCAAAGCACCTGCTGCGGAGTCATTCTCTAGGCAAGGCAAGACTAGGCGACTATAGAAGAGGATAAGCGAGAAAAGAGAAGGATAGGCGGGGACCGCCAATGTCATGTGAGGTCAGAAAATGATTGGTTAGGGCATGCAATAGTAGGTGAGGACTGGGAATGAGGATAAATGATAGGCGAGGACAGGCAATAAAAGGTGAGGATAAGTAATGATATGAACGGACAAGCAACAACAGCACAGCAGCGGACAAGCAAACAGCACCTGTGGACAGGCAATAATAAGTGAGAAAAGACAACGATAGGGAAGGTCAGGAATGATAGGAGAGGACAGAGAACGATAGATGAAGACAGGCAACGACTGATAAGGACAATCAATGATAGGTGAGGACAGGCGACGATAGGAGAGGACTGGCAACAATAGGTGACGACAGGCAATGATAGGCGAGGACAGGCAATGATAGGTGAGGACAGGCAACTATAAGTGAGAACAGGCAACTATAAGTGAGAACAGGCAACTATAAGTGAGAACAGGCAACTATAAGTGAGAACAGGCAACGAGAGGTGATGATAGGCAACGAGAGGTGAGACAAGCATTAATTGCTGAGGACAGGCAAGTATACGTGAGGACAAGCAACAGCAGATGACGACGACAGTGCTGGACGGTGAACTCGCGTTCATGGGCAAGGACACAAATGACAGGAACGGATAGACAAGGACATAGGCTAGATAAAGTGACGCGAGAATACGTCAGGTGAGGCGCACTGGGGGCACGGCGAGGCGTGGGGAGAGAAGAACCGTCTCGTGAATGGTCTTGAGCCCCGCCCTGCGAGGCGCAATGACGCGGCCGCGCCTGTTGTGCGCGTGGGCCGCGCAAGGCCTCTCCCCCACCCCACCCCGCGCCACGGCCGCCTTCCTTTTAATTAAAAAGTTGGGGGAGGGCAAGGGAGTGGACGGCAATCGATTGAGAAGGCCTAGCGCGATGTGTGCTCCTGGCACCTTGCGCAAGACGTTTTCAATTTTGATGTCTTTGTCTTTCCCCTCTCTCTCTCTCTCTCCCTCTATCTCTCCCTCTCTCTCTCCCTCTCTCTCTCCCTCTATCTCTCCCTCTATCTCTCCCTCTATCTCTCCCTCTATCTCTCTCCCTCTATATCTCCCTCTTTTCCTCCCTCTCTCCTTTCCACTCTGGCTATTCTACGTTCCTTTCTTTCTAGCTCTCCTACACATTCTAATATTCGTCTCACAAGCTCACTCTCACTTTCTCCTCTCCCTCTCTCCTCACTCTCTCCCTTTTCCTTTTATTCACTTTCTCCTTCTGCCGCTCTCGCCTGAATCCCCCTTTACATACACACACGTATATTTACATTCACTACAATAATACTCTTGTCTGGAGAATAGTTGGGAGCTCAGAGCTTGTCCCGGCTGGGAAGGTGCCTCGCTGATGGTGATACCTGGTTGGGGAAAAGACCGTTAGCCGACGGTAGATCGGCGCTGGATCTCAGCATCTAGCGGGGAGATCACCGCCAAGTCCCTTGATAAAACATGCTATTTTCTTACGGGACTAATGACTTTCGCAGTTGACGCGGCGGGAATTACCAATGAATCAATTGTATCCGTTCGCATGGGTGACGGTTATGGACTCTTCCCCTTCTCCATTAACGGAAGCACCTCTCAGTTCCATTTTTTCTAGTTAGAAAGCGCTGTGGAGTTCACAACGTGCACGGGACAATCTACGCTTCTCTAGCTTATATTGAGCGAGAATATGTCTCGTAGGGAAGCATACGGGTTTTAGAGAAGGTAGTACAAGGCGATTGTTTCACCATAGTTCATCACAACTGATCGGATAATAACACCACCTAGATGCAACGTACCATCCTGCTAACACGTAGAATTATAAAGGTTCTGCTAGTAAGCGAATATCAGCACTAACTCATCCTCAGCTATGGCACCATTGGTAAGAGAAGTAGAGAAATAGTGTTTGTGTGAGTGACAGAGATGTTTGAGGGAGAGCGTGTGTATGTACGAGAGGGACAAAGTGTGTATGTAATTGAGAGAGAGAGAGAGAGAGAGATGGACAGAGCGAATGTCAGGAACTGACCGACAATAAGAGGAGGTAAATGTGTGTGTGTGTGTGTGTGTGTGTGAGAGAGAGAGAGAGAGAGAGAGAGAGAGAGAGACACTCATGTGAGAGAGAAAGAGAGAGTGCGAGAGAGAGATAGCGAGCGAGAGAGACAGAGCGAGCGAGAGAGAGAGCGATGAGAAAAAGTAACAGCCTTTTAAAATTAAATTGGTTACTGATTTCCTTTTGCTAACAGTTCCCAAAATTATTTTACACAAAATGCTTGCCACAAAACAACTTAATTCAGATCATGTGGATTAAATGGCCACAGCCCCCGCCGGAGCAGCAATTTGTATTCAAGGCGAGTAGCGCCCTTCGCTTACAGCCCCAGCAGCGTGCGAATTCCCGGTTAATCCGCCCCCGGCGACCCTCGTATGTCATCTGCGCGGCGCGGATAGTCGCAGCCCTTCGGAAGCACCTGCGCGGGGGCAGAGGTCGCGGCAGGGCTTGCACCCGCCACTGCCCCAAGACCCCTCCGCAGTGACTCACGAGAAGCACTGGAACACGACCGTAGGTCCCGGCACCCGCCTGGGCCTCAGCTGGTCCGCGCTTGAACTTCTTGATTTCCCTTCGGGCGCTCCGGCTTAGGTGGCTCAGGGCATCACCTGATGACCCAGCAGTGCCTCTGATCAAGGATTTCAGTCCCGACGTGCATAATTTTCGACGTTACCTACTCCTCGTTCACTTTACATTTTCGGACGTAGCGCTGCAATCTGTTTACATGATGTCACCGGCGACGGAATGAGAGTCGCATGTCTGTAGTAGAAACTGATCGATTAGATATACGCATTTATGAATATACACTATGTGATCAAAAGTATTTAGACACGTCTAAAATAGTGTGATGGTGTGGTTGTGTTTTTCATGGAGAGGGCTTGCGCCCCTTTTTGGTTTGTGTGCCACTATTACGGCACAGGCGTACGTTGAGGTTTTAAACACCTTCTCGCTTCCCACTGCTGAAGTGCAATTCTGGGATGGCGATTGCATCTTTCAACACGATCGATCACATGTTCATACTGCACGGCCTGAAGTGGAGTGGTTTCACGACAATAACATCCCTCTAATGGACTCGTCTGCACAGAGTCTTGACTTGAATCCTATCGAACACTTTTGGGATGTTTTGGAACGCCGACTCCGTGCCAGACCTCACCGATCTACATCGATAACACTCCTCAGTGCAGACCTCCGTGAAGAATGGGCTGCCATCCCCCAAGAAACCTTCCAGCACCTGATTGAAAGTATTCCTGCGAGAGTGGAAGATGTCATAAAGGCTAAGGGTCGGCCAACATCCTATTGAATTCCAGCATTACCGATGGAGGGAGCCACGAACTGATAAGTCATTTTCAAACATGTGTCCGGATACTTTTGATCACATAGTGTAGATGGCGGTGATCGGGATACAGACCCGCTCACTGCAGGGCACCGTTGAGTAGATGCGCGCATGACCATACCTATTGTGTAATAGATATGTGCCAAGGAGAAATAAAAAAATCCGTCCCTTTTGTCAATAACGTGTGTTGTCGATGACAAAGTGTATTGTACAGCAGCTCTGTCCACAGCTTTTTTTAATGGTATGAATAACCCATTTTTCTTTTCCTCCCGACAATAGTTGACTGCATCATTTTATCATCAACTTACGGCCAGCACACACTCTTGCATACCGAAGTGGATTTGATTATTCCGCTGTCATCACAGAAATGACAAAAACAAAACAAGAACTTTTTCTCCGCACTGCCTTAGCTGGCGACAGCATTGTCAGATGCTGTTTATACATCGGCACTATTCGTGCATTCTCGTATGTGTATCCGTCATCTTCAAAACAACAGTAGTTTCTAATTCTGCCGTCTGCAAGCATGTAATAATATATTGCTAGGTAGGATTCACCTGCTGTCTGGAAGAGAATTCTAGCAGCTGACTGCTCTGATTGGTAGATTTCCGTGGTTTCTCCGATCAACATCACGCAAATGCCAGAGAAGTACCCTAACAAACGGGCCATCTTTCGGTATATCTATAAACGATATTTCTATTCGATATTTCCTTACTATCCTCACTCCTTTCACACACACACACACACACACATCTACACCCACATGTACTACACTACAACAAATGTCGGTAGACCATTTCGCTGCTCAGAGCTTGACCCGGCTGGGGCGGTGCCACTATAGTGGCAGATACCTATGTGGAGAAAACCCCGCCAGTCGACAGGTAATTCGGCACCGGATTTCGCAATCTATCTCACCTCCCGCGGTAAAAGCATGCACAACACTTACGGGACTAAGGACGTTAGCAGTTGATTAATCAATCAATGACCCTAGGACACGTCCTGCGTCTCGTATGGATTAAATAAAACCAAAACATGAATTCTGTTCAGGTAGTATAGTTTTGCCTGTATTTATTTCAAACAGTATATAAATTATTCAAATTCGAACTGTATATAAAAATTATTCAAATTCAAAATTATTCCAATATATTAACTCAAATTGTAAAATGTTTTGAATGCAATTAAGAAGGAGAATTAATGTGTGAATAATTTATACATCTCACTATTTATGAATATGATTTCAAATATGTTTCATTTTACTAAAAGCTATGTTTTTGAGATTGTTGTATAAGGTTTGCATTTGAGTATACTAGCTGGTTTGCGATTCTGATTCAGTTCAAATTTATAAAACCATCTACAAATTGTACCACGAACCCCTAGTAATAGATCATTCCTAGTATGTTTTTTTATATATACATCTTGTGTGTATGTGTGTGCGCGTGTGTGGGACGATTTTTACTTTTTCTTCCGGAGGCCTTAACCAGCTTCAGAAGATGCTGGTTTTCGACTGTTCGCGTCGGATACCTACCATGTCCCTCATGGGGACACATATTAACCTTTACACTGGACACTAAAACACTTGCGGAATATTTGGTCTGTGTAGTCAGCAGACTCACAAGGCCTTGCGTGACAACACACATACATGAAAGACCAGGGAGAAACAGCCATGCCGACGGCGGGACTTAAACCCGCTACCCTTCCAACCGAGGAGCTGAGAAAGAACAAGCTCTATCCACCTCGTCCATCCTGGCCGGCAACAATATTTATATTCATTTACTTGTAATAATTTCGCTGTTCTAATTTTGTTTCTCTACTGTATTTGCATATTTTCATTAAAAAGTAACTTTAATCTTACATCAATGTCTATGACCTTGGCCTTTGGTGTCCTTTTCTATTTTCCGGTATTTGCTCACCGTTGTCCTCGACAAAGAATCGATAGGTCATGGTCGAGATGCGATAGCTAATTAGCGTCATGGATCGATCAAGGCCTCACCCTACGGCCAACGATGGAAAGCGTTTAATCAAAAACCCATTTGTACGGTTTTCATTGACAAATTATTACGGCACGGATGTAAATTTTACCGATGCCATTTGTACGCGATGTATCGGTCAAGCTCAAAAAAATAAAACAAATCATATCATAATTGTTATGCATTAGTTCTTTTAAATATTAGCCTGTTATAATTGTGTTTTTCAGTCTTGTTTCTAATATATAAGTGGTGCAATTCTGCACATCTCGTAATGACACTGTTACTTTCGTCGGAGAAAGGCGCTTAATTTCGTTAAAGGCTAGTTAATTTTGATATTTTGCTGCCAGAGATGTACCCTAAAAACTCCGGACTCATGCGCGAGAAGGCAACACACAGGGGGTTTAATAGTTGGGTTTACAATGGAGATAAATAATTCGTAATTTGACATTCGTAATTTAAATACCATTAAAACTCCTTCCTCCATTAATATTTATTTGTATTTCCTTCAAAAATCTTAAACCCAATCAAGCTTACACATACGCATACTTGCAGAAAGAAAAGCTGGGGACAAGTGGTCAAAATTTTGTCAACTCCAATTTTCACTCAGAAAATAAAGATTTTTCTAAATATTTTTTGAGTTATATCAGTTATTAAAATATTTGTTTAACTACATCAAGTAGATACTGGTATGAACAAATCATCCCTTTTTAACTCAAATCTACAAAAGAACAGTGAGGTGCGAATACTGAGGCTTACACATTCCTGACGTCTTGATTTTTGAACGTGTAATGTACTTTCTAAAAATATTAAAATAGGTTTGATATGTAATGTGTAGGGAGCGAATTTCTATGATTTTGCAAATTTTTGTACGTTGCTTCAGTGCATAACTGTGAATCATAAGTGAAATTTCTGTGACATTTGGTTAGAATATGATGCTACATAGAGTTACTGCATATTTGCGCATATGTGGCGGATTTTTCCTGTTGATCCATATTCATGTAATTATAGGCGCATATTTTTCATATTTCGTTAATATCTATTCATATTTCTATTTCTGTTTCTATTTCCATGTATTTGTCAGCGTTCTTTGATTTGAAAAAGGTTGTCACAGTTTGCGGTTTTGGAGTGTTTTTTCATAGATAATAAAATATTTGTGCAAATGTCGGATATTTCTTGATAACATATTTTTTCAACTATAGAATAATAAATACAACAAATCATACAATCTACTTTACTAAGTTGTATATTTACTTCAATTGTTTCTCTCGCGAAGTACGGGTATATTATATTATGTTTGCACAAAAATATAAATTTTCATTACAAGCACGCTCCTCCTGAAGATTATCAAGAAAGGTTTACAGATGAAATGAAATATTGTTAAGTTTAATTGCATATTAAAGTTCATATTTAAGAATGTTTAGGTCATAAATGCATATTTCAAGATTTTTAAGGGTGTAAAATTCGTCGTCCTATTGATGTACCTGGTGAACATTTAAATTTCCCGCGCGCACCGTCGACAGCGCTTCCTCCTTCGGAGCGGCCGGAGGAGGAAATGCGCGGGTCAGGCGCCCGTGATGACGAGCTCATGGAACATGGCGAACAGCTGGGCCTATTTAGCGCCTAACTAGTACATAAGAGCGCCAGCAGGCGGTCGTGAAATTGGAACTGTGCGTTGATAAGAACGTGTATAGTGAAGTACAGACACCGTTGCGCCGGATTAAGTTATGTCCCTGGGCTGTGCTCCCTGGAAACTGTGGTAACTACGCATTGACCGGGACTTTCTTCTGGAATATCCTAACAAACGGGACACGGACCACGCGCGATCTTTCCTTCCATTTTCTTGTCCCTTCTTCATCTCTTACACGCACATTTTCATACACTACACTACCACACAAGCCGGAAGACCGATCGGGAGATTAGAGCTTGCCATGGCTGGGGCGGTCCCTCGCTGGTGGGAGATACCTGGAGTGTGTGTGTGTGTGTGTGTGTATAATCGTCTAAAAAAAGTACATTTTATCTTCAGATCGTTTCTATAGAATTCGTGGAAATTCGTGCTACCTTGAAAATTGGCCTTTGCTGTTTTTATATTAATGAATTTTGTTTTCTTTATTTTTTGTTTTGTTTTTGTTTCTTTGTCCGGTGATTGGCATTCTCTGAATTAGAACCTTCAGCCAATTACACAACCGTCTTCTCCCAACATGATTCTGAGAGCTGCTGTAAGGAATTTCCCACCTGCTTCCTGGAAAGGGTGCAATAATCACTCAGAAAGAAGTTTCTCTGCACGCACACGGGCTTCTAGCGACGGATGGCCTTCAACTCCTACGGCACAAAAAATGCAACAATTTCATTCAGCGGCACAAAGAATTCCACACTTTCTTAATACATAGTATTCCATTAGATCTTTTATCAAATATATTTTTGGCTTATAAAACACCATTATACGTCTCACTTCTATAATACAACACCGGCAAAATTAGCACAAAATTTACCTAAAAAAATGATGGTGAATTTAATACAAATTCAGCACGAGTTTAGAATGCAACTGAACACTTACATTACTGTACTTAGTGACACTGTCATTAACTGTCAATAACTTTTAATTGTCGATCGCAATGGCAATCGCCATTGACCTCTTAATTAATGTGTGAATTTGTTCCGAAGAATAAAATCTAATTTTTTACATACAGGCTCCCTTAGGTCGCCTAGATGATGATGATGATGATGATGATGTGATATGAATAATGACAGGATTTCAATCCGGGTTTCTAGCAGACTCTTCGCTGAATTGATTTGTTGCAGCTTTCGTGCCTGTGATTGTAGTTCTCTCCGTCGCTGCATCGACCCACCTACGCCCTTATTTTCACCAATCACGGACTCGCGGAAGACTAGGCGGGGTCTGGCAGGCTTCGGGGAAGTGCCTTTTCAAATCCGCTTGGATTCCACTCTTCAAGACGGAAGACGTTCTCGACTTAGGAGCTTTCATTCTTCTCGAAGGCGAGACTTCTTCACGGATTCTGAAAGCCAGGAAACAAGGCATGAATAATTCGTGTGGAGAGTATTCAGCATTCGTGGTAGATTCTCTGAAACGAGAATAATTGTAAGATTTTTAATACCTGGAAGTGTAACTTTATCTGACATTCTTATGCATTCACGAAGTAAATGTTGAATGTGCAGTACATTTAATCTTCAAGTGTTGTCATTTTTAATACTTTCTTTGCTTTACAAATATAATTCTTCTATTTTACTTTCTCGCTATTTTACGTACTTAGGAAAGATAAATTATTTTAATGCTGTAGCGTAAGTAGTGATTTTTCGTCTCAAATCCTCGTATTATGGAGCCCTCACACCGAAAGAGTGGGTAAATTATGTTCCTCTAAGTAGTAAATGACTTCCTCTAACACATTGTGCAGTCAGAATCCACATTTTGAGGTCCTTCATGCCGAAAAAATGGTTGATGGCAAAACATCTGTCTCTCCGTCCGTGGTCAACGCTAGCGCCTAAACCTCTCAGATTATTTTCCCCAAATGTTGTTTGAAACGTATATTTTTACTTTTGATAGCTGGGAGCTTCACATTAACATTTTAAAAATTTTCTCAAGAATTCCTCCAGATATTTTTCATTATTTTTTCCTCGGATAAGGCAAGGGATACTTAAAAAGGGCTGAGATCTCATTTCGGTGAAACACTCTGAAATTTCTAAAATATTTAAGTTATGAATAATACAAGAAAATATGTGCTGTCTTAGCTCCAGATTTTTTCTTCTCTTATAGTTTCCTCATTACTTCAAGATGTTCGGAAAGTTTATTTTTCTATTTTTTCACTGTTTTATTAATGAGTATTCAGATGTTATAGTCATTTGCTTATTTTTTTCTTTTTTATCATTTACGGTCGCAACAATATCTAGGTCATTATCCACAACTAATAGTTTTAACGTTATGGGTAATGGTGAACAAGGTATAAAGATATGGTGGTGAGGAGGTTTGAAAGGTCAAGCACAAATACAACCATGCCTGAGACGGGACTCGAAACCGCGATCCTTCGGCCCGAGATCTCTAAGGCACTACTGCATTCATTTTCTTTTTGTTCTGCATTCTAGGAATGTTTTATTTGCCAGAGTGTTTATTTATATCCATCTATTCATACAGGAAAAGAAATCAATTCTCCCTAAAGTGTATCCCCACCCTAGCTTGCCGTGTATTACGCCGAACTGCTCATATCCACCCCGATCTATTCCACACTCCTCGTTCTGTGCTCCTGCCTGCCTTACCATGTTCACTTCCATCACCGGTGCTATCCTGAAACTTTCATACCAATTCAGAAGTGTAGTGGAAACACACATTGAAATTGCAATTACATTTTCAATCTACACTGAATTGCACAATCTAGTACACGCACAAAGCATGCGCTGTGACCTCACGTCTAAGGTACTGCCAAAACTGTTGTTTACGTCTCCGCCAGATTGTCTTTAATGTGTGCATTTCAATTTTTTAATGTCTAATAATTATTAATATTTACTTTGCGTATACAAACATGACTGCTACTCATGCAGTCATCAGTGGGAACTTCCAGCTTTTTCATTTTTTTGCTGAGTTAGATTATGTAGTCCTATTGCAAATGGAATATTTATATAACACGTTTTAGAATTAATAAGTATTAGACATTATCAAAGTCAAACTAATCCTACCATTTTCTCCAGTCGTCAAAAATAATCTCATATCTGCTCTGCATTTATTATTTCTTGTTGTATAAAGAAGTTTTATGATAAAATCTTCCAAGTTTTCTTCTTGGATTGAACCCCGAATTTCTTCCAGCAATAGACCAAAAACAGATTTGTATACAATTCTTATCCTCTCGGGCAGATTTACGAAATGTTCCAATACTTCAATTTCTCTTGGCATGTTTTACGCAGACGGTTATTAACACTAATGTCGCGTAGGATCTAGAAGAGAACTTAAGCGCGCACGCCTGATAGACTCATTGGTAATGAATTAAAGACTGATGGCTTTTCAGGCATTTATTTTATTTTATCGTCTGTCCTTTTTCCTGAAAATGTCTCAAAAAATGTTTCACTCGTTGTGCGGAAATTTATGTCATTCATAAATATATTACTAACAATCTAAATGTATTTAATTTGTTACAGACGAATCAGTGGAAGTGGTAGACCCGTCGGAAAGTCCCACATTCTACTTTCCCGTCAACAAGCTGAACCTTCTCGTGCCAGCGACTTTACCACGAGGCTCCATTTTGTTTCGGACAAAAGCGCTTCCGTTGTCAGACAATTCAAGTGGCAAAACTCCCAGCTATCGCTCTCTCTTGAAAGTACCCTCATGGCTCCAGATTGACTCAGATGAACTGGACCTTGTAGTTAAACTTCGCAGAAATGCAACTCCAAGTAAGTCTACTAGCATTTCCTTTTTTATTTAGAGTATACGTTCATTTGAAAGAATATTAGAATGATTGGAACGAAACTATCAAACCTCCATAATGATAAACTTTATTTTCTTATTATTGTAGATTATTTTACTTTTTACATAACTATTTTCCGAAATGCAATAAAGCATCAAACGTTTAGATGAAACATTGAAAATTAAATCTTTATATTACTCTGTAATCTTAAGTTGAGAATTTTCTTAGCAGTATATTGTAAAATCCTTTATATCGAACGAGCTTAACATTTCAAAATCATAAGCACAAGAATAGCAGTTTTTTAGCATTGGATTAGAATCTACAAAACTTACTACACTATAATAAGAGATTGTGGTGCAGTTTTTTGATTCGTGCTAAATTAAAATGACAGGAGTAACATTATTAGATACAAATCATCTGATTTGGAAAACATTCTCTTAATTGCTCTCTTAATAAGTATCAATTTCAACAATAAAGTGCTTGCTACTTATTAACTCATCATTCATTTATAATTTAGAATCTGATCATTTACATTTATGATTTTAGTCGCCATATTGATTTAAGTATACAGAATATTATTGTATAGATATTCTTCTTTTAAGGCACTGGCAGGTAAAACTATTTTTAAATTCAAATTTATCTTACATCTTTTCGAAACAAAAATATTTGATACATAATCACTAGTATTCATGAAGATAATTTAAAATTAACCTTGCACTAAAAGCATGTACTTTGAGTTCACAATTTTCAGAAGTCCACAATTTTCGCAATTTTACTAGAACATTGTACCATTTCAGTTTTCCGGAAATATAGTAGCAAATAGCTGTTTTGAGGAGCGAATGAAACATGTGTAACTTCGTTATATAAAGTTTCTCACCACATGTTCATTTGCAAATGCGATCGTTGTCGACTCTGCAAACCCTATAGGTTGTGAAGATTTATTCTAAGACACCTGCATGTATAATCTGTATAATATTCGGAAATACATTTTGTGACAATTTTATCAACTTATTTCAGCAATAGGTTCTTACCAAACTTAATTTTTAATTTTTTAAATTTTATCTTGTGTTTATTTAGGTGTGGGAACGGTCGTTGTAAAAATTGAAGCAGAAAATACAACGGTGGATGAACTACCTCATGACGACAGTCTCAACGAGGTGCCCCTCAACGTGTTGGTAATGGAGTTAACCGTGCTCAACGAAAACTCAACACGTGTACTTTGCGCGGCAGATAATTCAACTGTGAGTATTCCATGTTTCGTATCCATGTAACAACTAATTTCATAAAATTAGAGATACGATGTTTTTGTATTCGACAAAGGTGACAAACGCCAATTTATAGCTATTTCAAGTTTTCTTGACCAATTCAATCTTGAAACCCAACTCTCACACTGACTCTGGATACACTTCGAGTGTCACTCTCGCTGAACTTACTTCCGCCTCCTAACTCACTGTTCTCAACTCAACTCGATAAGACCCGAAATTTCTTCCCTACATTAAACTATATCACCAGACCGACTATGCGTCCACTGGCTTTGCTAGGCAAAGCTACCGTATAGAACGGCGCCCCCAGAAATGGGAGGGCCGTAACGGCGTCATGGCTGGGCAGGCAGCCGAATCGCCTGGTCGCTGCATGAACAGTGCTGCGCCCTGTCGACCGCTGCCCGGACTTGCTGTCGCGCACGATTTCCAGCGCGTACACAGTTGACAAAAAAGCTTTCGATATCTTGAAACAGAAACTATTTGCATCGAAAAAAGACATACAGATTATATACTAAAGTACCACTGTGAAAATAACTGACCCTCACAGACACGTACGCAAACATATCGCATTAAAACTAAATAAAACGTGTGCGTAAACCTCATGTAAAACAGACACCAAGGATTGCATTGGTGTCACTATTGGCAAACTTAAAGCAAACAAATAATACAATATTCGTAAATATAGAAGAAAGTTATTCATGTGTATATTGAATTCTCATCATGTTTTTTTGTTAGAAGACTGGACGTAGGAAACACTGAAAGCACCAAATATTAAAATTTAAGGCAACAGAAAAAGCGAGAGATTTATATTACAAAAATTTTTTATTCACTGACCGAACTTATGACAGATTTACATAATTGATAACGTCACGCATAACAAGTGATTAAAAGGTATTTTAATTTTATAATATGTAATCATGTGAAATGAAACGTTTATTGTGCTTAGCATCACTTTCCTAATTTAACTTACGAAGAACAATTCACTGCCTCAAAATGCGTCTGAGTATATTTTTGTGATTCACACTAGAACCTTCAACGTTATAATTTAGCTTGTACGTAATTTAGTGAAAGTTTGAACAAATAGTGTATTTTATATTATAAACGTATTACAACATTAACGACGATCTCAAAAGCTGACAGTAATTTTTAAGAAGTTTATGACTAGTATTTTTTTCTATACGCTCATGAGATAAGATATGGTTTGTGTCATTAGCTGTAATCACAATTTAAGCTCATGACACCCTACTCGAAAACTCTGAAAATGTGTAATTTTAGCACTTTCAACTTTCACCGTTTCTTTTTATTAATTTCTATTGCCCCAATTTTTGTATTCCTATTTATACACTTTCTTTTCTTATTAGGTAATTTTTATCTGTTTTTATTGTGCCCTCAGCCTGTATGGTGCTCAATGGCTATTGAGCATATTGAGTTCTTTGTTACAAAACGTAGTTGAATCAAAATCTTTTTTTGTGACAGGAGAATCTATGCTTTTGGCCTTTTGTGAGCTGGCGAGTGCTGGAGGAGGAGCCGGAAGTGAGCCTGAGTTCCCCAGGGCCAGAGTATCTGCAACGCTTCTGCAACAGAACATTCCAGTATCGACTGGCCGCAAGTAAGTGAACGCAGTGTCAAAGACGGATATCCTTGTTGGGTTGGTACATATAAAAATATTTTTAAACAATAAATCGTGAGATCAGAAGATTCTCTCACGATGAAGCTGAGGGGATTTGTCGCCTTCCGTTTCGTTGGCAGCGTACGGTCGTCAATTTTGGCTCCGCAGAAGAAAAACAATAGGCAATATTTGTTGTCAGTGTAGTGTCTCTGAGTTCAAGATTTCGAGTCCTCTTGGTGGCAAGATTTTCGACCCTAGCTAGATAACTAGATCGAATTCAGCCGCAGTCTGATATGACCGATAGTTTTCCGTGGTTTCTCCGATTAACATCAGGCGAATCCCGCATCAGTACCCTAACAAACAGACCACGGCTTAGAGCTCATCCCACTGATGCGGTGCTCCGCTGGATGGAGATACCTGGAGGGTGAAATCTTCTCAAACTGACATGTAGGTCAGTGAATTTTCTCACCATGCAGCGAGGGAGAAACATCCCCCCCCCCAGATAAAAAGATTCACTACACCAACGGGACTAATGACAATACCACTGCAAGTGCCCGAAATCATCAATCAATCATTTGCTCAGGCTGCAATGCGTATTTGAGTGCTGCTGTTGACGATCCCGTGCACTAACAACTGAGATATTTAGGAAAGTTATAGCAGGCTATTGTGGACTGCGCTAAAATATATTGCGTGTTAATTCACATTTCAACTCGAAAGTTTGCGAAAACTGAAAAAATAAGTTTACATTACAATCACAGACGTATCTTCTTTTTTACCTTCAAGCTCAAACATAACTTCTGTTCTTTCTGTGTCGCTAATTGCAGCGCAGTTGGTTATAATACTCGAGTCTCTCAGCTTTTGCATAACTGAATTTCTCTCTAATTATCACGTTGATTGACAACCACTTTGTCATACGTAAACAATGTCCGTACACACATTACATTCGCGGAATATTTGAGATTGCCATTAACCAAAATTTCCACCTGCATTAACCGTTGTCGAATGTTTGAAGATACAAATATCACCATTGTTTATTTACTTTAGTATAAATAATAGAGAGCGTATGTGATTACTGATTATGATCATGAATAACACTGATTATTTCCATATATCGTTATATCTGAAGTCACATTCGTCTGTTACTCTCAATCAAGTGTCTATATTCTCTTCTGTAAAGCAGTAATCGAAATTTTAATATCTTTACCAATGTAGGTAAATGAGTTTCGAAACAAAATCGTAGGTGCATACAAATTTGCGTTTATTTGCATTACCTCAAACGCGTTTTGGAGTTTACAAAAAATTCAAATGTAATCACTTCTTGCACAGTAGTAAAAATTACATCAGAAGATACATTGGCCTCAAAAGTATTTTTGGCATACTGATTCAGCACATTATTTAGAAATAAAATGAACATTTATTTAGAATAAGACAACGTCAGGTTTTAATTCTTATTAACATAATTTTTGAAACGTTTCGAGAAATACTTTCTTTCCCCTTGCCTCACTTCATTGCCTCACTCAATGTCAGGATAAAATTGAAGTCTCTGCTACATAGATAATTCCTCATTTTGTTGAATGTGGATCTTGTTATTTCAATTGTTTTTATTTCCGAATCTGATGTCCATGACCCATTTGTCCCAAATATTTGTACTGAGAGACCTGTTCAATAAGTTGATCATTCATGCACAGCTGAAATGGTCTTCCATCTTTCTTACTAATTAGCATGGGCTTTGTTTTATTTATTTCTATTTCATAGTTTTGAATGCTTCATTTAATCTCTTCATTATTTCTTGCAGATCCAAAGCAGTCTTTGTCAAGATTTGTGTAATATTTGTGTAACGTATATTAGAAATAGGAATACCATTCACTTTTACTCCTAGATTACAACACTCTAAGGCATCTTTAAAACATGTTCTGAATACAGGTTAAATAGCAACGGAGATAGAATATACCCCTGTCTAACTCCTTTTCTCTCATCCACTTCCTCAGTAAGGTGCAGATCAACTCGCACTTGAACAGTTTGTTCCTAATTTATGTTTTTCATTATACATGTATCTTTTAAATATAAGTTAATACCCTCTAAAATATGCTGTTGTGTTTCACATTATCAAACGCTTTTTTTTAAATTTATAAAACATAAAAATACTTCTCGTCTTTGATCCAAAAACATCTGTACTAAGACGTGAGTGGCAAACAGGGCTTCGTTTCAAAAGTATTTCTAAAACAAAATTGTGTATTTCCTCTTTCAACTTCTACCTTTCTTCATATACGATCATGTGTGATGCGTAAAAATATCTTGAGAACATGGCCCACCAAACTTATCGTCCAATAATCGTTCCAATTTCTTGCCCCAGCTGCCTTTGGAAGAGTGACAAACAGATTTTAACCAATCAGTTGGCTGTTCTCAAACATAATCAAATAAAAAAGAATATAAGGGACTCTAAACGAGGCATTTTTCAATCGAGCGCAAGCGTCGAAAAAAAATGCAAATGTAGATAAAAAGTAACAGTAAGGCAACTAGACCAGAGAGTATTATCTGATTTATAGTGAAATTTGTAGAAGGCGCGCGAGAGACGCGAGTCTTTTACAGCGATACAGAGCACGACCGTTCAGAGTGGGTGCAACCTGGCACTTATTGCACTACGCGATCACTTATGCTTATGATTAACCCAACTTACCATGACGCAAATTACAGTACATTGTCATACACAAAATTCACTGTCGTCACATATTAACTGGTTTGTAGCGAATGTTGTAGATGCTCTTCTGATCTTTTGTTTCGATTGTCTCTTATGAATAGTACAAAACTGCTATTTTTCCTGGGTGTGTATACATTTCTTAGGCTATAACCGCAGTGTCACAGAGATTTGGAGCAGCTTCCATGGTCGCGAAGCCGATTGTGGCCGGTTCAACTAATTAAACTATTCATCAGCCTAAGGCCCTGCCAGAGTGGATTAGCAATCGCCTGAGGAAACCGTCTACAACGAACGACGGAATCTGAAGAACGACAGTGGTTATACTGCAGTCGAATCCCCCAGGCATTCGCCTTTAAAATATCACGTATAGACGACATGCAACGAAATCGAACGGATTAAAACTGCTTCCTGGGAGCTAGTTTTAATGTTTGATATGATTTTCGGTAAATTATATGTCAAAATTACCATTACATTAGTGTTGTTAGGTTTCTGTCTGTAATAATCTATCAGCATCCCATTGCATAAATTTCTCTCTCAATATGGTGCAATATTTTAAAACAAAATGAGGTATAAAGTGCGAAACATTCACATGGGTTAACATAGTGTGAAATATTGGAAGTACTGCCTAGACAGAAAATTGGAACATCGATCATTTTGAATCACCCATAATCCATTTCTACTCTATTAAAAAAAAACATTTGCATAATTAATTCACATCTCAAATTAAAATTATTGAGTTTAACAACAATAAAATATATTGATTGAATAAAAGAAATACTTTACAGTTCAACCCTAGGAGCGCGCTGTCCCCATCCCACTCCCAGTACCGTCACACATCCTCAAGCTTCCATTGCCTCACTTGCACCGGCTATGAACTGACGCGCTATAGGCCACGATACGGCCCATTCCAAAAACATTAATGTTTCTCTAAAGCGGGCATAGACAACTAAATTCCTCTAAATTGCGCTACTGGTATTCCAATTTAAAGGAGTCGTTATTGCAAGTTTATTTGGTTCTGCAACTTCTAAGTTGGTTTATCTGGGGAGGGCACCGCCCTAGAACCCTTAAGAAGCAGCTGCCATTACTTCCTAACTATTCGGCAATGAAATGTTTTGGCATAAGATGCGATCGACGTTTTTCGTTGAGCAGATTCAAGGTTGTTTTACGTCAATCGCGAAGCCAGATGCCTAATCCTCAATGCGCAGTGAAGCGTCAACTGCAGCCTAAGATATTCTAAGATCAATGTTTTCAGTTGGTATTTCATTCGTATGTGGTTGTAGTCGTTCTCCATGATTTCGCAGCTAATCAATTCCTTCTCGCGTGGCACAATAAGGCATAACACAATTTATCATCTACTTTTGCCTTCCTTAGGGCAAACCAACACAGACTTCTGCCACGGGGTCTTTCATGTGCTCCAACAACAGCTCTCTACCACGCGGTCGTTTTCTCGCGAAAGAAATAAAAAAGAAAGAAGGGAGGAAAACAGAAGACCAGCGCCCCACGAGGACAGTTGAAAGGGCGCTTGAGGGGGAGCGAGTTGGCCTCTGGGGTTATTCGTCTATTGCGCGAAACAAAAACAACGCAACGTCGCCTCGCCCAGAAGGCTTGTTTTTTCGTCTCTCTAGCCGGAAGTGCGGTTGACTTCGCGACCTCCAGAATCCATCTCGACGTGGAGCAGACCACAATGGCTGCGACCTTCTGCTGGAGGGTTTCATAGATGACGTGTCATCCGTTTTGTCTGTCAGCAAAACGCGTGTCTTGGGTCTTTGAGAGTCAATCCCTTATCATTTCACAGCAGGGTGATCCTTACGTTGACGAAGTTGAAATATCTTGATCTCCTCTTATTACATTTATATTTTGAAAAGAAAGATGTATGAATTTTCAAAAAGGTTAAAAAAGATTAACCCTTTGTCATCGAGCAATTGAAGATTTTAGAACACGGTTTTCAATTCGATATTTTTTCGTAGAAAGGAAGGTTGGGTAATAGGATAATATGTATATTAAAAGAGTAAATCTTGAATTAGCATAATTGAGAGTTTCAACACCAATAAATCAACATTTTTAAAAATCTTAACCAATAAAAATGATGTAAATTAAGGGCAAAATATTTAACAATCTGTGTTTACAATAAATAGAGGTAAATGACACAATGTATAAACGACGTGTATTATCACAGTTTCTTCTCATTCTTTATTTTTGTCATACCATATCCAAATCTGTTTTAACCTCTTTTATCGATGTTGCTTACGTCATCTTCCATGGGTCTATCTCTTCATTTGTCTTGATGCTCCGCAGATGATTCACAAGGAAGCGGCCTCGCCGTGACCAAAGACAAAAATGGCGTCTGGCAGTTGCAGACAGCGCGACCTCTGGACCGAGAGCTAGCAACTAACGACACTGTGGACGCGGTGGTAGCGAGAGCGCAACTCCTGTGCTCTGAGGTAAGGCTCTCATCATGACGTTCAATTCTACTGGATGGGTCTGGAAGACCCATGTAGTATTATATAAGCCTTATCTGCCTGATTTTTTTTTTTTTTAGTTTTAAGTTACTGTGTCGTCACGGGTATTTGACAACTGTCCGAAAATAATTAAAGATGTTGTCATTGCCAACAATGTTTTTTAATTCAAAAGCAGCTTTCAGACATTCAGTCGACTACCTGAGAGAAGTCCTCTAAATGCCTACCTTAGATTTCATTAACAGGAGATCGTTATTGCAAGTTTTATGTCGTTTCTCTTGCAACTTCTCTCCTAAGTTGATTAATCTGGGGAGAGCACCGTCCTAGTACCCTTAAAGAAGGCCGCTGCCCAATTAACTTCTAACTAAACTATTCGGCAAATGACTGTTTTGGCATAAGATGCGACTTCGAAGTTTTTCGTTGAGCAAAATTCAAGGTTGTTTTTAACGTAATCGCGAAAGCCAGATGCCTAATCCGCAATTGCCGCATGACAGCGTCAACGTGCAGCCTAAGATATTCTACGATCAATGTTTTTCAGTTCTGGTATTTCATTCGTATGTAGTTGTAAGTCGTTCTCCATGATTTCGCACGCGAATTCAATTCCTTCTCGCATGGCACAATAAGGCATAACACAATGATCTAACTTTTGCCCATTCCTTTAGGGCAAACCAAACACAGACCTTCTGCCACGGGGGTCTTTCCATGTGCTCCAACAACAGCTCTCTAACACGCGGTCGTTTTCTCGCGAAAGAAATAAAAAAGAAGAAGGGATGGAAACGAAGATCCAGCGCCCAGAGGACAGTTGAAAGGGCGCTTGAGGGGGAGCGAGTGCCTCTGGGGTTATTCGTCTATTGGCGCGAAACAAAACAACGCAACGTCCTCGTCCTCCGAAGGCTTGTTTTTTGCGTCCTCTCTAGCCCGGAAGTTGCGGTTGACTGTCGCGAGCTCCAGCTCGCCATCTCGACGTGGAGCAGAACCACAACTGCTGCGACGCTTCTGCTGGGAGGGTTTTCATAGACTGACGTGTACGTTCCGTTCTTTCTGTTCAGCTACCAAACCGCGCTGTCCTTGGTTTGAGAGTCAATCCTTTATCATTTCCAGCAGGGGATCTTTAGTTGACGAAGTTGAAATATCTTGATCTCTCTTATTACACTTATATTTTGAAAAGAAAGATGTCATGAATTTTCAAAAAGTTAAACAAGATTCACCCTTTGTATCGGAGCAATTGAATATTTTGAAACACGTCTAGTTGTTTTCATTTCGATATATTTTCGTAGAAAGGAAGATTGGGCTAATAGATAATATGTATATAAAAAGAGTCACATCTTGAATTGCATCTTGAGAGTTTCAACACCAATAATCAACCATTTTTAAAAATCTTAACCAATAATAATGATGTAAATTAAGGGCAAAATTTAGAATCTTGTGTTTACAATATAGAGGTAAATGACACAATGTATAAAGACAGACGTGTATTAATCACAGTTTTCTTCTCATCTCTTTATTTTTGTCATACCATATCAAATCTGTTTTAATCTCTTTTATCGAATGTTGCTTACGTCATCTTCCCATGGTTCACTCTTTAATTTGTCCTTTGATACTCCGGCAGAATGATTCCACAAGGAAGCGGCCTCGCCGTGACCAAAGCACAAAAACTGGCGTCTGGCAGTTTGGCAGACAGCGCGACCTTCTGGACCGAGAGCTAGCAACTAACGACACTCGTGGGACGCGGTGGTAG
>BOPP01000158.1:1918882-1955910 GCA_017312745.1 Gryllus bimaculatus
AATAATATATAATATATAAATAATATATATAATTATATTAAGTCTGAATATGTTAATTTCTTAAATGAATTTTACAATTTTAAATAAAATGTAGTTATATAAATTTATATTTAATATAAAGGCTTTATTTTAGAAGGAAATGTAATCATTAGCTCCGATCTTTCAACCGTCAGTTTTGAAAGGTCCAGGAAGTTACTGAAGGACCGTGTAATGTTGGGAATTCGAAAAACAGAGTCCTCTGCAGTAGTGAATTTCGTTATGAACTCAAGACACCATAAAAACTTTGTTTTAGTATGTTGGTGTAAATTCATGAAATATTAACAAAAAACTCGAAATGGAAACAAAATGCGTAAAAATGACAAAAATTACCCAAAGGTCCAGAAAAATGACCTAAAAATTGAATGACGGCAAAAAATGACTCAATAACTGTAGTACGTTGCTATCACCCAGATCTCGTGATAGCCAAGTTAGCTGTGTCTAGAATGGACCAATGGAAAGATAACATATCAGTATCCGAGCCCTGCTTATGATTGACTAGTGCGGTGATGCCAAGGTCTCCTACTGGTGGCAGTGGCACGCTTTGTGGCACCGTGGCATGCCACGAGCCTCTCAATGCCACTCAACGAGCTAGAATATACTACATAGAGTGGCTGGTCTTATGGTGTCAGTACTCTTGGTGGATGCTCGCAGAATTGGGTGTTGCCATACTTTTTGCCGTCAGAACAGGAGATTTGCCTGATGGTGGGGTGTAGATCTGTTGTACTGGGTTGACATGTTGGTTCTATCATATCTTATTCGTATATTGTATCTAATCTTATTTAAATAATATAAGTGGTTAGAAACATAATATTCACAATGCCTTCAGTATGTTCGGTATATAACTTAAAAATACAAATAATCAAAACACAAATATATTATTTTTCAAGGTTGCCCCCTTATTTGTGATCTTTTTTTTCAATAACATTCATTTCCAATAGTTATGCCAACTACTACAATAGCTTTTCAAGAGCTTCCATTCTTATGACTGACGCAGGCATCAACGTGTTTTTAAACTTTCTCAATTCGCTCTTTACACATATCGTGATTTCGTTTTTAAATAATTGGGTTAAAGCCGTGAAACGGAATAAGAGGCTTTATATTACGCTCGGCCCGAGCCCACCCGACCTTAATCAGCGACAAAGGGAATACTAAAATACTCTGTTTCCAGAGGGCGCTGCTTTGACTGCAAAAAACATGACTTCAATTTCCTGCAAAGATGGAGTCTCTTCACGTACTCTATGTTATATATTTTAACTCGTTGGCGCAACTAGTGTCGGGATTGGAAACTATCAGTAGTCACCCCGCCATTTTCAAACTCGCCTGAATGGCGTGTAAAAAAGAGGATATATACCTAGAAAAATAATGTAACAACAAACGTTCTTAAATTTATTTACCTCAATCCCGCCTAATCGTATTTCATGTGTAAAGCGTAAAAGCGTTCAGGAGGGCTTTGTCTATCTATTGCTCTCCTGTGGCGAGGTGATCAACTGAGCGGAGGGGTGACCTCGTCTTGCTACCAGTGCCACGCTCTGGCGGCATCGTCCTTGACATCACTGGATTAGTGATTCTGGGCGCGCCAACTGCCAGGGTCATTAGTCCCGTAGTAAGTGTAGTAGTTCACGTTTTCATAGCAGGAGGTAGCGGTGATATTCCCTCGCTGGATGATGAGATCCACCTACCTGTCGGCTAGCAATGTTTCCCCGAAGCTTGGCACCGCCCCAGCCGGGGCAAGCTCTAAGCTTCTGACCGTTCTCCCGGCATATGCGGTAGTGCAGTGCATGCAAGTAAGGGGAGACAATGAAATGGAAGAGGAAGGGATAATTGCGCCCAGTTCGTGGCCCGTGTGTTCTGGTGCTGATGAGAGAAACCACGGAAAACTACTGATTAGTGCAGTTGGTAGCTAGAATTTCCCTCCACACAGCTGAATTCAACCTAGCTATCTAGCAAGTGTCGAAAATCCTGCTACCGACCGGCTGTCTAACCCTTGTATCTCCAGGTCGCACTGCACCCATCGAGAAGGTCGGTATTATACTGAGAATACCTTTCTCAAATATGTTCTTGAAAAGAAAATTTTTATTGAAGATTTTATAAAATATTATTTTTTATAAAAATTCTTTGATAAAATGTACATTGAAACGTCCAAGTTTAATCATATTTTTTGTTACATGGTCTGAGAAGAACATTTATCGCTTCAAAGTTTTAATTGCAGAAAACGATTATCGATTATTTACGAACGATTGCAGAAAACGAACGATTATTAGAACTATTTTAAATAATTGTCCATCCGATTTCAAAAATAAGACCGAACGAATTGATGCGCATGATCAATTTCTTAGGAATGGAAAATGCGGGGCTTGGAATTATTTTTATTAATTTAAAAATTATAGTTATATTTTTTACTTAAAAATCGGAAAACACACTTCCGAAAAAAGGAAGAAAAAGGAAATTAAATATTGCCTCGTCCATCCTCAAATAATTCATACATGTCTTATGATCTTTAGTCCTTAATTAAAAAATATGACCGACAAATCGACCTATGTCACAAAAAATATACCAACAAAGTAACTAACGATTTGAGCACGTTTACAATTTCCAAATTCAAACTCGTACCAATACCTTACCTGTAAATGTCAGATCGCTGGGAGAGAAAAACCGAGTCTAGTTCCTTAATAGCCGTTAATCAGAGATTTTGCTTGGCCACCAAATACCAATGGAGCATAATCCTATTCAGTAAAGTTGCGGGAATTGAAGCCTCGCTAATCCGAGATTCCGTTCCATCCGAGGTAGCCTGATGACCTAACAAGCAAACGAGCGGGGATAATCAAGAGTTGGCTCTTGAGAGATTGGCAACACTGCGTCGGTCACGTGTGCGGCGGTTGGTGACACTGTCAGTCTGTCTGCCATTTTGTTGTGACCGGTTCATGCTGATTTATGTAGTGTGTATCTGTAATATGTATAGTGTACGCACATTAAATTTGACTTCACTTCAGAGATTGACATGGTTACCTTTGTCTCAATAAAAATTAACGTTCTCCTTATGAATTCTATCCGTTAATCATGTTTCCGCTGTTTTTGCCGCAACTCAGATCGCGTATACCGGCAATTAACGTGCTGTCATTAAATTTCTAGCTAACGTACCGAACCAAACTTTCCAAAACAAAACACATATTATTAACTTCTCTACACGATTGCTACGAAACTGCCCGTGGGTCCAGATTCTCAAACAATGCGATCTCGTCATGTCATATGTGGCAAAAATTGGATTCCGGAAAATTTCCACAATATGCAAGCTTTGTTGCCGGCAGGCCAGAAGGTGGTGCGGTCTACCAGTCACTTTTGGAAGCAATTTAAGATCGATTACAAAGTTTCATGTCAAATGAATTTTCCGCTTTTTGAGAGAATCCTCAAGGGGTTTTGGCCAAAATGCGAACGCGCCAAGTTTGAAATGTATTATCTTTCCTTCTTAAGTACCTTCAAAGAGTAGTCAAACTGAATGAGCTTCATGCGTGGCGCCTAATTTGAATTAATTTGGTCGCCTATGTGACAACAGCCATACATAACTGATACCTCACGACATCCGACCCATGTTCTCACCCACAAACATTTCCTATTTCCCTTTTTCTTTTTCAGCATTAAAAATAGGTTTGTTATTATAGAGCATAAAGAAGAACAAACGCAGTGATTAATTCATCCGTCTTGAATCGCGAGCAAAACTTCAAGAAAATATTTGACGCCTTGTAATACGTTCGTAAAAGTTCTTTGTCAAAGTTCAGAGATCTTAAGATCTTCCACGAAGTTCTTCGTCAAAGATATTTGTCAAACATCTTTAATAGTATACGGATGAGTGCATATACGGACTCGCGCAGGGTGATTGTAGCATTCTGTGTAATGACATGATCGAGGCTTCTTCAGACCACCATGTGTCACGTAATTACGTCACGTAATGTGTCACGTAATTACTGTCACGTAATTCACTACTGGTAATTTCCCGCGCCCTGGTTAGGAGTTATACATGGCTTCCGCACAGGATGACTGACAATTGCTTTCGGACGTGCGAGGCGCTTCTTGTATTATTACTTTCTCACTACCGCTTACGTAGTCGAGAGAATGTTATGTAATGCTGCGCGAAAAAACGGCGAATTTTCGGTAGAAAAAACCTCTAATACAGGGAATGGTAACGAAAAAGTGGATAAATCCAGTTGCGAAATTTAGGAAAAAGATCTAACACGTGGTGGAGTCAGAATCCATATTTTGTGGGTCCTTGATACCGAAAAATCGATTGACAATAAAACGTCTGTCTGTCCGTCCGTGTGTGAACAACGTTAGCGGCTAAACCGTTTAACCGATTTTCTCCAAAATTGATATCCCCCAATCGATATGGCACCTTGAATTTGAAACCGATATTTTAATTTTGGAGTGTATTAAGATTTTGCATGAAGCGCCTGGGACACATTCAAAATTTTCAAAAACATGGCTCCATTGCTTTTGATTAATTATTTTGATCGTTAGTGTGAAGGCCGTTTAAGAGACTAGCTGGTCGCATTTTCGTGGGAAACTGATCTTTCGAAAATTGCCCCAATTCCATACTGTTTCGGCGTCTTCCAACAACTAAAACATTAAAGACAATGATTTTTTCCCTTTATGTAATATGTTCCTTATGGATAGATTTTGAAATGTCACATATAATTTTTACGTGATTTTTGCGTTTTTACGTGAACATACAGGCGAGAAAATGCCTACTGATTAGCATCACTAGTTATCCAACTGTTCAATTCAATTCAATTATGCCTTATTTTACGTGACGAGACTCGGTTGATCAAGCTCACTCTTCCGTCTGACCAGGCAAACTCTTCTTTCACCATTTAGCAGAGAAAGAAGGAATAACTCGGGCGACGAAAAGGCATTTTGAATTGAGCTAGGAGGCTTCTTTTATGCTTGATCTTTTACAATGGACAGCTGGGTTCACTTTCCCTTTGAAGAACTACAAAGGACTTTTTCGCGGGTATAACAGCCCGATATGCTAACCAATATACTACCGAAGCCACCTTGAATGAAGACATGAAAAGTGAATATAGTTTCAATATCCACCCAGAGGTTTTGAAGCAATGAAAATGACTAGAAAATCCAAGTCAAATCAGATACTCTGGTAGCGCCAATAAAGGTGGGCAATCGCCGAGATACGATGATCCAAAGCGGAATACATTAGAATCTTGATTGTTTTTTCAAACTCGCAAACTTTCTCAATAAACTTATGTTGGCTACATTTATACGTTCTCGTAACGTCTTGAAGAGTTCAAAATATCTCCTGTGAAGGACTTGGTTAAGCCTCGGCTATTGTCTTCAATTTTCCGAGAAAAAAATTCAAACAGTTCTCAACTGTAAGGCAAATGGCTTGTTTTTCACTCCAACGAAAATGTGTATCGAATGATGTATTCACCGACAGCCTATTTCTTGTGCCAGGGAGGGGGGCGCTTGGCCATAGATCAAGAATGGTTCTTCTTCCCCATACGCCCCGTCCCGTTTTTGCTGTTCTTTGGCTAAATAAACCAAATCAAAGAAATGTTGCGCGATGTATATTAATGATGAATCAAAATTGCAAATCACCGTGCGAGTTGCAATAGCCCAGTCAGCTTCTTGCGAGCGCGTCAGAGATGACGCTGAAGAGATTCAGTCATCATTACTGGAAGTGTAGTGCATGCTATAGTCTGGACGAGTTTTCTTCCCACTGGAATGTGACATCCAGTGACAACTTACATCTCGCTTTTCTCCGTAGGTGTCTCCGCCAGCGAGGCTTCGCCGCATTTGGGACACGTTTTGAATTCAGATGCTCTCTGAAGGAGCACAGTAGCGGCCGACAGCTCTGGTCGGTACTTTTCCGTGGTTTCTACAATCAATCAGATGAAGGCCGGAGAAGTACCTTAATAAACGGGCCACGCATCATGTTCAAAATGTTCTCCCTCGTCGTTGTCTTTTCTTCTTAAGTACCTTCAAAGAGTAGCCAAACTGAATGAGTTCCAATCGTGGCGCCTAATTTGAATCACATGCCGGGAGACCAGTCAGGAGCTTAGAGCTTGTCCCGGTTGGGGGGGTGACCCACTGGGATGAGATACATGAAGGGGGAAATCCCATGCAAGCCAATGTGTGGGTCTGCGCCGGATCCCATCGTCCCACGGGAGAGGAACGTCACCAAGTCACCGGGTTAAATAAAACATTCACTACTATAACAGGGTTAATGACAATAGCAGCTGATGTACGTAGACACATCAATAAATCCGACAAGCGTCGGCTGCGGTCATGGAGAGTGGATCGAAGAAATTATACTCCGATTAAAACATAGTTGCACTTCAAAGTCACGGGCTTGAAGGACAGAGGGGCATTGTCATCAAATCGCGAGTTCCACTACCAAAAGTTTAAGTCGTAACGAAGCTCGCGGTTGAATGATTGTGTGCCCCTCTTCCCTGCCAGTCACCTTGAAGTGCAGCTAAGTTTAAATCAGATTCTATACTTCGACGTTTAGAAAGTGGCCGATGGCATTTTGTCATTGCTACACCTCCTGCCTTATACAAGTAATCTTATTAACTCATTGGCGAACGTTCTTCTCAACGGTGCTGGTGACCTCAGATATAAGCTTCCCACTGTTAAAAAGTTTAATTCTGTAAGGCAGGAGGTGTAACTGTGACTGAATATCATCGGCCGCTTAAAAAAATTAAGAGTCTAGTTGAGGACAACCGGTGCGTGCTGCGATGCGCAGAGTGCGCGTGTGGTGGAGCGGCGGGGGCGAGGCCGAGACGTCGTTCGAGGTGAGCGTGCGGCTGGTGACGCAGGCGAGCAGCCGGTGCGCCACCGCGCCGCCCACCGAGCGCCAGTTCCACTGCGCGGACTTCGCCACGGCGCACGACTGCACCAGGCACTGCGCGCAGGGCGTCGGCGCGGCCAGGCCCAGGTACCTCCCCCCTGCCCCGCGCCCGGGGCTGCGCTTCTTGCGCTTCCGCTCGTGCTCTTGCTCTTGCTCTTGCTCTTGCTCTTGCTCTTGCTCTTGCTCTTGCTCTTGCTCTTGCTCTTGCTCTCGCTCTTGCTCTCGCTCTCGCTCTCGCTCTCGCTCTCGCTCTCGCTCTCGCTCTCGCTCTCGCTCTCGCTCTTGCTCTTGCTCTTGCTCTTGCTCTTGCTCTTGCTCTTCAACTCCTCGTGCGTTACCTTTTTATTTTCTTTCTCTTCCTTTTTTCTCCTTTCTATCTTCTCTTTCTACTTGTCTTCTTTTTTCATTTCTCCACTTTCACATTATATACCTCATTTTTATCCTTCTTTCTTCTTCTTTCGTAATCTTTCAGTATCTTCTTCTTGTTAATCTTCATTTCGGTACATTCCTTGCATTCATTTGTTCTTTCTTTTTGTTGTTTTTTCTTCTGCATGTTTTAAAAATGATAGAAGTGAAGCACCTACTGTTGCAAACTTTTTTATTTCTTCTATTGCTGATTTTGTGGAATGCAGAAAAACATTAACTGAAAGCTCTAGGAAGTGTTGTCAAAGAAATGTTTCAAATAATTATTATTTTACTCTATAAATGCCCTGTTCCTATATTCTTGAGGTACTTTTTGTATGTTTTTACACGGCATATCGTGAAGCAATATTAGTGGCAACGACGTGATCTGTATCATTTGATCCGTAAAGAAACTGCACTTTCGTTCCAATACTGCGATACGTTGATGTATTTCCGCACTGTGCGTGTGTGCAAAGTGTGCAGCTAAAGATTAATTCCCTCAATGACACTTCCACTTGATACGCATTTGTATGCCTAGAACTAATTTTCATCACGATGTTGCGTCATAGGAAAATAGATATACCAGCACACTCTACCGCCACAGTTGGGATCAATTAAATTTATCGTTGCCGGTCCGTATCGTATAGATTGGCGAGAAACGTGATGGCACACGATAATTAAATCTGAGAAAACAAAAACCTTCTCTGACCAAGAGATTTTGAAGAGCATGGAAAAAAGTTCTAAGTTCCGGACAACGATCATTTTTTCTCAACATTAATAGTTGAAGGGCACTCTACAGACGTCACAGGGTTCATGGACAACGAACTTTTATACATAGAAAGTTGAATTTATATTTTTAGAACAGTTTCCCATCATTAACTCAAAACCGGTAAAATTTGACATAGACCTTTTTTGTTTGCACCGATTCAATTCTGGTAGAGTGTCACATCCCGTTATAACTGTACCGTAACGTTGGAGTTTGCGCATGTGTAGATGCCCTAATGCATGGTAATATCGTATACGATGCAGTGCTATACGCTGTGCAAAAACTCTCTATTGTTGCTCTTGTGAGATTGCATACTTAACAATACGTTTTGTGTTGCTTTTGTCCCCCAGAAAAGGTGACGCGGTGGCGAAGGCAGCCGACGTGGACAGCACGTGCACGTGGCGCAGCATTGGCCCCTCGCGGCCGCAGGCGCACGCCAACTTCACCACGTGCACTCCCGACGTGCTCACGTGCCCAGACGGCGAGTGCGACGAGCTGGAACGCGAGAACAAATTTCTGTGCCCTCAGGTCAGACCCCAACCGCCGAAGAGGCAATCAACAGGCTTATTTTGGAGCATCTGTTTTGGAGGCAAAACATAAAGCACTAATTCCATTAAAAGTTTGAAATAAAACAATTATTTAAAAGACAATATCGTTTGAGTATAGTATTATTATTATACTTTTGTTGTTGTTGTTATTATAATTATTCTCGTCTCACAATGTTAGATATCGGTTAAATATAAAAGCTACTCCAGTTTGTAAGCAGTTACCTAAGGAGCGGATCTGGCGACTGCCAGTGCCTCTGCAACACTTTGCAAAAAATGGGCTGTCGCAATATCGCGATGCTTAGTCCTTCGCAGTCTTTTAACTTGGGAGCTTGGACAAGTTCATACATTTTTTTTTCAGAACCAAATCATACCCAATCCATAATTCCTAGGTGCCTTTTGTGGTCATATTTTGCATGCGATTGCATCCCCTTGGTTTTTGTTTGAGTCACTTAAAAGCGTTCGTGAAAAATTTGATTAATATTGTTTTGGGGGAGGAACACACGCGTACGCACTCACACGAACACTTATGAACACACACGCGAACACTTACGAACACGAACACTCGCAAACACGAACATTCATGAACAAGAACTCTGACGAAAACCAACACAAACGTTCACGAACACGAACTCTCACGAAAACCAACACGGACATTTAGGATTAAGAACTCTCACGAAAACCAACACTCACAAACACACGCGAACACTTACGAACACACGCGAACACTCACGGGCACACGCGAACACTCACAAACACACGCAAACACCCACGAACGCTCTCGAACGCACGCGAACGAACACGAGCACATCTACATTTATGCTAGTAGATTAATATTAATTTTATTACATTATTACATTTCCTTTCTTTATGGTTTGGAGTAAGCCACCGTTTCTCCAATGAATGTCCGCAGGACTGCGTTTGGAAGGACGACAACGACATGCACATGGCATACAACGCGCACGGCCAGGGCATCGCCATGGCGCCGGGCATCTGCTCGTGCTCGCTGCCGCACAAGTGCGTGTGCCTGCACGAGCCGCCCACTCCCCCCGCGCCGCCCGCTCCGCCCTCGTCGCCACCCTCCGCCGCCCGCGGCGCGCCGCCCTCGCTCCGACCGCCCGCCTCCGCCGCTGCCGCCGCCGGCGCCGCGCCAGATGCAGTGCCCCTCGGTGAGACGCTAAGAGGCAGGACCAATCCTGCTAGAATATACGTTAGAGCGTTCAAAAAGTCTCTCCGCAGTGGCCGTCTCCCCACTCCACCATCCTTTATGCGGAAAATGGCAACGTCGCGGGTTTAATCTGCGCGACGGCGTTCGACTGTTTGTTCTCAGAAGCGCGATCGCTGCAAGGAAATGCAAGTACGTGAAATAAAAATATGTCATCGTATCTTCGTATCCGATTGACACATTCTGTTTGACTTCGTACAAGTCGTTCGTTGTGAGTCAGATTATAACTGTCAGAATACTGACACTGGAAGAACGTATGTACGTTCTGTATTATATATAACGAACTGTATTTTTAGTGGAACTTTGTTTCGAGAAAACAATAAGTTCATAGATGGTTAATAAGATCACGCATAATTTCTAGAGAGCTGTGGCCGCCGAGATCACTAGATCTAACACCTGATTTCTTTTTGCTGAGAAGCGGCTAAAGGAAATATCTACAATACTCGTCCCAAGATCATTGAGGAATTAATAGAATCAATATTGTGTATGTAATGTCCACATCTCAAGACGTTTTAAAAAGTTCTCGATAATAAATGTAAAAGAGTAACGTTTTTCATTCAAAATTCTGATAAATATGTTCATCACAGGATATAATAAGATAATTATGGAAAGTAAAAAAAACATGCTGTTTATTTCAAATGATTTATTATTTATTGTTATTATTAGTATTTCGTTTTTTTCCTCGCTGCATTTTATATTTTACATCACGCTCTTTCGCTGTTCAGACCGCAATGTTGCCATTTCCGCATTATGGATGATGTAGTGGGGAGACAGCCACAGCGGAGAGACTTTTTGAACTTTGTACTACATAGTGGCTTACCCTATGATCACTGATAGTCACTGATAGAAGTCACTGATACAAACATCCGCACTTTGTAAGCAGATAGAATTTCAGTAACTGCATAACAATACGAACATATACATACAACATGAAAACATGAATATGAATTTTCATGAACAAACATAAAAATACACATACCTGTTCGTGAAAGTAGAGCTAGAATGTATTCATCCTTTAAAATCTATAATGTATTTCTGGATTTTCAAAATATTAGTATTCATAACTTGCCGACTTTCTTTCGTATTACTTACTAAGCTATTTAATTTCAATGCACGAAATAATTCAAAACCGGTAACAATCTTAACCGTGCAAGGTTGGCCTAAAAGCAAATTCAAATACAGGACACTTGGTTTCATGTCGCTTCTTCACGTTGCAGGACGTGCTGCTCAATGCGGAGTGGCCTGCCGATTAGCGTTGGTGTTTGGCAGCACTCTTCTCATTGTGGGCACCGCCGGTCTGGTTTTTTGGCGATACAGGTAAGCAAACACTATGTTTCGTCCAACTGTTCGCCAGAGTATACGAGGCCATGCGCGAATACACCTATTTTTGATAATAACGCTCAATGTTATTATCTTCTAAGTGTAATTAGTTTGTAATGTGGCGTGTTGTATGTATGTATATATGTACTTAGCGTGACAGCTCGTGAACGGGCTCAGGCCTACCGGCGACGTCCTTGCCTCGCGGCCACGGATTAAGGGGGTACGTGTGGTTAGACATCCCCACGCCGTATTCCGGTCTCCTCAACTTGAGAAGTGAATTTCCTCATCGTCAAACAGCAACATATACTGGGATACTGCAAGGAAAACGCACACCATAGTCTTGGTTCTACTGAGAATCGAACCCGAGGCTGCGTAGAAAGCGAACACTCTGGACCAAGATCAAGCCACGAGCCTAATCTGGCGTGTTACCGGACAGAAATTCGTAATTAAGATGTTTGAAACAAACTACGATCCATTGAAGGCTATGTTGCATCTCAGCAGATTACGTTAGAGCAGACTATATTTATAATTTAAAACTAAAGTAGAGATATTTCAAATAGGGGACTCAAACTTTGAGAATCTGTAATAACATTTAAATACGAAATACACAAGCAAAATTCGGCGCCTCCAGTGAGCATTCTCTTGTTAAAAAATGTCCACTTGTGATATGTTAGTTCATATCACAAGTATTAACAATATAGTAACTAGATCGTCCATCTTCAGGCATAGACAGTTACGTGAAAAAGTATTTTTAAGAATTAAAAAAAAATTATATTTCGTTACAAAATGCTTAATTACCGTCAATTTTCTTAATCAAATCATAACAATCCAGGTTATGCTGAAAAGGTAGTGTGGTTACACATACTAAGCTATACACTGAAGAGCCAAAAACTGGTAAAGCCATGCGTATTGAAATAAAGAGATCTGGAACCAATCAGATTACGGCTCTCCGGTCGGCAACGACTATATAAGACAACCACAGTTGTTAGATCACTTACTGCTGCTACAATGGCAAGTTATCGCGATTTAAGTATGTTTGAACCTGTGTTATAGTCGGCGTAAGAGAGATGGGGCATAACATCTCCGAGGTCGCGATGAAATTTGGATTTTCTCATACGACCATTTCACGAGTGTACCATGAATATCGGGAATCCGGTAAAACATGAAACGTCTGGCATCGCTGCGACCGCAAAAAGATCGTGCCAGAACGACGACTGAGGAGAATCATTACACGTGACAGAAGTGCAACCCTTCCGCAAACTACTGCTGATTTCAATGCTGGGCCATCAAAAAGTGTCAGCGTGTGAATAATTCAACAAGAGATTATCGATATGACGTTTTGGAGCTGATGGTTCACTCGTATACCCTTCATGACTGCATAACACAAAGCTTTATTTGGTCTGACCAGTCTTGTTTCACATTTTTTCGAACGGATGGTCGTGTACGAGTATGGCGACGACCACCAAGCTGGTGAAGGCACTGTGATGGTATGGAGCATGTGCAGTTTGAGTCATGTGGGACCCCTGATTCGTCTAGATACGACTCTGACAGTTGAAACGTACGTAGGCACGTCCTGTCTGATCACCTGCTTCCATTTACGTTCATTGTGCATCCCGACGGATTTGGACAATTCCAGCAGGACAATGCGACAGCCCATACATCCAGAATTGCTAAACAGTGGCTCCAGTAACACTTTTCTTAATTTAAAAGCTTCCACTGGCCACAAATTCCCAAACATGAACATTTTTTAGCATATCTGAGATACCTTGCAACGTGCTATTCAGGAGAGATCTCCAACCGCTCGTACTCGTACGAGTTTATGGACAGCCCAGCAGAATTCATGGTGTCAATTACCTCCAGCACTACTTCATACATTAGTCGAATCCATGCCACGTCGTGTTGCGGCACTTCTGCGTTTCACGGGGGCCCAACAGGATATTAGGGAGATGTACCCGTTTTTTTGGCTCTTCGGAGTATAACCACTGTATATATCTTTACCCCCCTCCCCAAAATCATGATTGTGCGAGATTTTTTCAAACTTATTATACAATCAGATCCTTGTTAATTTGATTTACGCTCCGTAAATCGCTTATATTATTATTATTATTATTATTATTATTATTATTATTATTTGTTATCCCATAGGCGCAACGCAGAGTGCTATTTTACCATGTGTGAATGCACAGTGCTAATTTACCATTCTTAAACACAATGTACTAACTCTCCGTTCGTCATCCTCAAGCTTTAAGTATTTTCCCGACGCAAAGTTCTACTTTGCGGACGAAAAGTTCTACTTTGCGGACGAAAATTTCTACATCGGACGAAAATTTCTACTTGCGACCAAGTTTCTTTGCGACGCAAAGTTTTACTTTGCCGATGCAAAGTTTCTACTTTGTCGATGCAAAGTTTCTATTTGGCCTCAATGTTCTACTTACCATACAGTTCTGCTGTGGCCATGTGCACGGGCTCCCGTGTAATCCGCCGCTGTCGGTGTGGCTTGGTGCGCAGGGTGGCTGGCAAAGGCCGGTGCGCGCGTAAGTTGGCCGTGTCGTCGGCAGCGGCGCTAGAGGCGGCCGCGCGCAGACGCACCTCTGGCTCGGGCGCCGCCCCCGCCGCCTCCGCCGACTCCCAGCGCCTCGCGCCCGTCCCGGACGCGGCGTTCGTCGCGGTGAGTACACAAGCAACGACGCCACGCTCTCCTTTTACTTTCTCAATGCAATTCATTTCAGCTGCAACGCGCTCTCTTTTTACTTTCTCAACGCAATTCAACTGCAACGCGCTCTCTTTTTACTTTCTCAACGCAATTCAATTCAACTGCAACGCGCTCTCTTTTTACTTTCTCAGCGCAATTCAATTCAACTGTACCGCGCTCTCTTTTTACTTTTTCAGTGCGATTCAATTTGCTTCCCCACACTCCCTTTTTAGTTTCTCAATGCAATTCTAACATTTTTTCGGTGTTTTCTTACAACTGCAATTATGAAGATACAATATTTTCCCTTAATGAAATGTGCTCATCAATATCAGATCTTTAAATAAGGTCATGTTCAATTTTTCAGAAACATGTGTATTTTTTTCAAAATTTTGTGTCAAACATAGACAATTTTCTTTAAACCACTTTTTCTTAAGAATCGCACGAGTTTTTATTAAATTGGGAATTTAGATTGCATAAAGGACGCTTAAAAGAATGGTGCAGGTCTCATTTTCATTGAAATGCGTGAAATCTGTGAAAATTTAAAACAATATTAAAAAGTTCAGTTTCTTCCTACAACTGCAATTGTAAAGATACATTTTTTTTCTTAATGAAATGTTTTAATATAATGCAGATCTTCAAAGAAAGTCTTGTTGATTTGTTTGAAAGTATTAGTATTTATGTGTAATTTTGCGACAAATATAATAGCTCGTTGGAATTGACTACACTTCGTTTTTGACGTCTTCTTATAAGTGCAATTGTTAAAATACAATTTTGTTTTAATGATATGTGTTTATCAAAAATAGATCTTCAAATAAGGTGATATTCAATTTTTTGAAAATGTGAGGGTTTTTTTGTGTAATTTGACCACAAAATTAAATGCCCGCTGCTTTGTAAATCTTCATTTAAAAGAAAATGAAACATTTAAGAATGAACATAAAATATCTTGGAAACATGGAAGGTTATCTAGAACTTTTATATTAGAACCAATACATTTTAAAATCTTTAAACATAGTACATTTGCTTAGAATTCCATCCTGGATTTAAATAAAGCATTACACTAAAAGAATAATATTTGAAGTATGATGTAATGCTAATAAGACAATTTCAAAGAAATTTTGGAAAGCTCCTTGTTCAGCTGAACCCTTCAGTTCAATTACGATTAATTTCACGTGGCAAGGCTCGGACCATCAAGCCTGCTCTTCCGCCTGACTATGCAAATTCCGCTACGCTCCTTTCGACATCTAGCAGAGAAAGAAGTAATCACTCGGGCGACAAAAAAGGCGACTAGTATTTAGTAAAGGAAGGCAAGGCATTTTAGGCTTCAGCATGTAATAAATATACAATAAGGGGCGGACAGCTTTAGTTCCTCTCAGAAGGAAGGATTTTCTCGCCCACACAATTCACATATTCGATCGGATTTAAACTAGTGAACTGAAGCATAGCAATCCGACATGCGTCACCCCACCGAAGCCACAAATCCTTTCTCTCATGTTACGTACGTAGTAAAGAGAACGTCTTGCGCTAACACAACAAAAATCTACATTTTCGTCTGAAAAACTCTTTTTCTGAGTCTTTGTTTCCTAAAAAAGGGAATTATCTTTGCTCCTCTGTGCAGTACATTACTTCAATCAATGTATTCTTTGTGACTATCTATGTACACTATCGTAAAATTGTGTCCAACTTACATTTTAGACACTCAATGTTTATAATAATTAACATAAATCTGAGTGCTAGATCTAGTATATTATTTATTCTCAAACATAATTAGAACAAGTTATATACAATACCTTATTTTAAGTAATCACTTATCGCTTAACAAGTACCTTATCTCATCAAGGTCGGCTATTAATTCTGTTGATAAAGTATTAAGAACAGTCTAGTTTATAGAACCGATTGTGAATCCCCCAGACCATTTAAAGATGTGAAAACGCGAAAGTCCTTCGAATCTTGGGCAACAATACAAGTGCTGTTATATTACAGTCTCTTTTTATATTAATTCCATGCGGTAATTAGCCATTGTCGAGTAGATGCGGATTGCGGTTTAGCTGGTTCCCCATCTTTAATCAAGTGCTGAGAGAACGGTGTGCGTGTGTGTGCTGCGCAGCCCGACCCGCGCTGGGAGTTCCCGCGGAAGCAGCTGACGCTGGAGCAGCCGCTGGGCGAGGGGGAGTTCGGGCGAGTGCTGCGCGCGCGCGCCCTCAACATTGCTGGCCACAGCGGTGAGTGCCATTCCCATTCACTCTAGTTCTCTCCAATTCACACTCTGTAACCTCCACACAATTCCTCCCTCAACACCACTGGTCACAGCGGTGAGTACCATTCCCATTCACTCTAGTTCACTCCTAGCAACCTCCACCCTCAACATCAGTCACAGCGGTGAGTGACATTCCCATTCACTCTAGTTCTCTCCAATTCACACTCTGCAACCTCCACCCAATTCCTCCCCCAACACCACTGGCCACAGCGGTGAGTGCCATTCCCATTCACTCTAGTGCACTCCTATCAACCTCCACCCTCAAATCTGTCACAGCGGTGAGTGCCATTCCATTCACTCTAGTGCACTCCTATCAACCTCCACCCTCAACATCTGTCACAGCGGTGAGTGCGCATTCCCATTCACTCTACTTCATCCTTGGAACCTCCACCTTCAACATCTGTCACAGCGGTGAGTGCCATTCCAATCACTCTAGTTCACTCCTAGCACTCCACACTCAACATCTGTCACAGCGGAGTGCCATTACCATTCATTCTAGTGCACTCCTAGCAACCTCACCCTCAACATCTGTCACAGCGGTGAGTGCCATTCCCATTCACTCTAGTTCACTCCTATCAACCTCCACCCTCAACATCCGTCACAGCGGTGAGTGGCATTCCTATTCACTCAGTTCACTCCTAGCAACCTCACCCTCAACATCTGTCACAGCGTGAGTGCCATTACCATTCACTCTAGTTCACTCCTAGCAAACTCCACCCTTCAACATCTGTCACAGCGGTGAGTGTCATTCCATTCACTCTAGTTCTCTCCATTCACAATCTGCAACCTCCACTCAAATTCCTCCCTCACACACTGGCCACAGGGTGAGTGCCATCCCATTCACTCTAGTGCACTCCTGGCAACCTCCACCCGCAACATCAGTCAGCGGTGAGTGCCATTCCATTCACTCTAGTGCACTCCGAACAACCTCCACATCAACATCTGTCACAGATGTGGTGCCACGCCACATTCTCCCCATTCACTCTTATTCGCTCCCAGCAACATCCACCTTCTCCGACATCAGTCACAGCCTCTCGGTGAGAGCCTTCGCAACACTCTCTATTCAGGCTCAGCAACCTCCGTCCAACCCTCCCTCAACCCCACTGGCACGGCGTGAGTGTCATTCCCATTCACCCCAACTCAACGGTTTTTGTCATTCCTCGATCCCCAAGCCCATCCGTCGCGTGAACTCGTGTCGAAGCAGCGCGCGGCGCAGGGTACACGACGTGGCGTGAAGACGCTCAAGGACGGCGCGTGCGCGAGCGAGCTGGCCGACTGCTGTCGATGTTCGCGCTGCTGCAGCAGGTGCGCCACCCCAACGTGGTGCGCTGCTGCGGCGCTGCTCGGCCGGGTGCGCCGCCGGCGAGCCCTTCCTGCTCATCATCGAGTTCGCCGAGCACGGCTCGCTGCGCAGCTACCTGCGGCGCAGCCGCCACGCCGAGTCGGACGGCGCGCTGCCCTGCTCCGAGCCCGACGCCCTCGCCCTCGCCCACGCGGCCGCGCCCCGCCCGCGCGCCGGCCCCGCCCCGCCGCGCCCCGCCGCCCGCCACGCCCCGCGACGTGCCGGGCTTCGCGTGGCAGATCGCCAAGGCATGGCTACCTCAGCGACATCAAGGTGCGTGCTCGCTTGCTACCTGCTCTTACACACACACACACCACACACCACACGGGGCATGGGCTACCTCAGCGTCATCAAGGTGCGTGCTCGCGCAACATGCACTTCACACACACACACACAACACACACACACACGGGGCATGGGGCTACCTCAGCGACGTCAAGGTGCGTGCTCGCTTGCTAACCTGCCTTCACACACACACACACACACACACACACACACACACACACACGGGGCATGCCTATCTCAGCGACGTCAAGGTGCGTGCTCGCTTTGCTATCTGATCTTCACACACACACCACACACACACACACCACACACACGGGCAAGGCCTACCTCAGCGACATCAAGGTGCGTGCTCGCTTGCAAAACCTGCTCTTCACACACACACACACACGGGGCATGGGCTACCTCAGCGACGTCAAGGTGCGTGCTCGCTTGCTACCTGCTCTTCACACACACACACACACACACACACGGGGCATGGGATACCTCAGCGACGTCAAGGTGCGTGCTCGCTTGCAACCTGCTCTACACACACACACACACACACACAAGGGGCTTGGGCTACCTCAGCGACGTCAAGGTACTCACCCCAATTCAGACACTGCACACTTAGTACGTACACGCAGGTCAAATGGCCCACACTATAACGAGTTGTTTGCAGGCTTGGTAACGCAAAACGTAATTGCGCGCTGAAGTAAATTCATGAAAGTTGCACTAGTGCTATGAATTTTCACAGATATAAATACATATTCTACCCAAACGTCCATAGCTACAAAGGGGTTAAAACATTATTTGTTCTTTCCACAACAACAGGTTAATATCATGATTTCTTTCAGCTTATTCACAGAGATCTCGCCGCAAGAAATGTTCTAGTGGCTGAGGGAGGCATTTGTAAAATATCTGACTTCGGTCTCACAAGAGACGTTTATGAAGATGACACGTACATGAAACGGAGTAAAGGAAGAGGCAAGTATCGAATCATTAAACATTAAAGATTAATCCCTCAAATTGTGTTGTACGGTCCATTATTGGAAGGATTCAGAGCATTACACTTGTTTAACAAACATATTATTCACTAAGCCTATATATTATTCACTAACACTTTAATAGGCAAAATATATCTGTATTGTTGATGTTTTGAAAACTGTCCATATTTTGCCAATATTTTTTTAACCTCTTGGACAAATTTCGTTGCTCTTCCTTGTAGTATTGAGAACCATTTGATGAAGCATAAAATGAGGAGATTGAATCAAAACAATAGCAAGTTCACTTTGGCTTCACATAACCAAACATCTTTAATCTGCTCTCCTGTAAAATTGGGTAAATGTGATTGATGTCTGCAAGATACAGATATAATCTGTTGAACTTACAGTACAACCCTCTATGAATATGGTTGGATGCATTTCTTGACTGTATCATTGATCATATTCAATTGTCATCATTTTTTTATAAATAATGCTGAGACTATGTTTTGTTTTACAGTACCGGTTAAATGGATGTCTCTAGAGTCATTAGCTGATCATATGTACACTAGTAAGTCAGATGTTTGGAGTTTTGGAGTTCTACTCTGGGAACTAGTAACTCTTGGCGCATCTCCATACCCAGGTGTTGCAGTTCACAACTTATTCCACTTGTTGAAAGCTGGGTATCGAATGCAACGTCCTGAAAATTGTTCTCCTGCACTGTAAGTGAATTTTCATCAACATCTGTTCTATTCTCAAATAAAATATGTTATTTACTATTATCATAAATTCTCTTGAATCATTTAATTAAATTGTATTAATTTATCATCAAGAAACAGTACAAACTGAGAGCGATGTTGGGGACAAGAAGTATCATCCCCTTCAATTTTCTTGAGTTCCAGAATCCCTAACCATCCCTTTTCTATCCACACTTCATAGAGAATCGTGATAGAGAAAGGAATGTGAAATAATTTACATTCATTTGATGAATTAGTGAGGAAAGCACAAGACTGAAAAAGATATGGAATTAGTACAATGATAACTTTTAAATTAATCCTGTTTATACCTAGAAATAATCTTGAGGAAAATACTTGTTTTAAATTGTTTACCTACTTCAAAATATCGTTTAAAAATTAAATTATTATGCTAAATATGTGTTGATAATGAGAATAATATTTCAAGTAATCTAAATAAAATCCAAATCTCACACTTTTATATTATCCTTTTGAATTATGCCAACTAATAATTCACAGATGTTAAACTTCAGGGTAATCATTCATGTAAATGTTAATCTAAACCCGCTACCTTTTTTTTAGATAAAGCAATTTGCAAAGTTTAAGCAATTAATCTGTTAAAATCTTTATCTAAAATGTTTTTAATACATGATTACCTTCATTCTATGAGTGCTTGAACTTCTGTACCTCTATTAGACTGTTTCTTCTGTACCTCAATGAGAACTAGTGATGCTACAGAATACCACACACTTTCCCGTATTAGTTTTCTAATTCCTATGGTCTCAGCTAGCTATTCGAACTTGACAAATATTCTTGCCTGCTGCCATCTATCGCCGCCCAAAGAACATTTCTTTTGAAATTTTCTTAATTTTTCGGTTTTCTAATAATGGAATCTAAATATTATTTTAAGAATATCAAAGAATACTAAAATCTCGTCTTAATGGCAAATTTCTTTTAAAAATTGAATTTTTTAACAAAATGGCGATTTAGCGTTACCGAAAATTCGAAATTTGATGCTCTTTTGCACAGAAAATTTTTGAGTTTTCGAAAAACTTAATTTGAATTCATTATAAGTACTTAAGTCACAAATAAAATAGTGGTTACAAATTGCTGGTAATGTCCATAACAACGTCTTGAGAGATCTTTCAAAAAAATTAATTTGTGTAATTTTTCAAAAAACAAAAAATACACCGAAATTAGCATTACGTTATGTTAAAGAGTGCAATTAGCACTCTCCGTTCGAAATGTTTGAAGAAAAATTTGGAGCCTTTTTTCAGAAAATGGCGTTTGACCGTTTCTGAAAATACGGAATTTTGAGTTTGTTTTCACAGAAAACGGTAGAGTTTTCGAGAAACTTTATATGACATTACTTAAAGCACATGTATTCATAAATACATGTAAAGAAATGACCGCTAATGTAAATATTACCAACATCAGAGACAAGTCAAACTAATTACATTTTTGTAATTTTTGAAAAAACAAAATAATAGAGAAATGTGGCTTTTATATCATTTTATAGAGTGCATTTAGCACTAACCCCAACAAAAATTTATAGGAAAAAATTGTAGCCGTTTTTGAGAAAATCTGTTTGTAATTTTTTTTAATTGCACATATTTCACGCAATATTGCGCGTAAACTACTATTTTTTTAAAAAAATATATACATGACCTTAATGAAAGAACTCCCTATGAAGACCAAATTTTATTTGAAGGAAAAATCTCATCTTAAATGTTGTTGTTGTTGTAGGAAGACACCGAAAAAATGCATACTTTCGAAATTTTCGAAAATTCAGAGTCAACTGTGAAATCTGACCTGTGCTACCCTTATAAGTCTATGTTACCCTATTCTTAAAGTAAATTTAAAGAAAAAAATAGAGCAGTTTTTGAGAAAATTTTGAAAATGTCCGAGGGACTTCATATAAAGTAACCCCAAATTTTAAAGATTTTTTTTTCAAAATCTCAATGTTTCGACTCGAGACAAATCGACACGTGTTTCTTCAATTTGGAAAAAATCCTACGCATGGCTTAGGCGCTAGTAGTGTTCATGGACACCAGACGGACGGACAAAAAGACGTTTTGAAAAAAACACTCTTTTCGGTATTAAGGGACCCCAAAACGTGTATTTTCGCCAAAATCTCGAAATTGACTATCCGCAGCATTACATAACTTTCCCTATATGATTTTTGAGAGTTTTTAAATAAGTTAGAAAATTAAGTTAATGTCAGAGTTCATTTTTTGCTTTACAATTCATTTTATCACATATGACAACTAATTGAAATTTTTGGTATTTTTGTTTCTTTTGTTGTTGTTGTTTGTTTGTTTTTTGTCATGTGTCTGTGCATATAATATTTCAAAAAATGAAAAGTGTGTCATCTTGACTTTTCAAATTATTCTTGCTTCTAGTAAATTAAATAACTTTAAAGAAATGCATGTATTTCTTGGTAAAGTATGTGATTTGTCTTGTTTCATTATTCACAACTCATAATGATCATTCTCATATTAATGCAGATACAGATTAATGCGATTGTGTTGGCATGAAAATCCTGATGAAAGACCAACATTCAAAGAACTTATGGCAATTTTTGAGAAAATGTTGGAAGATGGAGTCGATTATTTGGATCTCAATCCTCGAACAGTTCACAACATGACTTACTTCACTAGTCTTTCCAGTTCCAGAGACCTTTTAGGTGAGATTTATCATTTCATTGCTTTGCAAGGCAGTGTCACCATTCCCTTCTTTACAGAGATAGAGAGTTTGCACAATTTTGCTAATCATCTCTTCTTAACCCTTCAAGGTGAGATACCATCTTGAGATGACAGAATCCTTCATTTGTTACATGTCAAGGGATTTTCCTCTCGGTGGCGGAAATGCCACTTGCATACCCATCCCTTTTACCTACTCCTGTGGGGAGCTAAGATAAAGGCAAAAGAGTCCTCTCTATTCCTTTCTCTTCACTCTCATTGGAATGGTGCTGCACTCTATCTCAGCTCCACATTGAAGGATTAATACAAAAATGTGAAGATAATTTCAAATTAAATTACCAACCAACAAGTTGGATGATCAAATTATATTGTTTACTATTTATGTTGATTATCTGTTAATAAATTTTATTGTTTTCAGTATCTTATGTTTTATGACAATCAGTAGAATTTTTATAGGCAATCTGTAAATTGTATTTTGTATAAATTAATGAAATTAATGATGACAACAATGCATGATATACAATTTATTGATTAAGTATTAAATAATTCTACTGATTGTCTTAAAACACAAGATAAACTACATTCTTGGCTATCGGGGATGAGCCGCGTCTCGGTCAATGTGTTGACGTTTCGGTGATCTTGCTGTGACCTTCGTAAGAGCTGTACTGCCAAGGAGCAATACAGAGAGTATATTAGCAATATAGCTCTGAAGAAGGTCACAGCAAAATGGCCGAAACGTCAAAACAATTGACCGAGATGCGGCTCATCCCGGATAGCCAAGAACGTAGTTTAAGACAATCAGTAAAATTATTTAATACTTAATCAACAAATTGTATTTCATGCAATTAATTTCATTAATTTATACAAAATACAGTTTACAGATTGCCTATTAAACAATTCTTCTGGTACGATTCTACTGTAGGTTTGCGGCCGCGGAGCCTACGAACACAGAAGATAAATAAATTACATGAAATACAATTTACTGATTTCATATTAAATAATTCTACTGATTGTCTTAAAATATTAGTCAAAATGCTTTATTACTAATAATAAAGCATTTTGACTGGAAATTATGTATACCACAACTCTAACTCCACAACTCTCAGAATACTGGCAATGTAATGTATTTTGATGTGTTTTTGTTTGTACAAATGAATGGCATTATGCATAAAATGACCATGTAAAATTCTCCACTTTGTGAGAAAAAACAGTTTAGACTTTCTAAAATTCTGCAAATTCTTATGGACCACTACTCACACTTTTAAAAATTTTCACAAGAAAAAGGAAAGTGCTGAATGTAGTGAAAAATATACTAAAACATACAAGGAATGATAATCGATTTTCTAAAAATGATGATTTTCTCAAATTGATTGTTAATGTTAATAATTATTGTTGATTACCTAAAAATAGCACTTAGTCAGTTAAGGCATAAGGCCATCCATTTTAATAATAATTTTGAATCTCAAATTAAGAATGATTCCTAAAGAATGCTCTGAAAATAAATTGAAAGTGTGAAAATGCCACATACAAACAATTCATTAATGTAATCTATGCAGATGTGGTTCTCTTGTGTACTTCAAAAAAACCACTTCTCGGGAGTTATAGCATTTAGCCAACAATGTGCTCACACCAAACAGCTGATGATGAAGTGGTCTGTTTAAAAGAACTAATTCAATTATCTTTTTTTATTTTTTTATGCAATTCTGTTAATTTTCATAATTATTCCATAAAAAGAAAAATAAACAATTGCAAATTGTAAAAATAATTCTACTGTATCATACATTATAACTAAAATTAAAGTAAATAAAAATTAATAATTAAAATATATAATAGAATGTTTCTGCAATAAAGTCAAATCTGCATTCTTTCCCTTCAGATGATCCTGATGGTCTCTATGGGAATTTCAATATCCTACCAAATAATTCTGTCAACAACTTAGCAGCCATTCGCACTTCTCAAAATGAATCGAATGTTTGCATCACCCTATCTGATAGCCTGGGAGAAGAAGAAGAGAGGTTATTACACTCGTCCAATGAAACAACACCTGTCGATACCATTGACTTCCAGAAATCTTTGATTGGAGTTAATTTAGAGAAGAGAGAATCACCTCGACCTGGCAATGCTTACCTGAGTCCAATCCGACAAATAAATACTCAACAGCAAGATTCTGCAGTTGCAGGGCCTTCTTCTGTAGCTTTAACTCAAAGATACATAAGTATTTCTACTGGAGAATCCAGATCGTGGCATCACTCACGTGACTCAAGTCCTGTGTCATCTAAAGTCACTACATTTTGAAACTATGGCTTGCTTTAATGTCATCATATATGCTTGACTCTGCAATCATAAAGTCTCTTTGTAACATTGATGACTTTTCCTCAAGAGATTACTATTATCATCATTATTATGATATTCATTCAAGGACTGGTTAAGTGCTTGTCAACGTAATAAATGAATGATCTTCATTCATATTTATTTCAGCTTAATGCTGAATTATTTGCATGAATGGTGATTTATGTGCCCTAAGAAACTTGCTGTACCTGCTCCTGCTGTGATGAAAGTGGAGAAAATATTTTTAGTGATGACAAGTGAAATGAAAGATCTAGTAAACTGCAATTGAGCGCTAATTCCTCAAGACATTTGTTCAGAGAAATTTGTGTATCCTTTCTGGAGGGAAATCATCTACATTTCTTAAGATTGGCTTGTGGTAGCTGCAAAAGAAATTGAATGAATTCGTGACATTGTGGAAAGTGTAAGTATTCAATTCACACATTTCAAGATCATTACTCATTAGCTTCACATAACTTTTCGTCAAAGCAATTGACTTTGTATGCTAATTAATAACCATTTTATCTTTTAATATAAATATTATTATTTTAAGTAAAATTTCTCCAAAACAGGATTCAAATTTTAAAAAGATCAAATAACTTTTCTATAAATATTTAGCTAAAGTAACATGCATTGCCAAAGTATTTATTTATGACTTTTATCTATTGCACAGGATTAAGAAGTCATTGTATCAATAGTGTAATAGTATGGAATTCCATTTATTTACATTTGCGATGTTACATTACATTTTTTTATATGCCCATTATAAAAACATTTATGAAAAAACAGAACATTTTCAGGCATGATGAATGTGTTTCTCATAATATACCATGATCAGAGAAGCAAGTGATGAAAACACAATTTTAAACTGACACAAATGAAGGTGCCACCTTACTTAAGTTTCCCACAAGGAGAATTTATATTATGCATCAAGTGGGCAGGTGGGAGGGTATCAAGCAAAGGTTTAAAACACTGTCTAGATATTAATATTCATTTATCAGTCTATAATAAATTCTTTCATATAAACAAATTCCAATCTAACTAGCAATCAAACTATACATTTTTTTATAACAAAATTAACAATTTTATTTTTAATGATTTACAAATAAATTTAAATAATTGTGTTGCCAGTGGTCCTTAATGCCTTGGAAATATCTATTCCACTTCAAAATGAAAGGAAATCGCAACTTTTCTATAATTAGGAAGGTATATGACATGGAAATGTATAAATTTGTATTTGATTTGAATCAAAATAGTTTTTGAAAGTGCTAATAGTAACTGTAATGAAAATGTATCCTTTTGTTTCTGTTTCATTTTTGTTCATTTTGAAGAGGTGTAATATCATCAGTATTTTCTGTGAATTACCCAAGGGATAATAAGAGTAAAACTGGAGCCCAAAGATTACACTTAATACCGGAAGTTTCCAGGTCAATCCTGAAGAGGTGGCAAATCTTCCTAATGCTCTCTATAATTATTCTATTGGTAACAGACAGCATAAGTATGTATTCAAGATGTAAGAGATAAAATATATTTTAATAAATCAAAACATATGAATTTGTTTCCATCACACTCATTAAAATAATGTAAGTTAAAATAAACAATAATTAAAACAATTATATAATAATAATAATAATAATTGTTATTACAATATTATTATTATAAATAATAAATAAATGGAATTAAATCAATGCAAGTTTATAAAATATTTTCCAAAGGCATAAATACTTGACATGGTGCATAATTTTGTGCTTTCCTTGATTATAACTAAATTTTCGGTAGCATATTAGTATTATGATCATCATTTTTCCTGGTTGTTCAAAAGAATGTAAACAAAATTTTGGAGTTATCACTCAAATAGGTCAAATGTTTCTTTAAAAATAATACTTGTCTCTTTAACATAGAGAGATAAAATTACTATGATATCTATCAATAACATTAAAAATGACATGTTAGTTGTAATCTACAAGGTTTTCCTAACCCTATTAAATATTTAATGCAACATGTACAATTTCATGTATAATTATTAGGTATTCTATTTCAGTATATCTGCATTATCATTTCACATTTCTCAAGCTCAAGAGTTGAGATGGTGTTCTTGACATATCTTCATATGATGTGCTATTGATTTTATACAAAAAAATAACAAGACATGGGTTTTGCGATCTTTGGATACACCAAGGTTATTTGATTATCATTTGTTTCTGATGACTAGATCAATTTCCCAGAAATCAATAGAGACAGTGGTAAGTTTTTATTCTCTATTCTCTTATGTTTTTATTCTCTCCAATAATACTGCTATTAAACATTAAATTAAAGGAATCAAATGACTTATAATTAAAAGAATGTTGATTCAAAACTTGTGATTCAGTATGTTCCACTTGAAGAAATGATTGTTTTATGTTTTTGGTGGATTCAACTAGATTGGAAGATCTTATATTTTAGTAGCAGAAATATCTAATTTGTAGTATAAAAGATATATTGGACATATTGTCCTATTTAGGACATATTGTCATGTTCTTACAATGATCCTACTTGGAATACATTTTTTTAAATGATTGTGCAAATTCTTGCTCACTTCCTTCATCAAGTATTCCTACTTAAACTCTATTTTCTTCGGGCAAGATTACATCTCTTCCCAGATGGATATCTGTAGTAACATTAACATTGTTGAAATTTTTCTGACATGTATTATTAATTTTAGTTTGAGTAGAGAAAAATATGCTTCTTGGAGTAAATTTGTTTTTGAGTGTCACTGAAAAAAAAAAAAGAATATTGTCAATATAACAAAATCAATAAAGATGTTTTTCTTTTGAAACAATAAATGTTCATAAACTTAGAACGACTATACTCAGAATGAAAGTTGTTCCAAATAACTTATATCCAACAATAAGAAGTATTACAAATAAGACTTGGATAATTATGTAATTACATATTTTTTAATGTTAACTGTCAAATTCAATGCAGAAGATAAGCTGATATTCCAATTCAAACACAGCTTAAAAACAATGTCTTTCTAGTTTAGACATTTACCAACTACATTGCTTCTGTAAGCCTTTTTCAGAAATCCATCTTCCTCTCAATACCCTTTCCCAGAATTGCATGCCTCAGGTTGGAGGCACTGTTGTTTTGAACTTTTTCTTGAAATGTTTCATCTTCACTCTATATTAAAGACATTTCAAAGCTCATACACTTGCAGGTTCCAGGGCAGCAGATGGTTATGGGCACACTTTCTTCCTTTCTTTTCTTTTTCCCCTAATTTAAACAAGTTTTTTCTAGTAAATTTTTTTTTTTTTTTAATAAGTATATCCAATTTAATGAAAATAAATTTTTCTTTCAAATTGTTTATTGATGTTCCCTTTACAGCACATTACTTTTGATTCCTGTTTATTCCTCAAGTCAAACATAATAAAATATCCAAAGCTTTTTGTCATCATATAGAATGATACAAAAAATATTAAATATAATTACGGTAAAATTTTTACTAGCTAATTATTCAGTATTAAACATGCATTACAAAAATCTGTTTCCTAACTGTTAAGGATGCAAACTCATTGTTTATTTAATCTAGGTTTATTTCTGAATTTGATTATTCTTGTCCGAGAGCAAAGCTTAACTTGTGAAACTTTCCTAACACAAGCTGCTTCCCAAATAATTATTTATTAATTTCAGTTTTGAAAATAGTTATTCAACCTTAGCTGTGGTTATAGAAATCATTAAGTACATAAAACATGCTGGGCATACATCAAGAAAACTTAATAAAAATGAATGGTAAAGTAAAATCAAATTTGCTATTTCTTTGACAAAAAAACAAAACAAACATCATTACTAAATAGATAATTTATTAATTGAGATTAGGAGTCCTTCAACTGCTGAGGTCATTGAGTACCACGAGCGATGATCTATTGAATAATGACACCAATAATGAAGGCAAGATGAATGATGATGATTAGGAGGCTGATTTTAATGAGATGTCCTTTTTTTATTTTCACTTTAGAAAAATGCTGTTTAGTATAGAAATTAATTTTGTGTTATGACAAAAGAAAATGTCATTTTTATGTCATTTTTTAGCTTTTTCCATAATTTTTACTGCATTTTTTCACTGGTTTAACTGTTTTTAATATAATTTTAATGGTTCTTACTTCAAAATTTACTTATTATGAGTTCTTCAGAATTTACTTTTATGAGTTCTTCACAGAATTCCTGTATCGCCTATTTGATTTATTTACTCAGAAATTGTAATGTCAGCCATTGTATGTAATCTAAGATTCGTATCAGAATTAATATCAGTTCAGCTGATTTCAAGATAACTAAAGATAGAGATTTTCCGGTAAAGAACAGTCCAAATCAAAAGTATGCAAGCTGAGTTCACTTGAGCGGATAGAAGAAGCTTTGATTACATCAGAAATGTATTTAACAGCTTGGCTAGATTATCCAAACAATTTTTATCACATTTTTTATGTCATTTTCCTTTGGTTTTAGGGCATTTTAAACATTTTAAAAGCATTTTGTTGATCATTTTTGGTGATGTATTAAGTCACCAAAATTTGTTCCTTAATGATCGTGGATCAATGGCACGCAAGGGAGGTGAAAGGGGAGAACCCTAAGGAAACCTTCTGAGAGCTCATTTTGTTCACCACAAATTCCACAAAGATTAGTCGGAAATCAAACCTGGGCTTTAGCAGTAGAAGCCATATGGTTCACCATTATGTCAGGACCCCCTCCCCCCTTCCCTCATTTCATTAGATAAATAATTTTTCAGCATGAGAAGTGAAAAAATAAACATTGTGAGCAAAGTTTCATTTTTCAGTTTTTCTAGATAAAATCTAGATTAATTAATTAATTAATTATATCATTCAGAGGAAATATTAAGCTTTTTCACCATCTGCTGCTGCCTTATTGTTCTGGGTCAGGCGGGGCCTGAAAGGCTGTGCACTTCCTATCCTCCAGATCTTTCAGCAGCTTAATTTTCACACCACCATATTCACATTGTATTTTTGAAAACGCATTCTAAAAATGCTTGAACAAGTTCCTAGAGCATATTTTATCCTCTAAATTGTCACAATCCTAACATTCTGAAGAATCGCTTAACTATATTCTTCTAATAATTTGCACATCTCACTTGGTTCTTAACTGAAACACACAGGAAACTGCAAGGTTCCAATAAACTGACAGTCAATTCTGAAAACATATCATTACAATTAGCTCGTTAATTTTTATATAGATTTATTTACAACATATATCAAAAAATATTTTACAAAAAATAAGATTCAATACTACTTTAAAAGTTTGTTAAACAAAATTTTAAAAGGGGTATTTTACGTTGAATTGGATTCCCATGAGATTAAAAGAGTGATTAAAGTTCTAATTAATTAAGATTATTTAATTAATAAATAAAAATAAGAAGTGAGTCAATTGAAATCCTACTTTTTCCACATTTGTGCAAGCATCAATATTGGTTTATTGAATTTCCATGATTTTCGAGAAGACACTGTGTTCTTCGAAACATAGGATTTTTTTTGTATTGATTGTTCTAAAACCCAAGCAGAATTATCTAGAACTAGGTGTTTTAGCAGCTACACAGATGCATTTATATCTCTTTATCTCTGTCTTTCTGTCATGGCTTTAAAAAGATAAACATTTGGACACTCTCCACACTCATTAGAAAATAAGAGGTCTACCAATCACATTAGATTTCCATTTTGTTTTAATTCTTCTGTGTTTAAAGTAAACTCTAGAGAAAGGCAAATATACTAATCTCCTGAGGTGAATTGAAAAAAATGTTTGCCAACTTGAAAAGTGTGGGAAAATTAAACAAAGAAAATTTGATATGATAAATGATTTTTTTCTGCGTTTTTCAGATCTGAATTAGCAAATCTGAAGTCTGATCCAAAACCAAGAAACTAACGTCATTTCTCAAGATCTTCAAGAGTTAAAAGTTTTCAAACAGTTAAAGAATCATAAATAAGAAAATAATTGAACATCTCCTTATTAACATATCAGATTATCAAAACAGCAGAAGGTGAAAACAACATGATTTCTAAACAATTTTATTGGAAGGGGCCCAAACAGAAATGAAGATTTTAAATGGTTTAAGAAGACAGTGACCTGAAAGTGTGTTCAAGCCTATGCATGATTGAAGTTATTCTCCAATTGTTGTCAACAGATTTTAAAATATTCATTGCTGACTGCCAAAGTTCAGAAGTGGAACTTCTTAATATTGAAGCAATTTACTTTGTATGCTCATTGTAATTGGTCTTCAGTGAATGTATTAATATTTACTAGCCTAATCATGTGACATTATCACACAATGCTTGTGTAAAGCTTGTCATTTTATATAGTTGTGAAACATCATCTTGAAACACTCCTTTAACAAAGTATTTAAAATTTCTATCATTGCTTGTACTGCATTTAAAGGATATGATGGCCCTATATTTCCTGCAAACAAGTTTTGAGAAAGAAGTTGCAAAATATGGTTAATGAGAAACACCTTTTTTAAATGAAATGTAATTCAGAATTTATTGATAAACAGCCTCTAATGGTGCTCAAATCCTCTAAGTCTATGGGAATTTAAAAAAGAAATCTCCAACGCCATTTCAATAATATCAGCAGTAAAAGAAATGCTGGAAAGAATTGAAAGTAATTGGGGTTGACTTTTCACAAAGGTATATCCTGATTATCATTAATAATTCAACATTATTTAAGCGTTAAAAATATAATTTATTAATATGTGTTTTAATATTAATTTTAAACACACTGTATTTTATAATTCACAGACACAATTCATCTAAATATTGTTTTGGAAAAGATGAGACTTTTGTTCATCAGTAATATTTAAAAGAGATTATGGTACATCCGGAGTTTAGGGTGCCAGTTCATTTGGTAGATATTTACAATTATTTTTATTACAATTATTCTGAGGTAGGTAGGTTTCATTTTGTCTGCATTAATGGTTTGTGAGTCCAGCTTCAGAATAAAAGCAAACAAAGAAAAAATTGATCTTCTTTTTCTTCTTTAAAACTACATTGTAAAACATGATGCTTTTCACAAACTGGACATCACCAATTATACTTTTAGGCTAGAATAAATGTTTCTTGTCTTTGATTAATTTTGGTTGCATTGTTCTTTTATAAAACGTTCTTTTTGTTTTACAATTTCTTTAATGGACCTGTACAAAACATTTTCTTTTCTTTCTATTAGGTGAACAATTGTGTCTTCCAGTATTACAATAATTGTGGTTTCACATGAAGTACTTAGTTTATATAATGCTGCAATTAACTTTTCATTTCTAAATGTTACACATTAATCCATTTATACACAAATATAATGTTGTTTATAAAAGACAAACTAAATGTGAATGGAATTGTTCTGAATAGTAACCTACACATTTATTTTGTTGAATTTTCAGACATGACATTGGGCCTTTTATTGCTTCAAATTAGTATAATGAAAATCTGAAAATAATACTGTTCAGTATTGAGGATATTTTTGTGTATGAATTATTATTGAGAGTCCAAGACTGAAGTCTTTTACCTTCTTCAGATGATGTAAATTTAGATAGATACTGATACGAAACAAGAATTTACAAATCATTTTTGTAACAACCAGTGGCTTCTTCTTTCCCTGGAAAAATGTAAATAAGCTTAGTTTTACTTTATGTGAATGGTTCTTAAATTAATCTTTACATTCTCCTTGCTGGTGTTGGCTGAACTCTATACCTCCTGCAAATTATGTATCAAATGAAAAACGTAACTTCATGATTTTATCAAGTGTGGATGCATGTGTGATTTTGTGTATTTGTACACTTTCATCTTCATGAATGATTATAAGTATTAAATGAAACAAATAAAGCCTAAATTTTTAGAAATTATTGAGATAAATAATTAAACTTAAACCCAGGAAAGATCAATATTCAGAATTATTTTAAAAAATTATTGAAACTATTTGTTAAAATAAAATAGAAGTTCTATGTGACCCTTGTAGTACTATGGTAGATGATTTACCTACAATATTTCTGCTATTTATTTGTATTCTGATAGGAGAACCAATTGCACCCTTTAAAACAATAATTTTCATGAAATCTTTTTTCTTGAACTGACTTTAGCCAAAATCTGTGTTAGCTAAATAAAAATTGTATAAGGAAAGAGATTTCAGAGTATAAATGTCTTAACATTTGGTAATGGTATTATAGTTCATAAGACTGATTCACAACGTCCAGTTCTAAAAATATTAATTTCCATTTATCTAGAAGTGCAGAAACCGAGATGTGTAACTGTGACAAGTTATTATACTTATTTAGTGAACCATTGTCTAATTTGAAAAATAGCCTGAATACTTTAATACAATTTTTGTTGTGACAATACCATATTGGTTACTGTACATGTTAAACATTCCCATATACAATATATATTGTTATCATCCAGGAATATGGTCTATATTTCTTTGATTATGAAAGCTATGAAAGAATTGTAAATATGTTGAATATGTTGTATAGAAATTAGTGCATTTGTTTTTGTATTGCACAAATGAAATTCCATTGCAAAATAAAAAATAATGTTTACATATTCTTTTCAATAAAATGTAATGTCAACTCTCTTTTTTGATTTGTCATTTCAATTACCTTAAGAGCAGCCAAGGTGGATAATACACAAAAGAAATAACTTTTTTTTATCAGGTAATTGCAGTAATATTTAAAATAACTGAAGGTAAATTTAAAAAATGGAAAATGGTTAAATATAGTAGTATAGCTGTGCAATAGCTTTGTAATGCAATAGACCATAAAAATAAATTCAAGCTAAGATACAGTAATAGTTAAATGGACAATAGTACTCACTAGTAGTGAAAATAATTCAATATTTCACAAATATGTCAATAACAAGATATGAGTATTTACAAATAAACATTTTCTTTAAATTCGGCTCTAATGAAAAATTTTTTGTTGAGTAGACACTGTACCTGTAGACCCCCTGGATAATCCTTGTTGTGCCATTGGTTAAACATTATTATTAAAGCTCAAAAGTTCAGTTGTTTATTTTTGGATAAAATAGGCTGGCAAAGGGATATTTATTTTTACTGAGGCAGACATGCAAAAAGATATTTATTCTGGGTAAAATAAGGAGTGAAAAAGGCCTGTAAAACGTGACAAATGAACATTAAAAAGTCTCTAGTAAAAAGATTTCATAAGATTCCTTTTTTTTCTAATTCTGAAATTTACATGATCACTTCCGTGGAAGAAATGTTTTCTCTTTCTTTCAAAAACTGTATATAAATTTTTCAATTTTATTCCTCCTCCTCAATTGCCCACTAAATTTGAACATAGGTTATTATTAATAAGATATGATTTATAATTAGATTTATAAATAAGGTCATGGACTTTTTTTTTTATATAAATCAGTAATTTTCACATAATTTAGCTTCATATATTAATTGTATTCGGCTGATTGGTTTACATGGACAGTTTATAAATTAGACTGGCCAGATAAATTTGATTTTGGTGGAATCAAATACTTTCCACACTTTCTCCAACTACCTCACAACAGTCACAGCCATTTGTTTGACAGTCAGTTCAAATTCTATCATTACAACTGCCATACTGGATGTGTGACTGTACACTCTATTGTACATATTTGTATATATTTTGTGTGTTCTATTGTTTATAATGGTGAGTCTCAATGTTAGTTTATACCGAGTGCTATGTTTCATTATAATAATTTTTCACTGCTTTTGAATCAGTAATCTTGTAACTTCTTATTTTATATTCCTTTTAAAATAGTAATAGTTTTCTTCTTTGTATTGTAGTCAAAAGATGAGGTAATTACCGAAATGTCATTCAGAAAATGATGATTAATAAACTTTTTGTAAATGAGAATCTCAAGATTTTGGAAAATTGCAATTGGAAATGTTCATACTTTTAAGCATCAGAAAGATAGATTTTCACTCTGAGACTGATAGTGTAGGGGTGTGAGTAACTTGTTAACTTCAAGATCTTGAATTAAAATTCCAGCTTTGAGAAAAAATGTTTGCTACTTAGACTTTTGTAGGGTTATGTAGTATTACAATATTGTAGCTACTAATAAGGCAAGTCAAATATTGTTGTTGACAAATACTCATTACAAAAAATGTGAGAAAGTATGTGCTGTTGAATCATCACTATTTCTACGCGAATCATTTCTATTTCACTCGCGCAACTTTTCTTGAACGATGACCTTGCTTCCCCCTCTGACTCATACAGTTGAATGCAAAAGCTCGCACCGAGCATTTTGCGTTTTACCGCTATGTGTAAAAGTGGCTGGTGTGGGTTCGCGTCGCATCTTAGTCAATATCAAAATCTGCTTTAGTGTTGCACTACTTAGTAGTGCCCCTCGGAATATCAGAGGGGAGTGTTTGTCTTCTTTGTCCCATAGTGAGGACGTGTCTAGATTACAGCATTCCAAACACATCCTCACTGGCGCGAAATAGGAACTATTTTCCGTTGAAAACTTCTGTCCATGATTTTCTTCAAAACATCTAAAGAAATGAATGAAGCATGTGTAGATTCATCACATGAGATACCTAGAACTCCTGAGAGAGTTAGAACGCAAATCATGGAGAAAGTTGCAAAGGCATGACTCCAGAGGCTCCAGACTCAAATTGGCATTACTTCATAAAATCTAGTGACTGATTATGTAACTAATACCTCCACTCTACCCGCATGTCTTGAATCCATCGTTCAAGAAAATTTGCGCGAGTAATACCAGATCTGGTATATTACTGGACAACATGTTTTATTAGTGTAATTGAACATATTCAATTGTAGGTTCTTTTTTCTTATGGTACCGTAGACTTTGCGTCTCATTAGATTTGGCCTTCTTTGTGCTCAACCATGCGTTCTTTGACTTTTGTCTTATACAGTATTGTTTCTCCATACCTTTAATGAACTAAAGGGCTTTTGTGGTATTACTATAGTACATTTTGAGCAATTTCTTTCTTTCTTGTTCTGTGTTACTCTTCTTTTTTTATGAGTTTCAATACTGTGTTATTTGTGAGAACTCTGGATCAAAATGAGTGTAAGAGAGAAGTCTCTTAGAGGACTCTTTATCTGGATAGTGGTGGAAATAATGATATGTAAAGTGGTCTGAATGTGTGTGTTTGTTGTTGTGTTGCAGTTCACACACATTTTGCGTTTTACCGCTATGTGTGAAAGTGGCTGGTGTGGGTTCGCGTCGCATCTTAGTCAATATCAAAATCTGCTTTAGTGTTGCACTACGCCCTCGGAATATCAGAGGGGAGTGTTTGTCTTCTTTGTCCCATAGTGAGGACGTGTCTAGTTAATTGTTTTTGCGTTGCCGGAGCTTCGTTGGTTTGAAAGGCTGGGTAGGCTTCGTTAATCGAAGCCGTCTCAGGCATTGAGTGAAGGACTCGATATCAAGTTCCTTCCTCAGAACTTTCAACATATATTTTATAGAGTGCCAAGTGAAGTTCCGTGGGGAGTGTTGGTTCCCTCAAAAGAGGTTGTAAGAGTCGGAACTCTTTGCTGTAATGTTGACCGAATTCGCCTGACATGCAAATGCCAGCGCAACCTTCGATCAAATGTGACGCTTAATAAGTTACATTAGGCGCCCATGTCAGTTGTTGTGTACCAAGTGTAATTTGTTTTGGTGTGTAAAACGTTTATTGGTGTAAAAAGTGTATTAGCGTTGGCGGCGGGTGTAACAGATTGGCTGCGACTTATCCTCTGAGAAAGGCAATTGGTTTTGTTCCGCCCATTTTAGCGTCAAGTTCATCTGTTCCATGAAGTATTTTCAATTTGTGGTATAGGTATATTCCTCTTGCTAAGACGGCTATGTCATCAGCGTAAAGGAAAAGCCAAAAAAAGGACAAGATCACACATAAGTCTTGGTCAGTTTGTTAGGGTACTGCTCTGGCATTTGCCGGTTGTAGATCAGAGAAACAGCGGTAAACTACTGACCAAGAGTTGCCAGCTGCTAGAATTTTCCTCCAGACAGCAGCTGAACTCGACATAGCTATGTAGCTATTGCAGAATGTGACTGATAGATGATTAGATGAGTGTGAACACTTCCTTTTCATTGCAGAATTGATAGTTTATAATTGTTTGGGCCATTGTTAAAGTACTTATGTTCTAATAACCTATTACAAAACTTGTTTCATTAAGTTTGACTTAATGTAACAAAAGTAATGAAATAATGTTAATATTTCTTTAATGGTTGATATGCATGATAGTTGATTGAGAAATAAATTTTCTTTCCTCATTTTTGAAAACCAAATTAGGTTGGTGTTTTTTGTTTGCAGTTGTGTTTTCACATTGCTCTTACACACTCAGAGAGCATACATTTTATTTTAACAGAAGAATTTTTTTTTAACAGAAACATTTTATTTTAACAAAAGCATTTCATGAAAGTAAATTACGATGCGAAAATATATTTCTAGAAAATAATTTGAATCTTTGGGAAAGGAAGAGAGCTTCTTAAATAAATATTCATTTTGTGTTTTGCATATATCATATTGAGAAAGGATGTTTTGTTACTTTCTCATAGAATGACAATGATTAGTTTTTCATTAGCACTTTTGTTTTAATTTACTTTTCAT
>BOPP01000158.1:1973397-1984027 GCA_017312745.1 Gryllus bimaculatus
TTGTTAGATCCTTTACCACAATTTCCTATCCTGTTCTGTTAATGTCTTCTTGAGGATTCAAAATTGATGTTCCATTGCTTTTGCAATTAATTGAACAAAGGACGGCTAGTTCTCTACCATCTCTGAATTTAAAAATTTTCATATGAAACGAACTGGAAACAACTCTCAACTGCAATTGGAGATCTTTTTCCTAAAATGTATTAATTTTACAAAAGATTTAAAATTTACATTGATTTGCGGATTATAGAAGTAGTACTCTCTATTCTATTAGAACCCATCCCATGTTCCGTGATGTCGAATTAAATTTGATAGTTCTCTGCCAGGAATAATGTATTTTTCTAGATTGTCAAGAAATTTAACTATAGAATTGCACACATCTTATTTGTTTTTAACAATAATTACAAACTACCTTCATCCTCATATTCTGATTAAATGTTCCTTCAGACTTTGGATAAAGTTTTTTAAAGGAATTTCGGAATTTCATTGGCGATTGTAATCTTCATTGTGTTCCGGATTTTGAATCTGGATTTTATTTCGTCCCTTGATATAGTTGTTACTAACGTTTATTTCTTTGCATACTTATCTTCAGAATGAATGTTGGATTTTAAATCTGATATTGCCTATTTACTTTTCACACGATACGTTTCACGCTAGTGTTAAGATTTCATGAAAATATGAAACTTCGCTACATATTTTTTGAAACATGTCTAATTATATCAAAATTTGAAATACAAGTAATTGGGCAAATTGCAACCGCGCAACATGCCACAAATCCTATTTTAATTTTTCAAAAACTAAGATAGCTATGAAACTTTCAATAAACTTGTCTTAATATTCATTAAATTTTCAGTATAATTTCATTGTGAATGACAGTTCGTATGCAATAAGTTGTATTTTAAATTCCTGAATGACTCTTTTGTCAATATTAGATATTTTCGATAGTTTCGTAAACTTAAGTGAGAGACGGGAATACGTAATATACCTACTTGCAGTATTACTTAAACTCGTAACGATTTTTGTAAGGTTAATGATGTCATTTAAATATCTAATGTTGATAAAGTTGATAAATAAATTATATTGGGCATGCGTGGATGCGTGTTCAAATTGTTCAAATTTTCAAAATTCGACTATTTAATTGAAATTGAAACTATATTGATTCATAAATGCACTTTCTTTTATACAAGGAAAAAGTTTAGAGAACAATTTTGACCATTTTAAGAAAATGTTTAAAAGGTTACATAGGCTTCGTGCCCATTGCCTCCAAAATAAACCAGGAGAGGTGTACCATGGCACTCCACGAATGCCACCGCAGTACCTATATTCTAGTCCCGACTGAGGCAGGATTTTCGACACTAGCTAGGTAGCTAGGTCGAGTTCTGTCGCGGATTGAAGAATTCTAGCGGCCGGCTGGTCTGATGGGTAATTTTCCATGGTTTATCCGATCAATACCAGAGAAATGCCGGAGCAGCATCCTAACAAACCGGACCGCGGAACGCACGCAAGATTTCCTTCCCATTCCTTGTCCTATCCTACCCCTTACTTGCATCCACTACACTATCACACATACCGGGAGACTTGTCGGGAGCTTGGAGCTCCCGACTGGGGCGGTTGCCCGCTGGTGGGAGATACTTTGTTGGGTGGTTCTTGTAGGGACAGAACCTTGTTGGGGCGGCTGGGGCGGTTCCCCGTTAGCCGACAGTAAGTCGGCTCCAGATGTCACCCTATAGCAGTGGAAGATCACCGACACGAGAAAAAACACACTAAACTTACGGGACTAATGGCGTCAGCAGGTGACGCGCCCGGAATCTCTAATAATCGAAAAATTAAAATTCCTTAATGATCCCCGGGACGGTGAAACTAGATATTGCATCTGACTTGTTTACATTGTTCATTCCTCGCTTCTAATCTGACAGTCCTGACACGGACGAACATGTGATTTCAAATTGATTGAATTCTCACCACCTGATCATATTTTAACTGTATTTGAATCAGTGTTAATATATATTAGTCATGGCCGTTTTCATTAAAGTACTTCTCCTACACTGTATTATGGGATTCTGAGCAATTCTGAATATACTTCTAAAACATGCAAACAAAATTCTTGCGAATGGGATTTGATAGACTTCAAATTCTAGTATTCAAATTTAACTAGATGAACTTCCCACGCATCTTTTCAAAGACTTACAAAAAAGTTTTAGGTCGCTTTTCAACACTTGGACATGTAGCGACCACCGTGATTGTTTTAACTGTATAGGGAACTGTAGGAAGAACACATGAGGACATCACGAACACACACAAACATCCATGCCGAGGCGGGATTCGAACCCGCGACCCCTTCAAGCCAAGGCAGTTACGGTTCTTCAGCCTTAGCGACCTCGGCTATCCGGGAAGGCTTTTCCAAGCTTGTGAAGATTTAAGTTAGTCGAGATGAGTGGCAAGAGGAAGTGGTTAAGAGGGTTGGGGGGGGGAAGGGATGGAGACCGGGAGGGGTAAATGGGATTCCTTTGTGGTGGTCTTCCAGGAAGAGAGAAAACGCTAAATGGTTAATAATAGTAAGGATACTCATACATTCAAACAATAAAGTTGTGTACTGGAAGGAAACTAGTATAACTGAGAACTGAAATCGAAAACTATTCAACTGATTTCAACATAAAATTAATTCAAAAAGACGAAAATGTTGAAAACTTTACAACTTTCAGATTTTTTCAAGGAAACTTGGTATGGGCAGATAGCATGGGAACCTTGTGAATTGGGAAAGTTCGGTTTCAATAGTTTCAAATCATTTTTTAAAAGTGATTTACATTATCTTTTGAAGTAAAACGTTTCAAATTGGTTACAAAGCAATATTAATTCAGAATTCGTTGCTGTTGCTTCTTTTAGCGATGGATTTTGCGTGACACAGATAGCGTCCTAGAATTCTGTAATTTTTATGAATATAATAATCTGCTAAGAGAATGGTTAAAAAGAATTTAGAATTTACGAATGATCCGGAAAATGCGAATGTGGGTTGGCTATTAATCTTGTGATAAAAATAGCTTTAATTTTAGTTATACGACAATTCACCAAACCTATAAATATGCTTTTTCCAAACATGGAAGTTAATGATTTTGTGTGTAATATTCAAAAGATCCTCTAGTTTTCCTGATATGTGTAACAATACTGCGTCATCTTCAAAGTACGTAGTTTATGAACTATACTTCTCCACAGGCTTCATCATTCAGTAATATCAAGAAACGCCCAAAGATAAATCACGGGCGCTGATTATCTCTACAAATGAGCGGGTCACACCACAAATGTCTACTAAAGTTCATACAAAACTGATAATGAGGCAAACACGCAGAAGAAACGTACAATGTTCCACGATGTTAGAAAAACTCTCAATTCTGCAGGAGAACCTTGAGAGAAAGTAAGCAAACGAGGTTAATCTTTTTAACACTATTGACACATTCTATACCAAGCGACCGATAAGATTATGGACATTTGACTCTGTTGAAACCACAAAGCACATTAATCAGTTTAGTTAAAAACCTGTTATACTAAGTGGTTTAATGTTAGCATGATTAACCATGAAAATTCACCTTTCTGAATATTTATTGAATTCGTATAGTAAAACTTAGGGAATACTAAAATCGCAGCTACAATTTTAAGACGCAAATAAAGAAAACCTTCCCTAAACAATAATGCGTACCTTTAAAAAAGCTAAAGAAAGCTCAAACAATTCAACACTCGGATTTTGCTTCGGAAAATTTGCACATTCAAACATATCATTAATATTGCCTGCAAATTATCAGAACTTTTTTTCTACACAGGATACAATGCTGATGGACCTCAACATATTTTAAAAAGAAATTATAGTAGGTAATACCAGGGGTGGTTTGGAAATTTTCGATTAATCTGACTCAAATAGAGAAGGGGTTAAGCTGAGAACTTTCAAAACAAGTGGTATTTAGTAGGACTATTCCACTCCTGAAGATATGACCAACAAGAGTTCCAAAATGTGCAAAATATTGAAAATAACTGAAAGCCAGAAGTTAAAATCAGAAGTTTTTATAGTACATACGCATTTGGACATGGCAATCGATGTATGCCGCCTCCTAAGATAGACCAGTTTGATTGGCCAGTAGGGAGAAGCGGGAAGAAAAATCTGATAGAAAAATTTATAAACTTTGGGACAAGCTGCCCTGCTTAGGGAATTTTGTATATCTAGTTAAACACCATTGGTTTTAATTTCGAGTGGAATACTCTCATAAATTTCTATGTAATTGACTCACTCTATTACAGAAAATTTTTTAGCTCGAATCCAATTCACTTTGGAAGATTTTCTGGAGCGCCGGGCTCGTAAAACATACTGACTCTTAAAATACTAATAAGCTTTTTTTTCAGGAATATTAACTTTCTCTTTTTTTTCAGAAGGTCAACTTCAAATTCGTCAAGAAATATGGTTACACCAAAATTCCTTAATCTCCGCCACACTGCATGTCAGGAAATACAGCATGCGTAAAAGTTCAGAGTTAAAATGGTTTTGTAGCATGGAATGTAGGAAAACTAGTTAAACTAAATTAGAACTAATTTTCAATGACTCGGGGTGTCATAGTGAGTAATGAAACGTATTTCGTAATGCATGTTAAAGTAGTAACAGGATAAAGCTATGAAAGTGTACTGTATATTGCAAATCTTGACTTTTCAATAAAATCCAATATGAAAAAAAGTGTAAACGCATAACACGAAAAGAGTAGTATCTAAAGACGAACGTAATATTTATAAATAACCCACTGCAGGGGAGGATGCTATAGTTTGTTAAATTACTTAAAGGTATAGCGTGGTTTAATGATGGTTTCTCTACAATGTGACCTGAAAATGGCTTCGGTTCTAGGTTCGAAATAGAGGTATAGTGAGAGGCTGCACTAACCCACAGGGCCTCGAGAGAGTATTTTCGTTGAAAGCTACAGCAGCCTCGAAGCTATAGCAGCCTCTGCAGTGCTGCCTTCCTGCATCGTAGGACTGAGACGGGCCTAGAAATGGACCGCAACACTACCTCAAGACAAAGGAACTGACCGTTTGGAGACATTTGTGGTCTGTGTTTAAAGTTCAAATCTCTTCTTGTCCAAGCAAAATGATCAGCAGACTCCGTGAAATGGTCATTAATGCGAAAGTAATAATCAAAATTAGAAACTCGTGTTAAAAAGTCAAAATTTAAAAATATCCTACAGGAGTAAGAATTTAAAGATTATCTGATGGTTGAATGAAATTGAGAAAAGCTTGCTTTCGAAGTACTAATACGATCACCTTACCAGAGAGGAGTATAAATGCGTATTGCAGATATTATCTTACCTGTAGTATTTTTTAAGGAAGTCATGATGTATTGTAAATATCTATGATGTTGATAAAGTTGATAGATAAATGATATTGGGCATGCATGGAGTCGTGTTCAATTGTTCAGTAATTTTCAAAATTTCTACTATTTTAATTGAAATTGTAATATAATTGAGTTCATAGATGCCTTTCTTGTTTATATAAGGAAAAAAGTTAGAGAAATTTGTGACATTTTTAGGAAAATGTTTAAAGTTGTCTATCTCTTATGCAATGCCTACATACTACACATGCGGAGACTTGTCGGAACTTGTGAAGCCGATGGGGCGGTTGCCGCGGTGGGAGATATTTGTTGAGTGGTTCTTGTGGGGGCAGAACGTGTTGGGGCGTTTCCGTTAGCGACGGTAAGTCGCCTCCAAGATGTCACTAGCATGTGAGGATTCCGACACTTCCGGAGAAAAAAACCTAACTACGGACTAATGGGTAGCAGGTACGCGCCGGAATTCTAAATATCGTAAATTAAAGTATTAATTCCGGGGAGGTGAAATAAGAATTGCATCTGACTTGTTTGACATTGTTCCTTTCGCTCTAATCTGAAGTTAGAACGCGAGAAGATATGATTTCAAATTGATTGAATTCTACCACCTGATCATATTTAATGTTTTGAATAGTGTAATATATATTAGTCATGGCCGTTTCATTTAAAGTAACTTCAAACTGTATTATGGGATGGAGAAGTAACAACCTCACAATTCTGAATACATTCTAAAACATGCCAAACAAATTCTTGCGAATAGATGTTTGATAGACTTCAAATCTAGTATAAAATTTTAACTATTGAACTTCAGCTCTTTCAAGACTTACCAAAAAGTTTAGGTGCTTTTCAACTTGCATGTTAGCGACCCCGTGATTGTTTTAACGTAAGAGGAACTGTAGGAAGAACACTGTAGGAATACGAACACCAACATGCATTGCCGTTAGGCGGGGATCGACCCGCGACTTCAAGCAAGCAGTTAGGTCTTAGCTTAGGACCTCGGCTATCCGGAAGGTTTTCAAGCTGTGAAGATTAGTTAGTGAGAGAGTGGCAAGGAATGGTTTAAGAGGTGGGGGGGGAAGGATGAAGAGGGAGGGGTAAATGGATTCTTTGTGGTGGTCTTTCCAGGAAGAAGAAAACGCAAACATGTTAACAATGAGGAATCATGACATTCAAACAATAAGTGGGGTACTGGAAGAATGTATAAACTGAGAATGAAATCGAAAACTATAAATGATTTCAATAAAGATTAATCAAAAGAGAAAATGTGAAACTTTCACTTTCAGATTTTTCAAGGAAATTGTATGGCAGATGCATGGAACCTGTGAATGGAAAGTTGGTTAATTAGTTCAAATCACTTTTTAAAAAGTGATTTACATAATTTGAGTAAAGTTTCAAAATTGGTTAAAAGCATATATTATTCAAATTCGTTTGGTTTCTTTAGCGAGCGATTTTGCGTGACCAGATAGTGTCTAGAATCCTGTAATTTTTATGAATATAATGTGCAGAGAATGGTTAAAGAATTTAGAATTTAGTGATCCGAATGCGAATGTGGGTTGGTATAATCTTGTGAAAAAATAGTTTAAATTTTAAGTTCATACCGACTTCACTCAACTATAAATATGGCTTTTTTTCCAAACATGAAGTTAATGATTTGTGTGTAATATTCAAAGAGTCTCTATTTCTGATAGTGTAAGCAATAATGCGTCATCTTCAAAGTACGTAGTTTATGAACTATACCTTTCACAGCTTATCTTCGTAATATAAGAAAGCCAAGATAATCACAGGGCGCTGATATCTCTAAAATGAGCGGGTCACACCACAATTACAAATGTCATACAAAACGTAAAGAGCAAACCGAGAGAAACGTACAATTTCCAACGATGTTAGAAAATTCAATTCTGGCAGGAGACCTTGAGAGAAAGAAGAGAGGTTAATCTTTTAACTATTGAACCATTCTAAAGCAAGCGACCGTAAGATTTGGACATTTGAATTGTTGAAACCCAAAGCACATTAATCGTTTAAGTAAAATACTGTTATACCCCCTAAGTGGTTTAATGTTAGCAATTAACCAGAAAATTCTTTTGAAGAATATTGAATGATAGGTAAAACTAGGGACTAATGAGCTACAATTTTTAAATGCACTAAAGAAAACCTTCTAACAATAATGCGTACCTTAAAAAGTAAAGAAATCAACATTCACACAGAACACCTAGAAAAAACATAAGATAACGGCTTCAGATAAAATATCAAAAAGCCATCAATGTCGAAGGAGGAGGAGGGAATTTCAAAGCTTTAATATAAATTTATTAGATATAAAGTAAATGAAGAGGTCGCAAAACATACTTCAAAACGTACTGAGAGGTAAAATAACCAATATTCAATTGGTATACCGTAATCCGATATGCATGAAATTGCACATTCAACTATCTTATATTGCTGCAAATTAATTGAACTTTTTCTACAACGGAACAATGCGAGGACCTAAATATTTTAAAAAGAATTATAGTAGGTAATTATCAGGGGTGTTGGAATTTTCGATTAATGACTCAAAATAGAGAGGGATTTAGCTGAGATTTCCAACGATGTATTTAATGAAAATATTCCACTATGCGATACGCACAAAAGAGGTTCCAAATGGGCAAATATTGATAAATAACTGACAGATTAAAAATCAGAGTTATAGTACAATACTTATTTGGACTAGAAACTATGTATACCGTCCAAGATAGACATTCAGTGATTGCGATAGGAGAAGCAATAAGAAAATCGATAGAAAAATCTAAACATTGGAAATACGTTGATTGGGATTTGTTATATTACTTAACACATTGGTTTTTACTTTCACTAGTGGAATATCATATTAAATTTCTTATGTAATGGACGACTCTTACAGAACGTTTTTAGCTCGATCAATTCATTGGAGATTTCTGAAACGCCGGCCGGAAACATCATACTGACTCTTAATCTATAAGCTTTTAGGATATTAAGCTTTCTCTTTATTTTCCAGGAAGTCAAACTTCAATTCGTTAAGAACGATTATTACACACTAAATCCTTAATCTCACCACACGCATGTCGGAAATAAGAGCATGCGTAAGTGCAAGAGTTAAAATGGTTGTAGATGAATGTGCTTAGTGTAGTTATATGCGTTTTGTAGATTTCGAAAGGTTTTGACTCTATAATAGGGATCGCTTATGGCGAAACTAAATGAGCTGGGTCTCAGAAGTTTTAAACGTATTGCAGTATGTATAAGAGTAAATTCTGCGTGAGTGCAGGTGAGGAAGTATAAGAAAAATATAAAATTGACAATAGGATAAGAACAGGGGTTGCTCTTCACGGCTGCTATTTATTTGTTTATAACATTTATCTTTGACGGTGGTCAGTAAGCGGATACAGGCCCGGATTGATGGCTTGAAAATCCCGGACTACTATATAGGCTGGATGATTTAGTTCTTATGTTCGGAGACGATGAGTTAAAAAGAGTTAAATATTCTAGAAGGTATAGTGAACATGTGGCTAAAAGTAAACATTCAAAAAAGAAGTGTATCTCAAAAATGTTCATCGGGGTAGCAAAGAGAATGGTACAGTCTAGGGAAATGACCGCTGTAACATTCCACATCTTGGTGGAATTTCATGAATGGGATGTGATAATCAATACTGACGCTCAAGCAAGGAAGAATTGCCGCTCAAAATTCGTCTGGAGTCGCAGGTTCGAATTGCCGTAAGAGTATGCGAATACATGTTCAAATAGTTAGTTCTCCCCGCACTGAATATGGGGCAGAAATCTGGGGAGTGGATGGATAGATCGATAGAAAAGAGTATCGAAACAGATTATTTAATTTTTAGGGTTTAGATTGCGCAGCAATTTATGCCGGAGTCTTAAGAGTCGGAAGTATAGGAATTTGGAGAGATTTTAAAATGAATTATTAAACTTGGATTATAACAATAACAGGGCCTGACACATCATACATAGGTGCTTAGAGTGCAATGGAGGATAGCGAATGCTCTGGTGTACAAAGTTAAACGCTACTTGACCGGCAGGGTGGGAGACGTTCCGATAATGTGGGGATAGGGGAACCCGTAAATAGAACGGGCTGATTTCCAATAGATGGGTATTAAAAGGCAAGAGATTGCCGCAACGGTTGAAAAAGTTCGCAGTAGTCAAATCATTGCGAGTGCTTATGGGGTTGCGAAGGTATTCATATCTCGGAGAGGAAGCAAGAGGGGATACTATGGTTCAGGTTGGGGATGATGCCAACTTACTAAAGGAGCAAGTGGTAATGGCACTGGTGTTTGCCGGTGATAGAAGAAGATGGATCAACAATACTTTATTGCTGTGCACCCGGAAACATGGAGAAAAATGGATGGAATGGGAAATTACTACTCCTAAAAGGAACTAGCTCCTGCCAAAAAATTTTAGGTGATAAAAAGGTCTATTCATGGAAGAATTAGGAAATTTTTAGGAAAGGTTCGACCATTAGGAAACTGGATAGGGAGTGGGAAACAGACGGTTGGTTGAGCGGAGCTAGACGGGCGAAATAAAAAGTCATAAGCTACAATAAGTAGATTAATCGTATTTTATGTTAAGTAAGTAAATCGTTAGAATAACTATAATTAATGTTAATTGGTAAGTTAAAATGTTATATAAAATAAAATAAAATGTATAGTAATAAGCAATTAGGGGGGGAGTTAAGGGGGGATGAAAAAAAATATAGAGGGAGAGCGTTGGTGGACGATTTGTGGCGCTGTTTGATTTAGGTGCGAGGAGAGCAAGCACTGAAGGAGATGCGGGCCCAGCATAAAATACATAGCTAAAATACGTGATAGATTAAATGTACTCGGCTTTGCCGCAGGTTTTCCCCTAGGGTTTTTCCTGAGCGTACTTATGTCTCGTTTTCCGCGGCTTTGGATGCGATGGAGAACATTTGGGAGAATACAGATTTCGAAAAGATTAGAAGCGAGGGAATTAAGGTTTGTAATGGCTTAAGAGGCTTGCATAGCCATAGGATCAAGTTATACTGAATTTTGTCCTGTAATAATACCATATAAATAAAAATAAATAAAATGAAATGTAGAAAAACTTAGTTAAATAAGTAAACTAATTTTAAATGGTGGTGTGGTGTATATGAGTATGAAACATTATTCGTATGCATGTTAAAAGTAGTATAAAGATAGAGCTGTGAAGTGTACTGTATATTGAAGTCTGGACTTTCATAAAATCCAATATGAGAAATGTAATGCATACACGTAAAAAAGTGTCTAAATAGAAGGTAATATTAGATAA
>BOPP01000158.1:1984052-2007649 GCA_017312745.1 Gryllus bimaculatus
CCCACTGCAGGGGATGCTATAATTTGTTAAATTACTAAAAGACTAAAAGGTATAGCGCAGTTTCATGATGGTTTCTCTACAATTTGATCTAAAAATCGCTTCGGTTTAAAGTTCAAAATAGAGGTAAAGCGAAAATGGCTGCACTAACCCACAGGGCCTCGAGAGGGGTTTTTTCTCGAAAGCTATAGCAGCCTCGAGGAGCTGCAGAGCTGCCTTCCTGCATCGTAGGACGGAGACGGGCCTAGAAATGGACCGCAACACGACAAAGGAACTGACCAGTTGAAACATTTGTGGTCTGTGTTTAAAGTTCAAATCTCTTCTTGTCCAAGCAAAACGGATCAGCAGACTCCGTGAGATGGTCATTACTGTGAAACTAATAATCGAAATTAGAAACTGTTAAAGTCAAAATTTAAAAACAAATCCTACAGAAGTAAGAATTTAAAGATTATCTGATTGTATGAAACTGAGATAAGCTTGCTTTCAAAGTACTTATACAATCGCCTTAAATCATCTAGGGTAGAGTTTTTCCATTTTAGTTCTTGCTATAGAGGTGAAAAACACAAAGAAACCTTAAAAGTTAAGGTTGCTGTCAAATATATTTTAGGAGTTCGACCCACTTTCACTAGTTTTAAAACTTAAATAGAACTAGTAGTAATTAACAGTATTTACTTGAATGTATTCTCCTCCAGAGTTTTAGAAAAATTTAAGATGGATTTTTAATGTTAGCGAAATGTCAGATTTGCCTACGCACGCTTATTATTATTATTATTATTATTATTATTATTATTTATTATTATTAATATTAGGATTGTATCGATAGGAGTCGTGAAAGGTGGACTCATTAAACAATTATTATAAAAGACAAGTTTCTGTCCAGTTTAGAAGCAATGAGAAGTCATTAAGTCTGTCTCCTGGCCATTTGTTTTAGTGTCTAATTGGATAGTAAAATATTTTAAAACGGTTCTGTGCATCACAGCAGCTCTTAAAACAGATTTATGCTAGTCATCATACATTCACACCGGTATATTCTGAAAGTAACGTCATAAAAAAGTATTTTTTCTGTAACAAATACAAAAACCAAGGAAATTACATTTGTAAAAGGTTGTTAGGGAATTTGTCAAATACATCTTTGCTGTTAAAAATCATTAACTAGTGCTGACAGCATTTTAAGAAACTTTATAGTTAAGTTTTGATATTAGGGATTTCGTTGTTTCAGATTGATAATTTTTTCAGATAAGGGGACCCGTGTTCTGCGTTGGTCTGCTACATGCTACATACTACCATGCCACAGCTTCAGTGATGTTGATCTTGAGGCCTCAACGGCAATACAAAAAACGAAAATAAAGTATTCGGCATCTCATGGACGAGGACTGACTCTTAGTAGAGGTTTGGTGCCAGCAGCATCTCGCAAGCGTGTGGGATGGAGGCGGCAAAAGTGGAAGTGTTTCGGAGTTTCTCAACAGAAGAGTATCGAAATAGGGCTGAAGGAGATTGAAGGTTCGGGTCTTGCAAATGTGTGCGTTAAGTTTTTGAAGTTTTTGAAGTGTTTGAAAAGGAATTTCTGATGAATGATAGTAATATAAAAACAATATTAATAAAAAATTCTTATGTTAATCCCAACTAGTTTAATCATACCTTAGGTTTTTTTATAACAAGATATTTGCATTGAAGTTAGGTACAACGTAAAACAAAATGATCGTATTGTTTGGGATACGTAAAATGTAACGTTCAATTTTTCAAACTTTCTTCGTCTTTTGCCCATTAACCTAGAATTATTTATTTCTATCATTAATTGCATAGACTAGTAACAATCGTAAGAGAATAAAAGATATTGTGCTTATTAAACTGTGTAGTAATTTGTGCTGTTGATTGATCGGCGAGCTGTCAGTTTCTTTCCATTACTCCTTTCTCACAATGAACGTCACTATTCTTGTTCTTGCCAATATTCTGTGGCACGTAAACGAAAGGGTCGTAAGCACATTGTTCGGGGCTTCGGCACGTTCAAAAATGACAAAGCAAGCATCCTTTACTTCGAATTTGTAAAATGAGATTTTAATGGACTTAGGCGAGTTTCAACAGACAATTTGACAAGGTCGCCAATGGCCTTAAATATTGCAGCGCCCATTAATCTTATTAAAAAATTTCTCATAGTTCTGCCATGAATAGCTATTAAAACGTAGGAACGTTGTACCTAGTTCCTGGCCTTGATTTTCGAACGTTGTTAATCTTACAACGCTTGGGAAAAAAGTACGAAATAACAACGCACATTTAGTTACAATTTTCAGTGAGCGTCGCTATCGACATAGAGCTACGATGTGTTGGGAGAAGGCTCTACCTAGAGGTTCATTCGAAAAGTAATTTAGCATACTTGTATACTCTAGACATTAGGATCAATATAAAGAATTTAATCGTAATGGTCTCGTAGTGCTTCGTATAAGGATATGTTTCCAAAATCGACTTACCAGCAAACGTCAATAAATATTAGTTATCTTAAGATTAAAAGTATTATACTTTTCAATGTAACACACCCGTAATTATAAATTATAATAAGATTCAAATATATTGAATTGGATTTGCAGAAAGTAGACATTAAATTAAGGAGTTTCTTTTTGTTTCGCTTGGTTAAAGATTGGATGTACCAGAAACAAACGTTTTTAGTGTTTCGCCATTATTGATTGAATAAAAACGTATGAGTATGTAATAGCGATTCAGAATTTTAACGTCATTCAGTTTCAAATATTAAGATTTTTAGTTATTTTGTGAAATTCAATGACACTGTTGTAGAATGCAGGACTTTGACCTTGTTTCAGAAAGTTCGCAGGAGCAGCTTTGAATCATGCGGTGAAAATGTACGAAAGGAACGCAGCTGAAATGTAGAATTCGTTGTAAGCATGTATTTTAACATTGTATAAAAAGTTCGTTGCAGGTTTCGAAATGCCAAACTAGTCTTGTTAATTTTAATGCGATATTTTTAAATAAATTAACTTCGTTAAGAATGTAATTTTAAGAAAGTAACGCTAAATCGTAACGTTCGAAACGTATGAACGTAAAGTAACTGGAAAAAAGTAGAAGTGTTTAGAAATCTGCAACTACTCGAAACTAATATTTATATACCTGGTGCACTAGTTTGTTTTACATTTTGAAACTTCTCGAACAATTTTAAAAAAGTTGTTTAGATTTTCGTGGTAAATTTCATTATTTTCTGATAATTTGTTATTAATTTTGTGCTTGAATTGTAGGAAAGCTGTGCAAGAACATTGTAGAGTTGTTTAATTAATATATTAAGTTTTTTTATTAAGATCAGATGGAATAGGTCACAGACCATATGGAAATCTTTATTCCTGATCTTTGCAAAGAATTCCCAAATACCATCTCCCTACAGGTATAACAATGTGCCTGACATCCTACATTTAAGTAAAATTTATATTTTTTGTGACTATGGAGAATACAATTTACTTTAGTTTCTTGAAACGTTAATTGAAATTACAAAATTGTGTAAATTTGCAATTAACTTAATATAGAGAATTTATAGTTCTGAATTTAATGTTCAATATTCACTTCTACACAAAACCCAAAAATCTGAACGAATCAAACAGGAATAGAAACCACGAAGGTTTGTAGTATTTTAAAGTACATGTGGTAATAAAAATGTAAATAAAACATATCAAATTACATTTGATATTCACGTTAAATTAAAATCAAAGTTGAATTGTGAAGTAACATGTGAGAACGTAATTCTTGTCCTAAAATTTCAATCATTAAATGTTACAAAATGTCGCAGTAAACGGGTAGAGTAATTGGATCACAGCACTATCTAAAAGGAATTTACATTACCGGCAATACACGTCGTAGATTAACAAGGTATATTTTGCGGAACGCCAGGAGTTCATAAGCAGTTTCCTATATTCTTTTTCTGCGACGCGCGTTACTTAATGCGCGTCAACGCAACTTTCGTGAACAGGGAATTTAATACATAATTTACGCAGTGAAGCATTTTTTTTAAGTTGCCGAAACAAATTTTTCAAGTTTTTGCTTTACCGTCAATGAATTTAAAATATGTAAGCGTATAGTTGGATAGTGACACACTTTTTGAGTACAGCGCAATTTCAACCCTCTAAATGCGATGAATGCATGTGTTGTAAAGCGAAATTTGGCCAAATGTCCCGGCGTCCCCAGGTCGTGCTGCCGTCTTCTTTCATATTTGATGAAAACTAAATGAGTCTTTCGATTAAATCCTATACGTTTTCCTATTAGTTGTATGGTAAAAATATCTTTCCAAGGGCGTTCTTTTGTAAAATAATTATTAAAATATCATAGATATTAACGAGTCTTTTATTTAAAATTGCGTAGAGGTTTATCAACAATACTAGTTGGAATCGAAAGTATTAGAGTTTAGTGGGCCTAACAAGCATGCTCCATGGTTTTCTTGTCTCTTGTGGTCTGCTACTCCACGAGTTACAAGTGAGTTAGTTCTTATGAAAGAACCTCTACGCACAACCGTTTTAAATTCATTAAAACTTATAATGAAAAGGATTAGAAAAGGCTTGGAAATTTTATATAGCGACAAGACAGAAACGCTAAGATTGTTTATCACGATGTTTTTCAAGCAAGTTTTATGGAGCAAGGAACACGTAAAATATAGGAATTTGAGAGCTAGGTCAAATAATTCATTAAATATTCCTTTAGATGAACTTAAAGACCTTTTGCATCCGCTGTCCATGAAATAGACCCTACGTTTAAAAAAAAGTCACTGCAGATGCTGGAAACATTAGCACCTCTCTCCGATGATGGTCTGTTTCCACATTGCGAAGAAGTCGAAAAATAGTTTATGCGAAGCGTTTGGCCCTCAGGCTTTTTGTCGCCGCTCGGTAATTAGAACCCTTATAATGCTCTTGGTGAATAAGTAACTATTTTCTTTAAGAACTAAATAATTCTGCCAAATGTAAAACTAACTTACTACGACTACTTTTAAAATGACCAAACTCCCCAAACCCTTGTGATTACCGGCCTAAAAATACTATCAACATTCCCCAATTTCCTTGAAAAAAATATACATCAAATAGAATCATTATAAATGATTTTCTCAATTTTTGCCAAATTTGGCATTTTTAGTAATGGTTTTAAAGCATGAAAGTTGTTTTTGCACAACTATTTAGCAACAATAATGGCGATAATTTACCACGTAAACATTTTAATTTATGTTTGTGATATCTTCGTTTTCCTGAAATTATTGGTCTAATTAGTTAGCAGAAAATCGTATTTCAATATTAATTGAAGAGCAAAAAATTTCGTTTGTGGCAACTATTTAGCCCAAAAAGCGACAATTTCTTCAGTAGATAGTTTTTTTATTTACCACTACTCTTTTGTAATGGTCGGAATTTAGTATTCTCGTTAAGTTTTAGTGACAAATATTATTTTTAGATTACCACTAGAAATAGCTTTCGTATGCATAGCGTGCTAGTAGTTCAACTTTTAGCACTAATTATAAAAGTGAGATGACGCTTATATACTGATAAATATGTGAATCCAAAAAAAACATAATACTACCATGTGACCGCAACACCTACTGCCTACATCGAGTCATTAAATGATTTGTATACTAGGATAAGCATAAAGCGAAATTCAGTTAAGATGTTTAAAAATAGTGTATGACATGCGTGGTAGAAGTGATTGCGCCACTCGTGGAAAAAGTGATTTTATTCTGCGATAAAGAATGATTCCGCCACGCGGGATAAATTGAATTTATTCTGCGAGTAGGATGATTAGCCACGCGTTGTAAATGATTTTATTCTGCGAAGAGAAATATTCTGCGAATAGGACACGCATGGTAAAAGTGATTTTATTCTGTGAGTAGGAATAATTCCGCCACGCGTGGTAAAAGTGATTTAATTCTGCGGGTAGAAGTGGTTGCGACACGCGTGGTAAAATATATATTATTTTGCAAGTAGAAATGATTGCTCCACTCGTGGTAGAATTGATCTCATTCTGTGTGTAGGAATGATTGCGCACGCGTGGTAAAAGTGATTTTATTCTTAGAGTAGGAATGGCTGCGATACGAGGCCGATAGGTCGAGATGCGTAATCCCAAGAATAAACTAAGTGCCGTGGTGGCCCAGAGCTATCTTTCACGAACATAGCAATCTTCGATGATGCGCGGCTATTTTGCGGTTCTCTCGTCTTGTACAATTTACGGAATTTTCTGTTTAGAGCTCGCGCCCGCGCTCCGTCCGCGGGATCGCCGTAGCGCTGGTGAAGTTTAGAATATCTGCGCACCTCCCGCAAGCGACCTTCACTGCTTATTTGTGAAGTCGCGTCATGATTTCGGTTAGCAGATCATTTTGGTGTTTAATTTGCACAACATTCGAATCACAGCGGTTATGCACGTGCTATATCGATTATCGATTTCGTCCTCGAAATTAAGCGGCTTCCGCTCAAACAATGTGGTTACGCGCACTGTGAAATCGGCCCCGTTAATATTGCAGGAAACCTTGAATTTGTTTCTGCGAGCTGGGGCGAAAGACTAAACCACGAATGTTACCGACCTGTAATCGGAAAACAGAAAGGAGATCGACCGCGGGGCTTTGTAATCGATCTCTTCGCGATCGAAAAGTCGATAAATCCCGGATATCCAGTCAAGTAGATGGCCGGGGCGCATACATGTACTATACACGCAAGTTTTATTGATGTTCCACAGGGGCGGGGAGAGGAGGGCTCTGGCTACGTCACAGCTTAAAAGGGCATGTCAACCAGATGTCAACTGTGGCAATGAACTTAACGCGCCAAAGCGTGCCAAGAGAGATGTTACGATTGTTTTGAAAGTGCGAGGTGGTTGTTGCCAGCATTGTAAATTGACACGTGGCGTTCCGAGTCGACCCTAAGTATCTCAACTTAAGCGTGCTATTCAGCGCTGGTTGAGGACTAGGGTGCTCGCGTATCAAGATAAGTTGCGCGAGTAATATGCCACGTCTCGTCGCAATGTAGTTGGTGCCATTTCGGTTTGCACCGAGGCAGTCCCACTTTAGTTTTCTTTTCTCCGGAAAAACATAATTGCAATTTCTGTCACTTAGGAATTTGACAATTAGCAGACGTGTTTTTCCTATGATTTGGGATCCTACTGTGACACCTATCAATGTCGTAAAGACCCAAAAAGACACATCCGTTTTCCCAATCAATTGCCAGTTGATTTGGATTCCCATTGTCTTTCTTCTTGTCTCCAAAGATACGTAAGGAATTCCGCCGCGTGTACATGTCGTGTTGATCTGCTCCCTTGACAAGCTCCGCTTTCAGATTTTTATTTCCTTTTCTCGATCTTCAATTTCCCAGTGAAAATTATTTATAAGTTCTGTGGAAAAAAGCTTGCTCTCTTCCAACCACTTGAGAGGGGGAGGGGGAATTGTCAAGAACAAATTTTATTTGAAGGAAAAATCTCAATCTACCATAGTGTATTTGTTGGAGGGAGGGTGTCAACAAAATTCAAACATTTGCAATTTTCGAAAATTCAGATTTAACGGTAGAAATCGAACCTAAGCGATCAGGTATTTTCTTGTATTTTTTAAAAGTTGTTTTTAAAAGAGCCAATTAAAAAAATGAAAATGTCAGAGAGAAACTTATCTTCCTTCATGATAAGTATCCTCAAATTTCAAAGAATTCTTTTGAAAATCTCAGGGCTTCAAGTCGTGCCTGACGAGATCGGGAAATATTAATTTAGGCAAAAATTCAACGAAAAATGTATGCCCTAGTTTTGTTTACGGACAGACAGATAAAACTTTTAAAGACATACAACTCCTTTGTTGGTATCAGGAGACTCCAAAACTTGCATTTTCGTTGAAATCTAGAAATCAATTTTATGCAGCGTTACGTAACTTTGTCTACAAGACTTCATATCTCTCATGAAACTACAAAATGTCGTAGCAAATTTAATGTATGAAATTGAGATTTGGGCATCAATAGATTCATTGAATAAGAATAAGCCTTCTTACAAAATATCATGTTCCAAAAATAACACTTCCTGCTTAATTTTATAAAAACAAAAGTCATATACCAAATATTCGTAAAGAAATAAAAAATTATAAAATTAAATTCATTGTAATGTTCATTGTTCCAGATTAAATTCAATTCATTTCATTGTAGTTTCAAACTAACGGCATGAAATAATTTTAAATCAAAGGCTAACTTGAAACTCTTACAAGCTTGTCCAGTTTTTAGCTCTCCTGTAAAATTTAGTTCCAGTTGGTTACATTTTGCAGTTTCATGTGTGGTATATTACTCATATTTATTTGGAAAAGGGGGCCTCATGAATCTTCTGTCACAGAGTCTTGTCTTTTAGAGAGGTTTCTGCACATAACCAATTCTTCCTAGAGATCCTTCTGCAGTTGGCGTTGACATAACACGACTGTGTATAGTGTATATATTTACAGTGAAAAATCACGATACAACAGGAAAACCGCTTCACAACCTGGCGAGTATTGGGACTTGAGTAGAAATGTATATTAATCCATATATTACTATCTTACTAATAATTGATAAGTGTTGTTTTCGAAAATTGGAAAATTATACTAGTATTATTCAAGCAAATAATTTTCTCGCACTCGCAAGGCTGTCAGTTATTTATAAAATATCAAAGAGAAACAAATATTTCTTACCTGATGCTCAAACTCTGTGTCGTAGGCGTTAATATCTTGAAGTTAATGAAAACATCTGATTCCGTATTGCAATCATTTTACTCAGAGCTTTGAGGCTTATCAAATGATAAGCAATCACGCTAGTCGATAATCGATGAGAGATTAAAGTTGTGTGGATATGCCTGTGAGACCATATTTCACGATAAATTGGCAGAATGAAACGTAAAACGAAGCTGCTTCTTCTTCTTCTTTTTCTTCTTCTTGATTCTCTACTCTTATTCTTCTTCTTCTTTTTCTTCTTCTTCTTGATTCTCTACTCTTCTTCTTCTTCTTCTTCTTCTTCTTCTTCTTCTTCTTCTTCTTCTTCTTCGGGGTTCTCTACTCTTTTTCTTCTTCTTCTTCGGGGTTCTCTACTCTTTTTCTTCTTCTTCTTCTTCCTCCGGATTCTCTACTCTTCTTCTCCACCGTCACCTAGGATCTCTTTTTCCTCCAGTTTCATAACTTCATGTTAGTTTTTGCCATCTAATGGCATTTGTCATTCTTTCGACATGTTTATGCAATTTTTATCCGTTATATTCGATCTGTGAAGTTAAGAAGATATTTAGTTATTTCCTCATGTCGTCTCTCTTCATCTTGTCGAATCTTAAATATCTTTTTAACGCCCTCAAACTGTGTATTTATGAGGTTTGTTCTCTTAGTTATTTTTTCTACGTACCCAAGACTCGAAACCATGGAGGAAGGAGAGGACGGCCTTTACCTTCAGAACTGTATTTGTGTCTCTCTAAGCTGCATTCTAAAACTGATGGTACTGTAAGAGCACATACTTTCATGTACTATTATTTGTAATGTTACAAAATTTAATGTTACAAAAAAAGTAAAATTACAAAATTCTGTAATTCTGTTCTCGTTCTCTGTCCATGAGCCATATATGGGTCACAAAACGTAACAATCAATGATTTTAATGCGTTGCGCAACCTTGTGGGTCGCAAACATTTGCAAATTTTACGGCAAATATTTCTACGGAACTCTCCCTAACTGCACAGATTTTGGTGTGGACTTGCTAGGACGATCATAGAATTCAGAAGTACATCAGAACGTATGGAAAAAGATTTTCACTTTTTACCATATTAAAATAAAACTTTCTGACGTACAGAGATATTTTAGTGTTTTCATAGGGACAAAGAACGTGTTCTTTATACCGTACTTCAGCCAATTCTTTAAAAACCTTTTTCACCAAAATGCGGAAGTTGAAAAAATGGCCCATATATTTAATTTTTGACAATTCGAAACTGATATTGAAAATGGTACATCTGTCATTGAATTCACTGTATTTTACAAACTTGCGGCTTATTCTTACACATTTTTGCAAATAATATTAATAGTAAAATAAAAGTACCTGGTTATTATTTAAATAAAATGGCGTTTGTCTCAAAAATATATTATTTAATGAGAAAATATATTACAATGTAAAATAAAGATAGTTTATATATTCTAATTGTCTATTTCACCTGGGTAAAATATAACAAAACTTTTTTGCAATTCAGACTTCAAATGAAAGGATTTATCTTACAGATTTTATTGATTTTCCATTCAATTTTCGAAAAGAGTGAAATTGAAGGAAATGAAATTACAGACATTCCATTCCATTCATAGGTATTGTGGGGACTCCAAGTAGGAAATCACCTTCGGCCTTGGGGTCCCCTCCAGAAAAAAGGTCCACATCTAGCAAACACTAATTACAATAGAATAACTTTTTGTCCTAATACAAATAAAAATTAATATTTTTTCTACATCTGTTCGATTTATTCAATTTTTAGATTTAATGCAAATTTTAAAAGTCCCGGGAGTCCCCCAAGGAACAGTTTATTTTGCTTGTAAATAAACGGTCCTGTTCACTCTTCATGCCAGTTGTATGGCATATAAAAATGTTGATTGCAATAAGACCTTACACATTGTCACGAATGCAATGCTTGATTCCATAGCTCCACCGGGAATCAAAAATTCGAACGTTGTAATCCATTTTCAGTATTTATTTTTCACACTCATTCATGAAAAGTCAGTACTTTCTTTCACTGTTAAAATATCGAAGAGTGGTAATTTGCGTTATGCCTACGGCAAAACACTTTGCCGAATGCGTATCGCAAAGAAGTCGTGGTCATATGCAACTAGGAACTCTCACTAAGGCGGCATGAATCAATGACTATCTCATATTGAGAAAGATCCCAAGATTATACTTGTAAGTTTGCTTGAACTAAAAACAATGTATGCAACTCGTACAAAAGTGACTTTGGTGTACTCATTTCAAAATGCTGTTCTCGACTTCCAATTTCGCCATAGAGCGCGTCAAACCTCGATATTATAACTATCAAATAGTATCGATAGTATTATCGAAACAAAAAGTTCAAAAATCGTATGTTTCGACTGATCGATAATGTTTTTAAGTAAAAACATAAACAGCATTAAGTGTGGTATAATATATTGTGTAATGAAAAACGTTAATTCAAATAACATCTTACCAATTTTTCCAATAAATTATCTGTCATTGAATGCAAACGCCTTTGAAAACATGTACAATATTGTAATTCTCTTTTAGAGTAACCAGCTCGAAATAACGTTGACAAATATCACTATACTACTTTAATAAGTTAAGTTATGCCGATGTATAATGTAAAAGTAAACGTCTCCGCACATTAAGCCTATTGTTGTATGAGGCTCATTCACACTCATCGTGAACGAGAAATTCGTCTTTCTTTCGCTTTTGAAGAAAACACAAAGCCGAACTAGAGTTTGAACCAATGATCTCTACATTTTTACATTCAACGAGAGATAAATAGAAGATGAATTATGTTGCTGGAATACTTATAATTAGAAATAAATTATCTAAATATGTACTTTTTTAATAAAAATTTATTCCGAAAGTATTCTATAGTTTTCAGAAGTATTGATAGTTTTGATAGTACGTAACTATCAAATACTGTCACTAGTGCCATAGAGGTTACACGAGCTCTACTCGTCCGTCAACATTTCATTCGTACGTCCAAGGCAGTTTCAGTACTAGGTACATAATAACTATCATTTTCTTGCGGCACTCCTGCATAATATTTACAGCACACTAACACGCCACCGCCCAGGGATTGAGACATCGGCGAGGATATAAACATGATAAGCAGATGAATTTTGAAGTAACATTCCAGTGGCATAAAAATAAAATTACGTTTCGTCCGTAGCAATGGGAACTAGTTAGGCTGTACAAATCATCTGTAAAAGAACTTCAGACATAAAAGAGATACATTTTTCAACATTTATTACACAACTAGTTACACATTAAAATAATATTAACCATGTTAAATATTTACATTACTTAAAATTAACACTTACAATATTAACGTATCATTATATAACTCATTGCCTTACACTTTAATGTCTGATTTTGTTATCTGAATTTCTTTCTTCGATCCATAATTCTCCATGATTTTTTAAAATTTCTCATAAAATGAAATATATTTATCAACAAAAGTCAGTGCGTATTATTTAAAATTTTCAAACTGCCTTTTGCTTTTTTTCACGCTTTTAACACAACAAACCGCGTTGATGCTTTTTTTCACGATTTATTTTATATAACGTATTTTACAGGAGAATTTAAAAGATACTTTTCAGCACTCATGCATGGAAAATATTTTCTAGAATATTCATTGGAAAGTGATACTTTGTGACATGCGTTCGACAAAATAGACTTTGGCGTGCGTGCACTCCGAAATAATGATAGCCAAATGAAATAACTGGGTTCCTACCAAATACACGAAACACTGGGGCGACATGAATCAACATGGCTGCTGCCCCGCATGTGGAGAATAACACAAAGTGTATATAGTTGTAATTTTCCGTGAATTCGTGCAAAAAATGACATACGTAACTCGTACGAGTGTTGTTACCGCATTCACTGCAATATATCATTTCTAGGTCAGATTCTCACTTTGTTGACTAGTTACTTAAATAACTATAACAAGTGTGTGAGGGAATAACGTATATCTGTATATCTGAGATATTTTCTCATGACTATTTCAGCATATTTGCATCTCGGGTGTAAAACAAATCCTTTTTCCAAATAAGTTGGATTTTGAGTCTACCAAATAAAGCCAATCTGCTCAATTATTTACCTTTGTGCAAAGTTATTGCTCGCACTGGACATTAAAGACCCAAACCACTTTGTTCCACAAAATAGCAAGCTATTAACCGGACGGTCAGGCCGTCCACCTGAAAGTTGTTCCTCTCGAGGCTGTCAGGCTGCTATTGGAAGTGTTCCGAAAACTTTCGTCAGATGGCATATCAGATAAAGAGCCATTTGAACGCCTATACGCCAATGAGATAGCAGTAAGTAAGCTTCGTTGCGAGGTCTCTATACATCTGGCACAAGCAATGCATATGCAGTAAACACTCGCTAGCACGGACTCGCTTAACCCGAATTTCGACGTAACACGAACAAAACTTCGATCCCGGCAAGGGATTACGGTAATAGGGACATTTATAATACTTAAACAACACGAACTCGGGTTATTTCAGTTCCTTGAAATTCGTGTTATTGAAGGTTTATTGCATAAAAGCGCTTCTGCAAAAATCAGAAGTGCCTTTGCTTGTTCGGGCTTTCTTGCGTCGCGGAAGTCTCTACCCTGCGAGATATTTACCCGTCGTACCACACTATGCCCTTTGGTCCTAGGGTTCAATTAGTTTGATCTCTCGATATGAAACAAGTATAAAGGATAATTTTTAGCTCACAAAAGAATGTTTTCATATATATTTTTTTGGTTTTTTCCTCAATATTCTCGATACATTGTCTGTTTTGTAGATTCATGACTTTTCCTAACTTGGCACATATTTTCCCCTTTCTATTACTGAAACATTTTTTTACGTGGGCCCGAAAAAACACACGTCTCAGAATAAATGATACAAACATCTAGAGCATGTAGAGGGATAGAACATGATCACTTTTGCCACTGAACTTTTTAGTGGTAAATTGCATATAACGGAGTTACACATTGATATTAGCCACTGATTTTTAGGCAACCAGGTATATATAGATGTTCGGTAGGTACATGCAATCTACTCGAGAGCGTCAGAACGTGACCTGCCGAATATCTGTTATTACGGGGTTGCCTACAAATCAGGAATAAATGGCATATGTGTAAATCTGTCGTAAAATGAAATTCCCTTGGCATATTCAGTGGCAAAAATTGATCATTTCGACTCCTCTACACACCCTACAAGTTAGCAACATTTATTCTGAGACATTATGTAGTATTTGTTCGCGAATGAATAATGCAAGAAAATATGATGTAGGTACCGCCCGAAAAGAAGGATGCCAACCAGGAGAGCCGTTAGCTAGAACGTGTGCTGACTCAGCGCCACGGTCGGAAGGGTAGCGGGTTCGAGTTCCGCCCTGGTCATGGATGGAATTTCTCCCTTGTCTTTCACGTACGTGTGCGTTGTCGCGGAAGAACTTTCGAGACTGCGGAGCACAGCCCGTAAGTGTGTCAGTGTGTAGTACAAAAAGGTTAATACGTGTCTGCATGAGTGTTGTAGTGTGTACCCGGCGCGGGCAGTCGAAATCGGCATTTCTGAAGCTGAAAATTCCCCGAAAGAAAAAAACACCCGAAAGGAAGGAATCATGAAACTAGTAAAGTCTATGAAGAACGTAAAGAGCTCAAAACTAGCATGATACTATGCGAGAAATGCAAATAGGCTGGTCATCAAGAAGTCATGTATAATTTCAATTTTCTCTCTAATACAATTATCACAGATTTTGTTTGAAACACTTTCTCAGATTATAAACTGTCATATATAATATAAATAGGAAATATAATGTAATTTATAAAATAGGCAAGTCATACTTATGTATTATGCTTTAAATTTACATTTTCATGACAATTGAACTGTTATGTTTATTACTAAATATTTAACTTAAGAAAATGTCAAATTAAAAACAAAAATTGCAAAAGGTAAATGAATTAATTGATTTGCATTGGTGTATTACTGTTTAATTCAAGCTTGCTACTCCCAGGTGCTATGAAAACTCGGAATCCAGAGAGATTGTACAGTACGTTGGAAAAAAGTAAATACGTTACGAAGGATTCTCTCTGGCACATGCTGTACCTATCCTCATTTTCATCCCATAAAAACACCTCAGAGATTTTTATTGCTTGATCCAAGACATAAATGATGACACTCCCTCGTTGAAGAGTCTCCGAGCATCGTCTACCCTTCCATCGAGAACCGCTTCACCCAATTCGTTCATTAAGTCAACCCCGGCGGTTGACGAATTGTCGTTTGTCTGCAAGGCTGTGGCAGCAGACATGTGGTGAGGAGCAGGACTATCGGAGCAAGAGGTAGAGGTGGAGGAGTAGGGAGTAGAGGCATTTGAAGTGGAAGAGGTTGAAGGTGTTGAAATGGAAGTGAATGAGGACTTAGTGATGGAAACGAATGAAGTAGATGTGGATGAGATTGAACAGGTCGGAATCGAGTTGGATGTGGAAGATGCAGGAGTGGAAGTGATTGGAACCGAAGTGGTGGATGACTGTGGAGAGGTTGAGGCTGAAGAGGTAGATACGACGGATTTAGTGACGGAAGAGCTTGAAGTATATGCGTTTAAATTATGGGTGTAGGAGTTTGAGGTAGAAGAGTTGGAAGCAGGAATGTCGGATGTCGTGTTGAGGGAGGCTGAGGTCGGGATGGCAACGTAAGAGCCAGCTGCAGAGATGACAGACGTGGAGTTTGAACTGGATGCAGAGGTGGGGATAGAGTTTGAGGAGGTTGGAACGGCGGTGGAGGGGGCAGTTGTAGTGGCATGAGAGGTTAATTGGGACCCAGAGGAAGAAAGGTCGCTGGAGGGGCAGGATGAAATACGTGACAACGAAGCACTTGGATTGGAAGAATTTGAAGCAGAAACGTTGGATGTGGAGGATCTGGATTCGGTGGATGGTACTGGGTTTAAAGAGGCAGAGAAGTTTGAAATGAAAGAAAGAGACGAGGGAGTCAGTGGATGGTGTGGTTCGTCGAGGCGTGTCAGTAACGCGTCTACGCGAGGAAAGACGTCTCCCAGTGCCTTCTCCATGGACGCCTCCAGTTTCTCCATGCGTGCCTCCAGATCCACCTGGTGTCTGCGTCCTCCAGAGGTCGAAGCGTATCTCTGCTCCGCTCTCAGACTTGCTTCCTCCAACAACTCTGCGACAAGCTCCAAGGCCTGCCTCTCCCTCGTTGGCTTTGCCTCCACAGACTCCACCGGAGGGGACGTGGCCTGCATCTTTTGCAGGATGAGAAACGCAGAGTCTTTCAGAAGCTTCCGAAAGTCGTGCTGCAGTGACAGCTCCTGGCGCCGAAGAGCTTCCTGCAGCCGTCGATCGTGGAGTCGTTGGACCTCTTGTAACTGTTGGCGAAAGTCGTTTTGCAAGTTTTGTTCTAATCGATGAAGAGCCTCCTGCAGTCTTTTCTCGAGTCGGTGCTGCGCGTCCTGGCACTGCATCTGTAAGGCTTCTCTCATGCACTTCAAACCTAGACCGACGCTCTGTAGGACTTCTTCGTAAGATGTCTCACTAGCGGCCTCTTTCTCATTTGATTGTGCACCAGCGGTGGCCATTTTTGTTCTGAAAATATTAATATTTTATTTTAATATATTTATTACAATACCACTTCTCTTTCTTTGTATATATCTATCCATATATATATCTATATATGTATATATATAAATAGATATATAGATATATAGACATATATATATAGATATATAGACATATATATATAGATATATAGACATATATATCTATATATATATATATATATATATAGATATATAGACATATAGATAGATATATAGATATATAGACATATAGATATATATATATATATATATACATATAGATATATAGATATATAGATATAGGGTGTCTGGCGGAGAAACGTCGAGGAAACTTCCAAAATAAGATCTTAAGAAAATTTTAAGCATATTTTGTCTAATAAACCTCTAGAATATTCTGAATAGTTAAGCCAAAATAAGTGGGTTCAAAAGTTGGTTTGAAAAATGTTTTCTAGCCAAAAATTTGAATTGCCCAAACATGTAAATTGTTTATTATTTACAAATGAAATTTATATATATAATATATATATATATATATATATATATAATATATATTATATATATATATAATATATATTATATATATATAATATATATTATATATATATAATGTATATTATATATATATATATTTATTTATATAATATATATAATTGGGTGTCGATTGTCGTACTCTAAGGAAATATGACGCGTTTGTACCATTTGTTAGAAACAATCTACACCAAAGCCGGTAAGTGTACTTTTGCTGGAAATGGAATTAACACTTGGGTATCAGTCTCTGTCTATTTAAGAAGTTCGCAGATTTTGAGAGAGTCATCAGGCGTGAAAGCAACCCGCAACATTTATTACGATGCAATACACTTCATCGTGCACAATCCGGAAGCGATGCACCCTCAGGTCTTAAAATCAGGCTCTCAGTTATGTTTTACTTTGGCGAGTACTGCTTACGCAATATAGAGAAAGAATTCGAATGCTGCGGGGAAAACCGGCGAATGTTTGACAGAAAAACTCCTATTGTTGAGCCCTAGTAACGAAAAAAAGAATAAATCGTGTCCTTATTTATAGTGAATTACTTTCTCTAACTCGTTCTTTAGGCCGAATCCACGTTTTGTGGGACCTCGAACCCGAAAAATCGATTGACGGCAAAACATGTCTATCCGTCCGCCTGTAGTCAACGATATCGCTTACACCGATCATACGATTTTTCCAAAATTGATATTCCTCATCATCTGAACAAACTCTAGACCCTGCGAGTTTGAAAAGGAAATTTTGGTTTTGAGGGTACTTTAAGAAAAATCTCAACATTTTCAAATTTTCTCAGAAATTACTAAAAAGTTGACAAACATTTGGAGAGGTTTTTGAGAAAAAATTGTTAATATTTTTAAAAATGTGTCTATATTACGCGCCAAATTACACCAAATATTCAGATTTTCGAAATATTGAACATAATCGTATTTCAAGATGTGACTTTAAGAAACAGATTTTTTTAACGAAAAATATAATATTGTAGTTGTTAAAAGAAACCACCAAAAATTTGCACTTTTGCAATTTTCAAAACGTCTCGGAAATCACGAACACGAGACTATTATCTTAAACGTCGTTTACGCTACCAGACAACAACATTTAATCAAAACATTTGGACACATTCTTTTGAAAATTTTGAGAATGTCCTACGTAGGGGCTCTACGTAAAGTACCCCCCAAATTTAAAATATCGGTTTCAAATTCAAGGGGCTGCTACATCAGCCAGTTTGAGACAGGAGAGTGAGGGCGAGAGAGAGAGAGAGAGAGAGTAAAAGAGTGAGAGAAAGAGTGCGTGTGAGAGTGTGTGGGAGTGTATGAGAGAGTGTGAGTGTGTGAGAGAGAGGTGTGAAAGATAGTGTGTGCGAGAGAGATCGTGGGAGATAAAGCAGGACAACGTCTGCTGGGTTCTGCTAGTAGTTTTATAGAACAGTAAGGAATGATATTATTACATCTTTAAATTATTCAAATCTTATATTAAAACGTTTTTTAAATACTACATTTAGGAATGTTTAGTTTCTCACTTCCGGAATGTAGAGAAGATACAGTGAAAGCAGAAAAAAATAAACCTCGAGGTAATGACCCAAACATACATTTCGAAAGTCCCTGATAATGGAAAACATCTATCTGCCATACTATCTGTCCCCACTACGTCTGCCAAATCCTGCGTTAGGTATTTTGTCAAATAGGTTTGTAGGTTTATGGCTTTATGCTATTAATTTTCCCCAGCCACTTTTTGCGCTGGATTATCTGATTCTGTTCTGCAAAATGGCACTTATATTACTAATGGCCTACAGAAGCAAAATCCTTTGTTCTATCCACGGAAAATATTTTTTTTTAAATTGTCATTTTTATGGAACGGGAAATAATATTCTTATTGTCTTTTGGAGAGGATTTAGCTGTGCTGTAATTAGAAACGTGACCTGGTTACATCGACTGGGTGGCGTATCGGGTATTTTTCCTGTGTAAATGATCTGCCTTGTAAAGGTACAATTTGGTTATTGTTTACACATGTTAAATAAACTATTTTGATATTTGTATTTCAAGATTATTTCTGAACATAACATTTTCAGTTTTTACAATTAGATCCTTCCGAGGCGAATAGATGCTGCCGCACGTCACATATGAGTAAATGCATAACCTATATTAAGAAACGTGTATTCAACGACATGTAACAGACATCGATACCACAAAATGTAATGTATGAATAAATACAAGATTTTTCACGCTCTCGTTCAGGATTATCGCTGTAAGCAAGGTTTGGAAAAGATTAACACAACAAAAACGCGGAAAATAAATAATTTCAGTAATATGTATACTTAAACCACGATTATTATTTTTTGCTTGTGGCTAAGAGCAGATTGATTTCCAATATATTCCACCGGAACCCAGTAGCGATGCAACAGAACAGGTACCTAATATATTGCTAGAGGCCAGTTTCAGTGCGCGAGAAAAACATTTTTAATCTAATAGTACTGTACCGTAAATTAAAATTAAAAAATTGTGATATGTTAAAGAAAACGAGAGACGATAGGAGCGAGTTTTCTTATTTTCCAGCAGTGAAATAATGTGTTTCGTTCAATATTTTTTTCATTTTATCGTTTAATTTGGGAAAATATAAGCATAGCTTCACCATTTGGGGTAAGCATTCGATGATGTCATATTCGTTCTTAAAGTGGCGGCTCTGATCTGGATGCATTTTCTAGTGAGCCTTGTATTGTGTACTTATGATCAAGAGGGAGACTAAACAGGATAAGAAACGGTATAAAAATTGAAGATATCGATCATTGATTATATTTGAGATATAATATTGGAGAGAGAAAGAGAGAGAGAAAGAGAAAGAAAGAGAGAAAGAGAAAGGGAAAGAGAGAAAGAGAAAGGGAAAGAGAGAAAGAGAAAGGGAAAGAGAGAGAGAGGGGGGGATGTAATGTTTATAAATCTCGGCAAATGGAAAAGTAAGTCACTTCTGATTCAGAAGAGGCTTTGCTGGCATAGTTTTCAGAACGAACTGACGTTTATATTTTTTTCACATTTGTAAAATTCGTACATCAAGTATGTTTTACATTTCTGCCTATAATTTATTGATATATATTCTTGTTTGCTTTATTACTGAGCTATTGTCGAACCAACGTGCTTGTGGTGGTACTGAAAAAGACATTGCGTGTGAAAGATATTACTGATATTTTATTTTCCAATAGCCAAGTTATACGAGGAGAAAAATTATCCCTTTTAAGTAATAATAGTGTTTTAAATATTAATATCTCATCGTAGTAGTATACAAGTATTTTTGCATAAATGTTGCTTAACGATGTTCTAATTAATCTGTGATGTGTATTTTTTTGTTTCCATAGAGACTCAATTACATGATTTTTACCCTTTTCCTGAGTTCTCGTTGGTAGTTGTGGAGTTTCAACTGCGCACATGCAATTAATGTCGTGATAGTCAAGGATTGTTTGTGGAATTAAAGAGAGTATTTCATTAACTAAAAGAAAAAAAATATTTCAAATTTCCCTTGCATAGAAATTTTTCAAGACATTACTTTTTCACTATTACGATAAACTTTATACAAAAAATAAACTTTTTATGCCAGAAAGGCTAAAAGATGTATTTTGTGTATGCGATACACTAGCTCAGAAACTTGCATAATACTTTGCAAGTTGGTAGATATTGTCTCAACATCGCATTTTGTTGAGGATAACTTAGTAGTTCATAATTGACATTGGTAAACATGATCTAATTCTATTTACTTGACAAATGATTGCTGGTATTGTTTTTTCTTGTATGCAAATATTGTGATGATACAACACATACACAGTTCCACACAACATGATAATAAATATTTGCAAATTACCATATCACTTTGCAGATATATTGGTCATATCATATACTTATGTTTTATTAAACAAACACATGATGCATTATGTATTTTTATATATACTACTTTATTTTTCATATATGTAGTAGATGTTTTGTGTATATATGAAGGTAATTCTTTTATCTAATAGGTGAAAACAATCTGAAAAAAAGAAAAAAATATTTTAAAATTTCCATAAAAATGCCGGTAAAATGTAGAAACTAGTTGTGCTACAGAATGGCAGATACTTTTTCGTACCAGGGCCATGTAATGGGGCGATCATCTATCCTATTCGGCATCTTATTCAGAAAATCTCCGCCAATATTAGAAATCCGGGTTAAAGCAGGGTGCACGGTACACCCTTATAGAAGCGTGGCGGCGGGGTCTCCTTAAGCCCTCCCTCCCTTGTGCTACGAGCTCTGATAAAAATGAATAAAACTTACGGATATGCGATTTTCATGGTTCGCCTTTCATATGCTTTGTCCCCGCCACATTGTAAGGCCAATTTACTTTCAAAGGCAAGTTTTCTCGCTTCGCTCGCCCGGATTCATGTCACGGCGAGGCTCGGGCCTTCGGCCCTCGCGTTCACTATAAACATCCTTGAGTCTATCCAACGCATAATTACCAATTCACTGTTATAAGAAAGTACTTTTCGAGGCAGAATTCAAACTGTGTAGTTGCCGCCGGAGCGGCGCAAAGTGTCGGTTTGAGGTACGACTTCCGTATATTAATTAGATGGCTGATGAGGTAGATACCTTCTAATATTTAAGTATGGTAAATAAATTTCCGAATTGTAGAAATTGAAAACAGGTACTGGAACAGAACACAATTAGAATCCCTATATATATACACAACATTCTGAAAAAACAGAACATGACTTGCCTTAACCAACAAATCCCTGAAAATTAGTACAAAGTGAACACCCCCACCCCCCTAGCTCCAGTCGCCTTCGCTCGCCCGACCCCTCCTCACGCCTCCACCGGCTCTCCACGCCCTGCGACCCTTTGACCGCACCCCACCCCTCTTCCCGCCCCCTCCCGCTGCCAATCGGCTCTGTTCTTAAACAAGATCCACACTCGCATTACCGCAGAACTTTGTTTTCGGCCCGGGAGCTGCAAGGTCTATACGACCCAGTTTACTTCTGGCATGCAATGTCTATATTTTGGATATAATATTTGTATTAACTTTTCCCTAAGTGTTTATAATTTAAGTATTAATGCAATTTATTTCGATAATTCTAATTTTAGCTCCGAGGATGATCGCTACGCGATCGAAACGATCATTAGCAAAATAAATTGTTGATACCACACAACATCTTTTATTTACCATACTTAGACTTCCGTATACTAGACTTCAGCCGAAATCCGAAAAGAAGTGTTCCTCCCGAGGAAATTAAACGTGTTTCATGCTACGAAAAATGAAGTTTCTTACCAGTCTCCGAACCAATGTGACGTGCCTCTTGATACATCCAGATCACTACAACAGCAGCTGATTGTGCAGTGAATGCGAAGGTCTGCGCCCATGATGTCAGCAGGTGATAAGCAGCCCCGATAACAAAGTGTCAGGTGGCGGTCGCCAGAAACGAACGGTTGCGCATGCGCCAACGGTTGGACATGCATGCGCATGTGCATGCGCCAGCTCGACCTCCCAAGTGCTAGCGGAGCGGGCGACTTCTATCTCATGCTAATTGATCACTCGGTTATGCGATATCGAATTCGTTCCCAGTTCTAACAGCAGTGTGTGCTACGAACAGTACATTACCATATTGGTGAATTTGGTGGCATTTATCTGTGTATGTATCTGTGTATACCTGATTTAAGGATAATTTACTTACTAATATAATTGAATTTACTGATCAGTTGATAGGCAGCTCCAGTTGAAGACATGCAAATCAAGAGGATGTAACATTTTGAAAATTTAATGCAATCTGTCGTCACAGTTCAGAACTTCTTCCATTTCGATCTGCGCAAAACCTGTTTATCGACTTCACCCACTATCGATATAGATAGTGCTGACAACATTGCTATTATGCTTTGCCACGCTACAAGGAAGAGAGTGCTGTTGCGCAACCTACCCGCAACCATACGTAATAAAGCATTTAATTTAAATATATACTGTAAGCCCTATGCAGATTTATACGGTAAATCCATAATAAAAATGATGTAAAATTTACAGTGATAAGGAACGGATGGACACATTAATCTATCCGCAGTATCTTGTTGCCGTATCTATTTTTCATTATATTGTATTACCTCATTGGCTAAGGAAATACAATTTGAAATATTGCCGCTTTATTCAGTCGTAAAAGTCAACACCTGCTCAACCCTGTACGCATTTCTCCCTGTGGAAGGTCGCAGAATGGCGACCGAAACGTCAGCACCTTTGGCATGGACGCGGCGTCACACAGACAGCAAATTAAATACTATCCTAGAAGTGCGTTAAAAATCCGAGACCGGTTAAAAATATAAATGTACGAAACTCAGCCGCAAAATTCGACGAAGTCAGAGTTATCCCTTTTACACCTGCTCAAAAAATCAAAAAAATAGAAAAAGGACTGAAACTTGATGTCACAAAAAAAGGGTTAATATATAAGGGAGTCCTGAAAATGTAGTTGCCCCTCCTCTTGCTTTTAGTCCAGCACACGCCTATGGCTTGAAACAATCAGAACTGCGGAGGTACTAAATATCACCATTGTTTTGTGAGGCAAAACGAAATAATCGTGTATAGAATACATTAGAGCGGTTTGGGTACTTGGCTGTCCGGGATGGGCCGCGTCTCAGTCGATCGAGCTGACGATTCGGCCATCGTGGAGTGGCCTTCTACAGAGCTATACTGCTGTATAGCAGTATGTACGCAGCTGTATAGCAGCAGTGTAGCTCTGAAGAAGGACACAACACAATAGGGAGTTTTAGCGGCAGGCGTAAGGGGATATCCTTAAACTCTATTAATAAGGTGACTAACGCCTTTATACGGTCGCAA
>BOPP01000158.1:2016296-2042731 GCA_017312745.1 Gryllus bimaculatus
GGTTTAAACCCGCCAACTTGGGTACAACAGTCCAGTACGCTAACCGTTACACCATCGCCGCCGCCATCGATGTTCTCAGTTGGAGTCCCGACAGAGGCACTACACTAGATTCGACACTAGCTTCTTAGCAAGGTCAAATTCACTCGCTGTATGGAGGACAATAATAATGGCCGGCTGCTTTGATCAGTAGTCTCTGATCGATTATGTTCCGTAGTTTCTCCGATAAATACTATTGGAATGCCGCAGAATCGCCCTATCAAGTACCTTAACAAACGGACCGCGCGCGATCTTTCCTTCCTGTTCCTTGACCTAACCTCTCACTTACACACACTGGCACTTACATGCACTACACTGCCACACATGCGTGAGACCGGTCGGAAGCCATTTTTGAGAAAAATTTGAAAATGTTGAGACTTCATGTAAAGCACATCTGGAAATCAAAGTATTCATATACCTAAATATTAAACTGAGAAGGTCTTGAGTTTCTTAAAATCGATCGGACAATATCAATTTTGGAGAAAATCGGCTCAATGATTTTGGCGCTAACATTGACCACTGGCATACATCTTTTGCCGGTAGTCGACTTTCCGGTACCAAAGATCCAGAGAATATGGATTTCAGTCTACACAACGGATTAGAGTAATTGACTACATAAATAGGAACAAGATTTATCCACTTTCTCTTTATCCGACCTGGCAATAAGAGTTTTTCTATTGAAAAGTCACTGTTTTTTCCGCAGCATTACAATACTTCATACTGCGTAAGCATTTAAGTAAAATTAGATCTTTAAATAAGGTCATGCCCAAGTTTGTTGTTGTTTTTTTCGACGACTAGTTTTCGTGTAATTTTGTGTGATTAGAAAGAATTTCTCAAGAAACTGTTCTCCATTTTTTACATTGTCTTGTACCTACGTATGCACGGATATACTTTCTGTATACGCAGTATATAGAAAGTTTTAATTTCAATAAGCTACTGATCTCATTAATTTGTAGACAGTTACATTCATATTTTCAAAATTTCAATATACAGAAGTAATATTACACATATATTTCACTTTGTATTATTGTCATATACATGTAGTTTATTGAAATTAAATCTAATAGACAGTTCATAATAGAAGACATAGAGAGAGTTATGTAATGCCGCGGAAAATCGATTTCGTGGTTTTTACGGAAATACACGTTTTGCGGTTCCCTGATATAAAAAAAAGGGTTTTTTAAACGTCCGTCCGTCTGTCCGTCATATGTGATCAAAACTAGTTCCAAAATTTTCAAAGAAAACTTTCCTATAGGGCGAACCTCTTCTATAATTTTTTTAAAGTAATATTTTGGTTCTACCATGATGATACCGAAAACAAATTAGGAAATTTTGAAAAAAAAGCACTTAAGGTGGCGAAAGATGGCATCTGGCGAGAAGATGGGGCAAGATCGAAAAGTTATCCCAGGCCAAAGAAATTAGGAATCGAACTAGTACAAGAAATTCGGTGATATTCTGTAGCAATACTAGTTTTCTTTAATTTTGTCCTCAAAAGCAGCATGGGACGTTAAAAAATATTGGCGCTGGACCCATTTTCGACGAACTCTGTATTTTCGAGAACTGCAATTAATTAACATTGCAGAAGTGTGATAGTACTGATAGAGTTTACCTTCAAAGAAATCGGCTTAAAACTGGTAGGAATGTGCAGCATTTTGGAACTTTTCCTTCTCTTAGAGTCATTACTCAACAATAAATCAGATTTTAAAATGTTCTTGACATCATTTAGAGATCTTAAATTGCATTATGTTACGCAGAAAACATCCAAGCCATAAGAATCAATAAGTTTGAAAAATGGCTTGGAAATTCGGATCATATTTTAAAATTCCGATCACAAAAGGATGCATGTCGAAAATTAGGTATGTCTGGCATGTGACTGTAAAAAAGTTACAAAATCTCTATATATTCACTATAAGGGAAATAGAATACAAAATAGGTACATAATTGCTTGTAGATTAGTTTGAATAAGGATATATTATTTATTTATTTAATAGGTAATTATTACAAACAAATTAGCTTACTTGATCCTATGTGGCTAGGCCGAAAGGCCTCTTTAAGCCATTACAATACCTACATCCTTTCGCGTTCTAAATCTCCTCGAATTCTTGAGAGTGGTGTGTGTGTGTGTGCGAGTGCTGCGAGTAGTGTGTGCTCGCCATCGGCATCAAAGCGCGGAAAAGAGTCCATATATGGTGACTGTGTTCAGGAAAGATAAACCCTGAAGAGAGGGAAAAAATCTGCCGTCAGAGCCGAATACATCCAATATATGACCGAATTACATACTAAATATAAAGATACATAATATGATAATTTTAACTATTTAGGTGTCCGGCGTGGGCGTCCCGCCCGAACTCCTCAATGCTTGCGCCTCCGTCGTGATCACGCAATGAGTCTAAGATACTAGGCGCCACAGAATGATACGTGCCGCCAACCCAGCGCCTTCTGCCCTAATTATTTTCTGATCGTCTTTCTTCGCATCCCCCGTTAAGTGTATACTTTTTAATTCTGCGTGTACTATAGCATATTTGTGGCCGAGTCTATGTTATACATTCTCATTTCTATTTATTATATCAAGATGACGCTGGTTAAAAAACTTACTACAATTGATACTCTATAACTCTATAATAGACTGAAACTCATTTTATGTCTATAACTCGTTCTCACCTAGTGTTATATACATTTTATCAATCCTTTATAATTGTGATTAATTCTTTACAATTATTGTTAAGCGCTCTGCCGTCCTTTATTATGAGTCAATTGAAAATTATATAAATAACTACTCATCCAGATCCTAGGGATTCCCCTTGCACGAATGTCTTAAAACGGATCGATGTTAAATTCTCTTATCCCTATCTCTTCACCGAAATTTTCACTAGCTTTTCTCGCTATAATCATAGATATCCTCCACAGAAAATCTTACGCTCTTCCTAAAAATTTATCAGTAAATTCACCACATGAATAATTTAGATTCTCTAGTGCACCGAGAAAAAGAAAGTTTGTTTACTTAGGAGCCGGAGCGTCTTACGTTTACTTTTTTTAAGGGATAATGAGAGTGAGAAAATATTTGCAACCAATTTCATATCCGCGATTTTTTTTTCTCCCATTGATTCCCGGGATATCCACATCGCCAAAATTGAAGGAGGATGTGGGACCAGCGTTTTCCTCTCTTCCTCATCACTCCGCCTCCAAAAAGTACATACCAATTTATTATATTTCCTTCTTTCATCTATCAGCACCGCCATTTAAAGCGTTATATATACCTCAGACATGAGTAAGTACCCTTAAAGGTCCTAACCCCGGCTGCAGCCACATCCCCACCCGCTCCCCAACCCCTGAAAACTCCAGAGAGCCCGAATAAGGATTGGTATAATTTAAAAATATCATTTAATCTTATATAGACTATAAATATAAATACTTCCTATAACTTTAATAATACAGTATTATATTACTATACTTTAAGGTTATAATTCTTATATGTAGGTTATATTTTTACAGGTTAATATTCTATAGACTCAAATTACCAAAACTAGTAGGCATATTAAAGTTTAAGGGACATCAATAGTATATAACGATTGTTTTAATTTGAGCCTCTATATATAGTAATCCAATATTAATCTTCTCACGTATACAAATCATACACATATATTAATACTGTAATCTGACTCTACAATAGAAAAGTGTTCTACAAAAGGGAAATTATATAAACTGCTAGATATACCACGCGCAATCAGCCTACAAACTATAAAAAATGTATATACACCATAACAATATATCATTACATAACACCCCCAGGAGATGCTATTAGGTAGCCTAAACTGTGAGGATGATAAATCTTATATATGTACCGAAAATAATAAATCGATCATAGTGCGTATCATTGTATTCTTCTATTATCATCAATTTAGATATTTGCCTTTATCACATACACTTGAATCGAACACCAGCTCTGTGTACAACCTCCGGCAGACGTCCTGTCGTCTCTCCCTCCCCCACGTGACCCTACCATACACACTAGACTTATATTTCTCTCATCCGCAACTCCTACGCGCTGCGAGCGCTCTGAAACCCCATCTGGTACGTCTCGTCTAGACTGAGTCCTTCCTCGTGCGTCCCGACTGTCCGTGATTATTCAATGTGTCCTTGTGATAGATCTTCTCTCCTCCCATTGTACCCAGACGCCCTACGTGAGCACCCTCTGACCGCGCACAGGGGAGCCAATGCCCATATAAGAACGACGTAAGCCCTACCCCGAATAAAATTAAGATAATGTGCAGTTGTTATCCCACAGGCAAAAAGTCAATGAGTTCATGTTGTGCTATGGGTCCAAAAATAAAGTACAAATCAGCGATAAAGCATGAGCAGACAAACCTTTGTCGAGTAGACAACGCGTGTCTCGAACTATCTAGTTTTGTAGCATATGAATTAAAGCGAGGCAGCCAACTCTGTCCCGTGCTGCTCAAATATTATTTTCATGCGTTAGAAGGCTTCTAAAAAACACTAATAATATTTATTGTTGTTGTCACGTTAGTGCGTTGAAAAATATAAAATAATTATGCATATGAAACTGAACCAGTCGGCCACAACAAAAAATGAGCTCTGAATTTCCTAGTATGAACCTTTATATCTCTCTGCCCCAAACGCGTCTCTCGCACCCCCATGCTTGATAGCAGAATTTACATATCGGTATCGTACCTTACCGTACCGCCATGACTAGATATAAATTACACTGACATCTTTTGACAAGAAGATACCAAAGATGTGAACGACGCGACATGTTGATCTCTATCAGCCTACTGTAGCCGGCAGTAAGCATGTGATAAAGTCAGAACAATAGAAGGAAAAAATGGGAATAACAAAAAGTATCACTCTGTATCTAATCAGATAGTATAATACATCTCTAAATATTTGTTTTAACACACTATCAAGGAGTGTGGTTATAATTCACTTCTTTCGATGCAGAAGATTCAGCGAGCCACATGCAATGCAATTAAATGTGCTGGAATCTCTCTCTCACTCAGTGAGATCGCCTATGGAGTTACTTGAGACACATCAATGCTGCCAAGGTAATAACACCAAAACGTTAAGGGCAAATACTTGATGCGTCGTGTCATCTAATTATTTGCGTGTGTGCGTGCTATATGACGTCACTACACTTCGGAAAGAGCACTCCACCACTAAGCATACAGTTTCAGGATTGGCACGAGCCACCTTCCTCTAGCCTCAGCCGAATCGAAGCCCCTACTCGGTCTGTGGGTCCCGTGAGCGGAATGTCGAAGTTACTTGTAAATCCATACGCGCCCATCTCTTTTTGTGCTTGGCCCAAGCGACACTATTGTCCTCCAGGCATGAGCGACTCGCTATACCAACACGAGAGCTTTCGCTCTCGGCAAAAAATCCTGCCTTTATATTCAGAATCAAGGAAACAATCTGCGCGAAAACAAACTAACGTCGGATATGTAACAGATATCTCACGAAAAAGCCAGCAAACAATATAGGGGTGCACACGGTTCCTGCACCGGCAGTACACGCCATTAGCATGGACCATCTACTGCTTATCTCTGCACGAAATATGGTTACTTCAAGGAGAGTCAGTCGAACCGATGACAGGAAACCAATAATTGGAACCAGTGGTGCGAGGTAATATCGAGATCTTCCTACCAGAATTAACTATCATAGTATGATGATATAAATACATTAAATCTAATTATCTCACAACATTATCTTGTTGTTGAGTTCATCAATTAATCTTTGATCACCCAGAACTATTTGCTTTCAAAGATAAAAGATTACGCTTGAGTGCGTTCAAGAGGTATAAAGTAACAATCTAGAAGAGCTCATGTGTTAAATGATGTAGTACACAGATAGATATAAACAACCATCCAACTAAATAAACTAACCCCATTCTATCTCTGGTGTGAAACCATGTCTATACAAATCGTTGAATTCACTGTAAGAAATCCAACACATTTGCATTACGTGACACAAAGAGGAATTTGGGCCCTATAGAGAGCACCTCAACTTTAAGAATTGGGAAAAATCTGACTATGATTATGTTTGAGGATTGCTATATTGTCTCTTCTCGTGTCTAATATTTCTATTTACGCTCCACAATAGCAACTGACATACTCACGATATATATATAAAAGTGTTTTTAAATACTTCGGAAACGTTAACTAACTTCTCCAAATCACATGTTACATTAAAGTAAGCGCTAAAACCTGAGCAAAAGATACAATTAAATAGCAAAAACTACGTGCAAGCTAACTATCAATCTATATATTGTGCTGCATTTTTTAAAACTATTTTATCCCGTTAAATAACTATAATTCTAAGTTAAATGTATTTTTAGCTATGTAATGAGAATGCATACTGACTTACAATTATATTTATTACACATTTGTTTCACAGTGCGCCGTTCTTCTCATGACATGAATTGTTACTCCCCGTGTCCTTGCTAAAAGAAATACAGAGTACTTACAAAAGAGATATATTGCTAATTAACATAAATAATCTAAATTTATGTATAAATTGTAGACTCTCAGAGTGAAAAGAGTTGCTAGTAATATAAATATATATATTATATATTTATATTATATATATTTATTATATTTATTTTATATATATTTTTATTATATATTATATATTTGTATATATATTATATATTATATATATTATATATTATATATTATATGAGAGGAGAGAGAGAGAGAGAGAGAGAGAGAGAGAGCAGAGTCCTATTTTTATAGTTAATAATTAAAATAACAATTTATGATAAAAAATAAATTAAATGTTATTAAATAATCAACACTAACTGTACAATGACTCACAAATTACGATAATTATATTTCTCGAGTTTTAATTGTCTATTTCAGTTTTTTTACTAGTTTTTCCCAATGAGTATTTTATTTATTTATTTTATTTATTTATTATATTTATTTATTTATTATTTTATTTATTTATTTATTTATTTTTTATTTATTTATTTATTTATTTATTTATTTATTTATTTATTTATTTATTTATTTATTTATTTATTTTATTGTTATTTATTTATTATTTAATTATTTATTTTATTTATTTTATATTTATTTATTTATTTATTTATTTTATTTATATTTATTTTATTTATTTTATTTATTTATTTATTTATTTATTTATTTATTTATTTATTTATTTATTTATTTATTTATTTATTTATTATTTTTCAGATAAAATGATGACTGAAATGTGTACATGCTTGGGAAAATACAACAAGTTACTCTGCATTTACACTGGTTTAAATGGTTTGCATGTAAAAAATACTGACATTGTAAGAATTTGTTTTCTTTTTAACTATCGCCATACAATTAGTCGAATTGTATAGTAGTTACTGATTTGATTTTTTTCTCCAAAGAAAAGTAAAAAGTGTATTGTGGGAGAGTATAATAATCTTCGCATGTTCACTTGAGCTTCAGAAGCTCTTTACCACACTTTTATTATACATAGTTGAATGATGAATAAAAGAATCACCAACGCGAGTTTAGACACATTTTTTTTAAACCATACATTTTCGCTCCCGAGTTTTAGAAAACGTGTTTGCAGCTCTAAACGATTTGATTTTATAATATTGCTAACAAAATAGCCACTCCCATCTCTACCTCTATTCATACTCAACTATCAAATAGAGAGCTCAAGAAAACTTGCTCGTAGTGAAATACGTGTATGTCTAGAAGGAAGACAAGAAGTCAATTCAGAATTTTTTCAAAGTATCAGGAGAACAAGTGGAAAAAACCTGATCGAGGTGATCTCAATGACACATGTGCTGTACATTACTTGTCACAAGCATTTAGTCGTTTTAAAATTATAGGCACAGTTCAAATTTTAACTAATTCGCTATATACCATTGTTAAACTGAATATAATGTTTCTTTCTGATACTCAATGCAGACTGTAGTTGTATAATAGTTATTTATGCATCTAGGGTTAAAAAGATGTTTCCCCCGAGGGAAACTTACAAACCTGAGAGCCTCTGGCCCGATGTGTTCTAAGTCGCTTGAGGAACAAAAACAGTAACATGCGTAGTTCATTAAAAAAACTATGGTTCACTAGTTTATTGCAGAATCATACGAGAATTCCAAACATTTTATAATTTTTCCTGAGTCTAAAGTGAAAAGACGCATTGTGATCGTCATTTGTTAACATGACGTCAGATAAATAAACCATTGTGTACTTAATTACTATTGCATAATCGTTGCATGACTTACTTCTTCGTACAAAATGAAAGAATGTTGTGTTCCTGCGTAAATTCTCGCAATAACTAACAAAGCCACGAACTTTCAATAAAATCTCGAGAAATATATAAAAATGATTATGGTGCACTTGAAGGTTACATGGAAACTAATAGTGTGAATTGTGCAGATGAAACGATACGTTTAGGTTCTTAGCCTCTTTTCACAATAGTTACCCAATGTGGCAACCCAATGCTCTCTTTGTAAATGTAGAAGTCTACTTTTTTACTTTCGTTTCCGAGTACCAATAATTCGAAATGAGTCACTATTCCGTATATTCTATTCAATAATTCCCTTGATATATCTGGGTTTGTGTCAAGTAGTAACGAAGTTATATGCACAAAAAAAAAAACCTTTAAATGGGCCCCACATCCGCAGCTTACCCTACCCTTCCGGATTTTAAGTATAATGTGCGGTAGGTACCAACAAACAACCATGCCAAGTTTCAAAAAACCTGGGATTTTCCCCTTCAATTATCAGTTTTTGGTTTAATTTTAGTGAACTATTTTTTTTATTTATTTACGTCAAAAACAGTTAAAAACTGTGTGTGACGGGCTATGGGGAGAAGTTAATTTGAAGTTACATTTATTGATTTTATAATATTGCTAACAAAATTGCCACCCCCACCTCTACCTCTATTCCTACTATCAACTATCAAATCGAGAGCTCAAGAAAACTTGCTCGTAGTGAAATACGTGTATGTCTAGAAGCAAGACAAACTAATACCTGATAATTAGGAAAATTGTTGTACGACATTCGAAGAAGGGGCTCTCCAAATCATCGGACGAGAGTGTAAAAGGAATATCATGCAAAAAATTGTATTTTTTAATACTAGTATTACACTGATAAATGTTAAAATTTCATTTTTTGCGGTATGTTTTATTCATTTACTAGTAAAATATGTCATCAGTAAATAAATATCGATTCATTGATTATTACGTGTTTCCGAACGAGTCACTCGGTCATTAACGACGGATGGATGACGAGATTCGGCGCCGATCTACACGTCGGTTAGCTAGATTTTCCCCAGACAAGTATATCCCGACCGGGCACCGCTCCAGACGCGACAAGTTGTAAGCTCCCGTCACGTGTGGTCGTGTATGCACGTAAGTGAAAGTAAAGTGGTGAGGATAGAACAAGGATGAGGAAGGAAAGATCGCGCGCGTCCGCGGCTCATTTGTTAGGGAAATCTTCGGTCGTTCGCCTGGTCTTGAACCGGGAAACCACGAAAAACCACCGATCAGAGCAAGAAGCCGCTAGGATTCTCCTTCAGACAGCGTCGGAATTCGACCTAACTGTGTGACTAGAATCGAAAATCATGCCACCGCCGGAACTCCAACACTAGGTCCTCCCAGTCAGAGGCATGACATACAATAACATTAGTTGATGCCCTGAGCCACCTTAGCCGGTAATAAAGTTACTGAAGTGAACATATACAAAGTTACACAAATTTCCAATAAAAAGTCTAAAATGTAATGAACATCATACAATGCTTTCTTACAAACTATATACACTTTACCCCCATTTCCGTTTCCAGATAGAGGTCGGGTTGGCATTGCCAGTTGGAGCAAGCGCGCACCGGGTGGCCTATATCAGGGACGGGGGTGAGCGCCTCGAGGGAGGGAACTCTAGATATCACAGCGGGCGGAAGGTCGAGTGACCCTCAGAATAAGGCGAAGGTCAAAGGGGCACGCGTTAGTATCGGAGTCTTCTACATCCGATCTGACAATATATCGGAGTCACAGAAGACGCATTTTCCTCCGGTCTCAAAATACAATTTTTTTATCGGGTCACAGAGGACACCTTGTCCTCTACTCTAATGGACAGTCGTCTTGCTCTGGAGTACACTGCGTTCTACGTACCGTCTGCACGTTGGGATATTACTCCCGAGAAGATAAGCTTCTCCCAAAGGGGAGATTTCAAACTTGTGCTGCTCCAGTAAGCTAGTTACCTTTCCCGCGATCTTGACATGCCTGATGTACGTAATGTTTCTAACGAGATTCTAAAGCTTGTGCTGAAAACGTAATTGTTATATTCCAGGAAACAGAATCGTTTATCACAGAAGAGGTTACCTGTGCCTTAACATGCGGCTGCCCACGAATCATCTTAATGCTCTCCCACAAACTTTTGAAAACTATTTCGAAACCTTAAAAAAATCGTTTTGAGTTGAGTCATCACGTGAAAGAGGGAGCTAACACACCAAAATCAAAAATATCGATTTATAATCGCATTGGACTGCTGTCACATTGAATATGTCAATAAATCGACCTTGTAGATTAGCTCCCTCTTTCACTAGATGCCTCAAATTTTAGGGTGTAGCGTATGATATTGAATTCGATTTAAATTTTTCGTGGCTGGCCCAATGTGAAGTTTAATTTGAATTGATGTTGAAATTAATTTAAAATTGCTGCTGAAATTGATACTTTAGTAATGGTCGAGTTGGCAATAAAATGTATCATTAATGGGAAATATCGTTAATAGGAATAATTAGGTGGTGAGATTTGTGTTAAAACATTTTGTTTCTAAAATCCACTTTTGTAGTAGAACAATCAACATTTTAAATTAAAATTTAGCGTTTTGTTTAAAAACATGTTTGAGATGAAGTTGCATTGTCATACATGTATTAAATGTTTTTTTTCTGACAAATATATAAATCTTATTTCTTTTTCAGAAAGATAGTGGAAGTGCTGAATTGTATAATGAAAGTATTAATAGGACTAAAAGGAATGCAAATTACAGTGATTCATTATCTTCACGAATTCAAGACCTGAAGATAGATGATTCAAGTTTTGAAAAACTGGCACACTGTGAAAAAAATTGTTTGCTCAGTGTTTTTGATAAAGAGTCGGATGTCCGGGTATATGTATCTTCTCCCCCAAGTTTTTCGTATGGGTAAGCATAAGCAAAATAAATTTAGATAATAAACACATCAAAACAGAAATAATGTAGAAGAAGAGCCAGTTTGTAAATACGCCTATAGATTAGTATTGAATCTTTTTTCTTTTTCTTAAACAATCAATAATCAACAATACTTTTGGAGAAGGTCCAAAACGTTGATCACCACATCACATTTCTGATGTACCATTTAGTACTTTTAAGACAAAAGGTTTCCAAACTTTACAATTTCACCTTTTAACGATGATGGGATATTATTGTTGGCCCAAAAAATTACATTTCTCTGCAAATCAACTTAGAGACATGTCTCATTACGTCTCATTAGGTAGTCTCATTAGGTAGATATTATTGAGAAACATATGAAACTTTGTTTTCCAAAGCAATATTAAAACCATTACGTTAATACTTTTTCCAACATTTTTATTATCAGATTTCCACTTACTATTCGTTTCAATTTCTTTGCTGTGCGACCATTTAAAATATCATTCATTGCATGGATATGTACACATGTACTGAAGAGATTAATGAGAAATAAATCAAAATCTGAATCTAAACTACTATTAAAGCTGCTCTGTTAAATAAATGAAAGAAAAAGGATTTTCACAAAAACATAAAATATGAAAGATGTCTGTTTATTTCAAATTAAACTATTCCATACACACTCAAGATTGTATATATCTATATAAGGCACACTGAAATTTGAAAATAATTCTACAATGTTGTGAACATATATTTTTAAATCCAATTTTTTTTTATTTGTGAAAAATTAGTAAATTTGTGACAAAGGAGTGACTATTTGATTCATACTTTTATATTGAAGAAAATATCATGTACGGTATACAGTATTTTAATTCCAGGACAAAATCCTTTGACTTTACGGATTTCCAACCATCAATGAAACAAGTGAATGATACTTACATCAATTTTAAAATGAGAAATCAAGAAACGTCCTTACGGTAAATCAATATTTAGTAGTATTTCATTTTTAAATAATAGTACATTATGAAACGATGGTATAATGATGAGTACTATCAACACCACCTAGATTACGTATGTCTAGGTGGTGTTGGTGTTATACATCAATGATATTACGTTACGAGCGAGGAACGAGCAAGTTTCGTAAACTTCACACGAATATGTTAATATTAATTACATCGAGTTTCATACGGTTCTTTTTCTACGAATTATAAGTTCATTTCATAAGTTAAACTTTTACTTTGAATCGTTTCTTGGCTGTTGACTTGCAAGATTTAGCCAAGGCAATCTACCGGACAGCTAACCTACCTCTCGCAGGTGGCTTTGGTTTACTAGTCCGCCGGCGAGAGAGAACAAAAGTTGAAGCAATTATTCCGATGTCACCATTTTCGCTTTCTCTCTTATTTCCGGAATTGATCCAAGTTGTGGGAAGGGAAGTTAGTTTGTGGGAAATAAAGTTTTATTGTTGTTTACGGAGGCATTGAACGATTTGGCTGGTTCTTGATGCTGTAAAATTTCTTCGTGGTGAATTAAAACACAGGTAATAACAAAGTCGTTTATTTTGTTTCTTAATGATACACTAGAATACTTTATTTCTTTACAGATAGGATTCATAGTCCGTGTGTATTTCACTTGGTTATTTCCTTACACACGTCTCAGTTCAATTGATTATCTATTTACACTGTTCACTTCTTCTGATTACTTATTTATACAGTTAACTTCTTCTACACTATCGCACAGTCCGATGCACTGTCCACAGTCCTCTGCACCGCCGTTCTTCTACTGCATCACTGTTTACTGCAATGCACACTTTACAGCTCAACTTCCACTTGAGACTTCAGACTGAATGCATACTCACACTGACTACTCGCCGCCGCCGGCAATGGCGAGTTTATACCTAGCTGGCGCCCATCTGGACCAATCCGGAACTTGCGTCATACTTCTACGCGACTTGCGACTAACCCGGAACCGTCCAGTTTGGGGGCGCCGGTAGATGACGCAATCCGCGCAGCAAATTCCGGCAGATGATGCAATATTCGAAAGTGTTTAGGGGGGCACGTCCCCTAAGATTGCAAAATAGTTTTGGTTAATTGGGTTGAAAAATTAATTTTATAAGGAAAGAGAATAATAAGGTATTTATTCTCTCCGTATTGTTCCTTAATTTTAACATTATAAACAAATATTCATTTTATATAAATGATGATAAATTATGGTGACTGTTGGAAAAACTATCAATTTTTACTTTCCCGTATACGTATGTATATACGGAATAATACGCGTAGATAGATAATTTTCTTTGGGCATTAATCCCGGTGGCAAATTCTTCACACTTATTATAATCTAATACAATAATATGATTCAATAAAGAACACTAAAATACGTACAATGCAATACAATACATACTACAATATTATTTCATTTACTAAAGGCCAAGGCCCTTCAATGATCTTATCGTTTACAACACTATTATTAGAATTTAATGTTAACCTAAAAGACTTGATATTTGTGGGAAAAGTCTCTTTTAGTACTGCAGGCAAACTATTCCATGACTCGATAGTCCTAGTTACGAAAGAGTATTTTCCAACAGCAGTTCTCTTGTTTCCTTGGACGTATTTTTCTAATATGGTCGTGACGTGCTTGTTCTTCCCTGAGTTACCCTCCATGCCGAATCTAATGCTTTGTAAAATATACACAACGTTGCTTTTTTCCTACGGCTCGCCAAAAATTCCCATCTCGGTACTCTGTTGGAAATATTTTCTAACGAATTTTCCCTTATTACAAATTTTGCTGCTACTTTCTCAATCTCTTTCGATGGAGGTTATTTGGCCCCGTTTATTTGGCTCCGTACTCTATACCGGACGCACAATGGTTGTACGAACTAGTTATCTTGATTTACTACTTCCCTTCCTTAACACTCGCATTACAAAGTGTAAAGATTTCCACGCTTTCCCAACAGTAACGTTTCGTGCTCCCCCCTGCTGAGTCGCCTATAACAAGTACTTCACACTTGTCAGATATTCTGAAATTTCTCTTGTAACAATGTTCTCCCCAATTGTTCCTGCATTTTCCTCCTCCTCCGTCTGTACGTCTGTCTATCCGTCCGTCCGTCTGTCCGTTCGTCTGTGAACACTACTAGCACCTAAGTGCGATATTTTTCAAATTGAAGAAAATCCTGTCCATCTGGCTCGCGTTGAAACTTTGAGATATTGAAAAATTTGGGTGTATAGTGTAAACTCTTAAAAATTTTGGTGTATAGAAGCTCTCCGAACATTTTCAAAATTTGCTAAAAAATGATTCCAAATATTTTCTTTAAATTTCTTGAAAAAATAGGGTAGCATACCCTTATAAACGTGGTATATGCCTTATTTTCACGATTAACTCTAAATTTTCGAAAATTTCAAAAGTATGATATTTTTCGGTGTCTTCCTACAACCACAAAATTGAAGATAGAGTTTTTTTAAAATAAAATTTGTTCTCCATAGTCAGTTCTTTCAATAAGATCATGTAATTTTTTTTTGAAAATTTTAGTAGCCTTAGCGCAATACTGCATGCAATAATAATTTAAAAAATTACATATACAAGATTTTCCCAAAAAAGGCTCTAATTTTTTCTTTCACCTTTTATTAGGGATGGTGCTATGTGTTCTCTATAAGATGGCATGGCTTTTGTTTTTTCAAAAATTACAAAAATGTACTTTTTTGGCTTGTCTCTCATATTGTTAGTATTTATATTAGCGGAAATTTGTGCACATTCAACAAGTTCATTTCGGTGTATTTTTTGTTTTTTCAAAATGTACTCAAACGTAAGTTTTTTGAAAGATCTCTTACGCCGTTGATGTGCACATTTCCAGAAAGTTGTTAAAACAATTGTATTTGTAAGTTGAAGTGCTTAGAATAACATTAAGTTTTTCGAAAACTCAAAAATTTTCTGTGAAAAAGAGCTTCAAAATTCGAATTTACAGTAGCGCTTAAACGCCATAATTTTAAAAAGTTCCAAAATTTTCAAAGAAAATAGTCAATTACTGTTTTTTATTAATCTTAATATAAAATTGTTGTATATTCAGGAACAATTAAGAAGACAACAGTTCTTATCAACAATGCAGATTTATTATTCCGAGTCCAAAAGCATAAACCAAGTACAAACCAGTTTGCCCCGTTTTCCAGAAGAAGTCCCGTTTACAAACACTAATCATCAACCACCAGAAGAATCACCGTTTCCAACACTGCACGTCAAATAGCACTTCGTCACCTCGTCGCTCACTGCGCTCGTTCGCCGCACTCGGACTGTCACTCTCTCCGGCCCAACGGGCGGCCGCTTTATAGCTCCTGAGCCTGCGGAGCGCCTTTTCCCGCGCCGTTCCGGCTCAATGGGCGGCCCGGCCGCCGCTGCCGCCCTGCCCCCTAGCGGCGCCTCCCAGCACTTTGCATTGCTGGGCCCGACGCCCAGTCGGCCGGTGCCAGTGTGCCACCAGCCTCTCCGGCGCGCCGCTGGGCAATATCTGTTTACGCCATAACACCCTCCCCTCTTATTGCGCTTGATATAGTCTGAATATTTAACCAGGCTGTACAAAATATACAACCTAGGACATAACAAATATTTTCGCTGTAAAATTAAGAAACTGAAAAATTAAGAATATGTAAGTTCTTTGGGTGGCGATAGATGGCATCTGGCAAGAGTATGTGACGAGTCCGAGTATCTAGCTGAGGCCAAATAGAAAACTTAATACCGGAAAGTCTGTGCCATTCTGTAGCACCACTAGTTAACTATGTATTAATTTAATAATTTAAATTTAGAATTTTTTATTAAATATTAAAATACTCTATTAATGATTATTTTATACCACTTAATTCGTTTTAATTTATTATTATTATTATTATTATTATTATTATTATTATTAATCATCGCTTTGTTCTCTCTCCCCACCGATTAAAATTCTAAGCTTATGCCTACTGTAATAAGTTGACAGATGGCATTCAAATGTATGTTTTATGTTCAGTTTCAATTTCGCCAAGCGTTCGACAGAGTCATGGGAATTAACCGACGTAATTGCGAACGTCGACCACGAAGTTATCCCACTGAGTAGCGAAATGCCTGTGAAAGCCCGTTCGGGGCACTCGTTCGCCTGCCAACGAACAGATTTCACTGGGAAAAAAGCGAAGCTCTCGCTTTTTGGCCTGCAAGTGAGTATTGTGACGATCCAAACGGATTCGACGAAAACATTAATTTTGTTAAATTAAATATTAATCCCGAAAGTGACATTGCAATGTATACAAGGGAAGGAAAACGAAAACGAAGACGTTTTATTTAAAATTGAGTCGTATTTAAAAAAATGTGTTTACTAACGAATAGACCAAACGTAAATAAATAAAGAGAAGGATATAAATTGTATAAAAAGAATTAGCTCATATATTAAGTTTTTGGCAATTAAACCGAAAAGAATAATATTAAATGAAAGACACTTGAAGGGAAAAAGTCAAAAGGTGCGTTTCGTAGTATACAATTTTAAAAGGATTAAAGGGAATAAAACTGATGAACTGCAGAAAACATAATCTCGAAATATTGTGGTTTCAAGACTATGACAAGGAAAAATTGATATGACAGTATTATTAAAGTAAACTAGAAGAGGAAAAATATTCTATAGCAAGTGACAGGCGAAAATGATGGGAGACGTTTTAGTTTACTTGTTAACGAGCACAGAAAAAAAAGGATGATTGTGGACGGCATGGGTTAGGAACGTGTGGTGCTATGTTTCTGATAGCCAATCGCTTATGTGTTTTTAAAAGTCAAATTGTGGATTTATATCAAAGTTTACGTTGAGTTCTTAAGAGAAAGGTGAATTTGGATGTTGAATTTAATTTGGAGAAATAGTATTTTCCTGGAGGTCAACGGAGCAAGGAATGTTTTTGGCGGATGGCTTGTAACGCTGCAACCCAGGGAAGTACAAAACGTTTGGACTTTTTTTACCGCAAAATAATATGAGAAGACCAAGAATGCTTTTAGAAAATAGAAACTTAATATTAGATTTAAAAGTAAACAAAAAAGAGTATAAATATTGTTTTTGTAGTTTCTGTTATTATTGTTGTTCGATGTATATGTTAGCAGTTGAGGTGGATTTGCAGAATTGAGTAACAAAGGTAAAACTATTTAGGGCCGAAAATAGACGCACCGGTCATTACGTTCGTTAACAAGTAAACAATGTGATTACAGCGGAGTGCAAAATAGATAATCATATGTCGATAGACATATCGGAATAGTTTAATTTGAATATATTCTTGCTAAGCATTTGGTTACTTACAACTCGGGCAGACATGAGTAAATAGTCTTAATAGAAAAGACGCACAGCATTATGGTCCACTTTTTTTCAATTTTTTCTTTCTTATTACATTTAAATCGTATTTTTAAGAGAGAGTCAGTGTAGTAGAGTTTATTTCAATGAAGGTTTGCGGATTGTCGGAAAGAAAAGGCATAACTATGATCAGAATACAAATTGTGGAATGGAGTAAAAATTTAATTAACAAACGGAATTTTAAACGTAATTTAGAACTCGAATTCAATTAATTATTTTTAAACTCCTATTGATTCATTCCCGTTCTCCAAATATTATTCTCGTGGCTTGTCGTTGGTGGGACACATATATGTATTTCATTAATTTCATGCAGATTTTTCGAGAAAACTACGCGTTTTTCAAACAAACATACTTGGCCTTTTTAATCAGATGATGTTTTAGCAAAGATTTTGTTCAAGATAAAAATTTCTATCTTCCATTTAATTGATTCCAAATGGTAAGGGTTTTGCAATTTTCGAAAATACGGAGAGTTCAGTGAAAACTATTTTTGTGCCATTATTTTAAACGTCCTTTCTTCTATCCAAGGAGGGGAGATTAAAGAAAAAAAATTGGAGCGGTTGTTGAGAATATACATTTTTTTTAAAACCTTGTACGTTACCTTTTGTCTAAGGCGAAACTGTATTTTCAATTTTCTAGTCTTTAAGAATTTAAACCGGAAGTGCTTTCAAGTTAATCAAACATGACAGATGTAAAGGAAGGATTGAATAACAACACGAAATCATTTATGGAAATAAATATCTGCCCTAAGCAAGACATAAACATTAAAAATCTTCACTGGAATGACAAAATAAACGAAATCAATTAAATTAACGGATCGAAAGAAGAAAAGATTCAACCGGCTCCAGAAAATACATTGTTAAACAAGCTAAAGATATCTATTAATGCTATATAAGCTTTGAACATGCTGTTGCAATACAATAATTGTTTTGGAAAATCACATTGGGAAACGGCAAAAAGAGTTCTGCGATATTTAAAAGGTACTTAAGACAATCCGGGAAGCCAAAGATCGCTACATCAATAGTGTCGTGGCGATCTCGGATCGAAGGATTGCGGATGCGAATTCCACCTTAGGCATGGATGTATTTGTGTACGTCCCTTCACCCTTCATAATCATCCTAAAACTTCATTAAATAAGTATTAATTATTCCCTGCTCATGCAGAAGGCCCTTGGTCTTAATGAGATGTGCAGTTGGCAAAAAAGACACTGAAATTTGTTATAAAAATAATGAATTTATTACTGGTTATGTTGATGCGAACTGTGATGGATCAACCGATGACAGAAGATCGTATACAAGGCAGTATGTATTTTGTATGAATGGAAGGCCTGTAACATGGGATTCTCGAAAGCAGAAAAGAGTCTCAGTTGCAACTACTGATGCAGAATACATGGCATTAAGCGATGCTGCGAAAGAAGCATATTTGCAAAAGTTTCTTAATGAATTGGGTGCAAGTGACAGATTATAACTGTACATACTGTATTAACTGTACTGTGCAATCTTAGTGCACACAAATTAGCAGTGAATAGTTTATTTATGGGCAAGAACAAAGGCATACAGATGTACGGTCCACTCTTTATTGAGAAATGTTATAGCATAGACTAATAGGTATACGTTAATTACGCTACTGGTTATAGAAACCGGATCAACAAATCCTGGTGGCATCTAGCGTCAACTGAAATACGCAGCTGACTTCGTAAAAAAAGATTGAGTGTCACAAACATGAATATTGTGTTAAACTAATGGAACTATCAGTATATTAATCTCTCTCGTGAAGATTATATACCTTAAATTCTACTAATAATAACTATAAGTGATGTTTTTTCATGGAAAATATCCTGTCAATAATACTTTTTCATATGAGATCAAAAAAATATGAAATGGGAAGCCTGTAGAGTAAGTGTCAGTTTTAATTGCGATTCCTGAAGTATTTTTTGTATTTAACGTCGATGCGCACAGCAATTAAAGCAGGTTTAACATATTTCTGTGGGACAATTCATAGACCCCTGACATACAAAACAGAAAAAAGAAACCACAACTTAAGTTTCTATAAGACAATAGCACGTACCCAGTAGTTTTATGGGAAGCGGAGCACCTGGACGCCTCTCGAAAAAGAGAAACAAACAGAGTGAGAGCCACAGAAAAATGAGATTTCTTAGAGCTGTAAAAGGGTGTACTCTAGATGACAAAATGAGGAGTGAAGAAATACATAAAGAATTAGAGATATTTAGTCTCGAGAAGAAGATCAGTGACACTCAAATGAACTGGTGCAGTCATCTGCAGCGAATGAGCAGAAGCCGAGTTCCTCGACTGGCGAGGGACTACAAACCAGCTGGCCGAAGGAGCATAGGTCGTCCGAGAAGAAGATGGTTACCAGAACAGGCGGCCGTTCATAATCCATGGAATGAAGAAGAAGAAGAAGAAGAAGAAGAAGAAGAAGAAGAAGAAGAAGAAGAAGAAGAAATTATCTGGAGGGCAAGTGTTAAATCCCAATCGGAATAGTATTAGCTTGACGATATAATCTCCGTGAACTCGTGGTTCCTCAACAATCCCGTTGCATTGAAACCTCTCCTATTATTTATGTGTATTGCTTGTTTTATTAGAATGTACGGGCTAATATATGAATATGCATTCTTCATTGAAACTTAACACTAGTCTTACTACAACTCTGCTAACAATTTCAAGATCTGTCTTTAAGAAACAGATTTCATTAAGGAAAACATCTCTATCTTCAACATTTTAATTGCAGGAAAAACATGAAATTTTGCAATTATCAAAAAATCAGAGTTTTCAACGGAAATCTCGAAAAACACTATGTTCTTAAGCGCTATATCCGAGGACCAAATTTAATCAACACATTTGCTACTATTTTTTTTATTTTGATAATGTACGAGGGGCTTCATGTTAAGTACCCCCTCCCCCAAAAATTAAAGTGTTAGTTTCAAATTCTAGGGGCTCCCACATTCAGTCAGATCAATTGGGAAAATCAATTTTGGACAAAATGCGGCTGAATAGTTTAGGCGCAGTGTCCCAACTACAGGTGGACAGACAGACAGACGTCTTGCGGCAATCAATTGTTCGGAACCAAGGACCCACAAAACATAGATTCTGACTACACCATTTTCTATATGCTACATTAAATAGCATACACTTTCCTCTTAAAGTCGTGGTAACTAAGTAATTCCTAGGCATAATTCCTAGGGTTTTCTAGACTTCTCCACAGAAACATGACGTTCCTATGCTGCATTTACTACCTTTATAAAGCTGACGTGAATGAAATTATGAGAACCATAACTTGTCAATTAGCAACCCACATCCAGAATCGTTTGAGGAATTCGATGCCAGATACATCCGAAAAGTTTGTAAAACGACAAAGTAGGTTTGAACACACCTAGGGAATAGAATCTAGCCGGATATACGGTAAAAGTTTACAAAACAGAAAATCTAGAAACGGCAATCGATCGATCGAGTCACTTGATGAAAATAATAAAAAATAAACCATACCCGGACGTAATCCAATAGAAACATATTAATCAAGAGGGCGTCAAAAGAGGAGGCAATTATTCGCGAAAGAATAAGAAAGAAAGAAAAATATATGGAGCACATTGAGGTCAACGCTATCGTGCAGGAAAACTAAAGAAAATTAGGTATACAGGTGAGATGCCGTAATCATGGTAGACGGAGAAGAAATAACGCAACCCCCCTTATTTGTTTAATTTCTGACTGTTGAATTGCTAAAATATTACACTCATCGTCATAAAACAAGATGTACCCAGGAGGACAAGGCGAATGGAAATCGTGGTTGGCAGGCAGGTAGAGAGTATCATTCATACGAAATGATTAAACTTTCACATTTTTTGGCCCAACATTTATTGCGCTTCACGGCCACATACTACATGTCAGTTTCGTTCGGGGACGCCATGTTGGCGAACACACACGTCCAGACGTCGCGGAGTTGCACAGGTCTCGAATGGGGTCCTATGCCAGTCCATCCCACGCAGCTTGCGCTCACCTGAGTGCGCAGTACTTGCAGATTGGTGGGTTCAGTGTGAAAAAGTATCATTGACAGGATATTTCCCATGAAAAACCATCACTTTAATTTTATTAGTAGATATTTCAAGGTTATAATCTTCACAGAGAGATAATGTCTGCGTTGATAATATTGACAGTTCCATTAGTTTAACACAATACTCATGTTTGTAATCACTCAATCTTTTTGTTACGAAGTCAGCTGGTATTTCCGTTGACGCTAGATGCACCAGATTTGTTGATCCGGTTTCTATAACCATAGAGTAATTAACTATACCTACTTAGTCTATGCTATAACTTCTCCAATAAGAGATGACGTACATCTGTATGCTTTGTTCTTGCATGAAATAAACTATTCACTGCTAATTTGTGTGCACTAAGATTGCACAGTACAGTTAATACAGTATGTACAGTTATAATATTTCTGTCAGTTGCGCCCAATTCATTAAGAGGTGCAGAGGTGGGTTCGAAATTATATTAAAATCAAATTGCTGTTGGAAAACATGAGGCGGCAAATCAGGGAAAAAATGAGCGAATGTGACGCGTTTGCAAACGGTCTAAGCAACTAAAGGAAATTTCGGCACAATATTGTCAATACAATAACTCTTTGATGACGTTGGAACTCGATATCGGAAATTTATTTCGTCCTTGTAAAGAGAATATAATAGCTAGCTTGGTGGAACTCAAACGTAAATAATAATTTCAAATTTCAAAACTCGCATGTACGCGAAACTGAGAGGGACAAAAATACCGAACATTGATCTCTAAGGTTAATAAATAAAATAATTAGGTTAATGAGTAGAATTTGTGTAATTTAATTCAAATCATATTTTATAATATATATTTTTCTTATATTTCGTCAAATAATAGGAAGCTGTGGGCTGATTTATAATAAGTTATAATATTAATTTAATAACATTTTTAATGTGTCATTTTCAATTTATCCGTATGGGATAAAATTTTGTTTTTTCTACTCAGATATTTAGTTCTATATTATGACTTTGTATACAGATGCAGAATACAAAGCATGTGCGCGCACATGCGTGTGTATAGCGGATCAATGAACCGTGATCTTATGTTGCAGATAGAACCTTTTTTTCCGAGGAGAAAGAGGCAAGACGATCCTCCTCCAGACGGTGATCTTCCTCCAGGCGATGATCCTCCTCCAGACGGTGATCCTCCTCCAGGAGGTGATCCTCCTCCAGGTGGTGATCCTCCTCCAGATGGTGCTCCTCCTCCAGGTGGTGCTCCTCCTCCAGATGGTGCTCCTCCTCCAGCTGGTGCTCCTCCTCCAGATGGTGCTCCTCCTCCAGGTGGTGCTCCTCCTCCAGATGGTGCTCCTCCTCCAGGTGGTGCTCCTCCTCCTGGTGGTCCTCCTCCTTCTCCAAGTAAGGAACTGACGTCGAATACAATCTTTTCAAAACAATGATAATTATGTAAACTAGCACATACTTTTTCACATTATTTGTAACAGCTACGCAATATTATATTATTACATAAAAGCCATACTTAAACAGCACATACTTTCTTGCCCTCAGTAATGGTTGTTTAATACTATTTATTTCACAAATACTCTCCAAATCAAAACATCTCAGTCATCACTTTTCTGTAAAACTTCCAATCACCGGGAGAGATTGCTTAGCGCTTCAACTGACGTCACTGCAATCCCTGACCGGGAGGTCCTTGGTTCGAGTCCCAGCGTTGCAGGCTTTTCGACACTGGCTTGTCAGCTAGCTCGAATTCAGATGCTGTCTGGAGGAGAGATCTAGCGACTGGCTGCTCTGATAGGTAGTTTTACGTTGTTTCTCCTACCAGGTGAATGCCGTAGCAGTACCCTAAGAAACGGGCCACGGACCGCGCGTGATCTTTCCTACTTCCTCCTTGTCCTATCGTCACGTCATGACACATACTTACACTAACACGCTCTACACTACCACACATGCCGGGAGACCGGTCGGGAGCTTAGATCTTATCCCGGCTGAGACGGTGCCCCGTTAATCGGAGATATCAGGTTGGGGAGATATCAGGCTAGCGGTAGGTCGGCGCCGGATCTAGCCAAACAGCGGAAGAAGACCACCGCCATCTCTCGAGCCAAAACACGCACTACACTTACAGGACTAATGACCACGGTTGACGAGCCAAGAACTACTAACAATCAATCAATTACAAATCGTAGAACATTGGTGCGAAAACTAAATATTTTCAAGCAAATATAAAACACAAATTTGGCAATTATAACTGCTTTTCATACATATAAATCATATCCCAACAATACGACGCAATTCATAGAAATTCAGCAGCTGTCTCCCGGCGACCAATGCCATTGTTGTATTTCAATCTGATATTCTCTGAAGGCTAGCAATTTTTATTTTATATATTTCAAATACGTTTTAAGTAATTTATAAAAATATTAATTTGTGAACGCACACGAAAATCTTGAAAGCAAGTAACAAAGAAATATGAAATAATATTCAAATTCTAACCTGCACAGCATCCAACTGCCTGGAACACTTCTTATATTACGTTTACGGAGTAAGGAAACTACGTGCACCAAATTACACACAAAATATTAATATTTTGGAAAAATTCAACATAAATTTATTGGAAGATCTGCTTTTGACAAATACATTTAATTATCAAAAAAAATTTATCTTAATATTTGTAGTAGTAGGAAAACACCCAACGTTTTTTGAATTTATGCAATTTTCAAAAATCAGAATTTTCAACGAACATAATACCTGCACCATATACGCCATTCGACTTCAAAATTTATTTAAAATTGCAGCTGCCGTTTTTTAAGTACTAAATTGTTTAAACAAAATTTAAAGTTGCCTATATTTCTTCAAACTTACACAAAAAATACTTAAGTTTTCGAAGAATTGTACATGACCTTATTTCGAAATATATCTTTAAGGAACAGATTACATTAGGGAACTATATCTTCATAATTTTCTACGTTCAAAATTTTCATCCATATCTTCGTATCTTCATTCTCTCTCTTCATAATTGTAGCGGTATAATTGACGCCAAATACATTTTGAACTATTGCAATTTTCGAAAAGTTAGGGTTTCCAATGCACATGAGACCAGCACCATTCTCTTAAACGTCCTTTACAATAACCATCAACAACATTTAACTAAGCTGGCGGTGCTACAACAGCACGTACTTTCTACTATTGTAAATGGCTACGTACTAAGAGCAGGAGTACCAACGACTCCAGCACTCAAAAATCTTGGTAAATTAGTTATTGATTTGCAGATAATGTTTCCGTTATAGTCGCACGGGGTGAGAGAAAAGTGCATTTTGTCTGCAGACCACACAGCTGGTATTGATTTGTGCAAAAATGATGGGTGATGATAGTTTTTCATTATTTGTTCTGTATTCAGCATCTCAAAATCTGTGTAAATCAGCCGTTGCTTTGCAGACAGACCTTGGCAACCAGCAGTGGCGCAGCTACCTTTTAGACTGCAAGGCGGACCCTACTCAAGCATTCACCCTACTCAAGAACTGTTTTACTTACTTCATAATGTGCTTGTTTATAATTTTTCAATTCATAATTACTAGGGGCGGATTTTAATGAAATGTCATTTTTTTACACTTAGGAAATGCCCTTTAGTATTTTTATTCATTTTATGTTATGACAAAACCGAAGGACAAATTTTTACATGTCTTTTTTTGCATATTACGTCAATTTCTTCGAAAATTATTTTTTTTTTACCTTTTCCGACATTTTTAGAGCATTTTACGCTGATTTCATCAATTTTAATACTATTTTAATGGTACTTGCTACAAATAATTTTTCGGGGTGCAACAAATGTCCTCCACAGAATTACTCAGTAGCCTATTCGATTTCTTCGCTCAGAAAATGCAATGTCAGCCGTTGTATGAAATCTAAGATTCCTGTGACGCCTATCTGCGCCATTGACATTTCGGCCGATTTCCTGAGTAGGAACAGTTCAAACCAAATGTTTTCACGCTTTCTTCACTTCAACGAAAGGAAGAAGCATTACATTAGAAACATATCCAACAACTTGAATTGTTCACCGACCTGGTAGTGATCAAATTTTGCCAATTAATTAATAATAATACGTCAATATACTAAAGAATATTACCACTAGGGTCCGTACTTTAGATAAATAGATCTATTTTTCCTTTAATCCTGAGCGTTGAAAGGTATTTGGAAATTTAAGTAGCGCCTCGTGGGTTCCATAAACCAAGTTGCGTGTCACCTGAAAATAAATATTTTGATTAAGATGCATAAAAATAAATATTTTTGTCGAAACAAATATTAGTACATATTTCGCTCACTTTTTTATGAATAAACGAATATTTTGAGTATTTTTAAGTTTAATACATTAGAGATTTTGGATATATGGTGAAATACGTGCCATTTTGAAAACCAATGGTTAGTCACACATCACTGTGGGACTTATCGGATTGAGTGGAGTGAATGTGGGTCACTCCTGTCAAAACGACTGAGGGTCAGGTCTAACTCTACTCTCGATTCCAGCAAATGACACTCCGAGCGTTAAAATGCACGCAAAACACAAGCAGCTTCGAAACTTTCCCAGATTGCACATATTCCGAAATGTGTCGTGATTACATCGTGATGACATCTCATTTTACGTAAAGACGTCTCTCCATTTTAGTTACTGGTTTTGCATATAGGCAATAAAATACACGTTCGTCTTTTTAACACATTTTTCACTTTTAAAGCACATAAAAATAAATGTTTTCCGTTTTTTAGCACGTCAAAGTCTCAGACCAAATTATCACGCTACACTTCTGGTAACATAAGCACATAAAAGAAAGATATCAGACCCAAAGACACATGTTTATATATGTACGTCGACGTGCTGAATCCGAGTCTAAAGCCTTGTTCCACGACTTTCG
>BOPP01000158.1:2050180-2061530 GCA_017312745.1 Gryllus bimaculatus
ATCTATTTGTCGTTCAATTTTTTTCCCAGTTAAATCTTAATTATAAAAGAATAAACACAGACACTGTGAATTCAAATTTGTTGTACACAAATTTAATGTTAGAGATTACTAAACCAGCATAAAACATCAATGTTGTTCGGCCAATTTTTTAAAGTTTCAGTTTTACTCATCAAAGACACATCACTAACCACCTCTGTTTACTTTTCACAAAGTACTACTCAAAATGAACCACACATAAGCCCTTTGTCAGAGTTTCATAATAAAAAAAACTATTCTTCTAGCGCCTTTTCTTTTTATCAAATGTTCATTTAGTTCTGTGTTGATACACTTAACAAAGTATTTTTGATGAGACGTCTCAACAAACTGTCAAACTTCAAATCAAATTAATGTCATTATAATTCTCAATTAATAGTCTACATTCTTTATTCCCAGTTCTTCAGGGTAAATTTATGTTAAACCAGCAAATGGCAAAACCTATTGTGACTGACGGCCAAACGTTTTTGGACACCCATTAAAGTTTTTTTTTCTACGCATGCAGTATATGGCCTTGATAGTGCCACTCCAACCCAGGGCATTGAAAAAGGGTCTTTACCTCAATTTATCTTGTGTAGATAAACATTACTTATGGATCCTTTTATCTCTACTCAAAAGTATTCATTGGTGAAAAAGTGTTAGGTGGCAGAGAAAGTCATAGATTGCTGTCATGTTCTATGGAGTTTGGACTGTAGGTACATCACTGTTTCTGCTTCATAGTGTTTCAGAATTAATATATACCCTGAACAAATTTGTAAAATAATTCATTGAAGCTATTGTTTGTGAGAAACCCGTGAATAGGATGCCAAGAATCATCAAGATAGTTATTCCAGCAAGGAAACCTTTTTATGAAAAGACAGTTAAACAAATTAATTTTGTTTTAAGTTAAAATAGTTCAGTTTGTACATATACACATTTTTGGCAAAAGGTATGTGGATAATATATAGTCAATAATTGCATTGTATTATTACTCTCCGAATCTATTTTCGACTCATTTGATATCAGTAACATCTAAAAACTTTCGGATGGCTGTGTATATGTCTCAAAGTTTTAAGAAAAAATCATCCATGTATAAATTGAACATTTTAACATTCAGGTGGAAAACCTTGAATTTTTATGACTGTAAAAATTTATGTATAAAATAAGAACTAGTAATTGGGACTAACTTTCAACGGAGAATCCCACTTTTTTCTTGCCGCTTCAAATGCTTCTTCATAAGTGGGATTTGTAAATGAAATTCTGTAACAGCCTTTTACTGATAATATGGAATATATTTATTAATAATAAATGCATACAAAATTAAAGTTAGGCTAGAGAATATTTCAATTAAGTAACATAAAATGCACATTTCTTAAGCAAACATACCAAAAAATCTAAATGTAATAAATAATAATAATAATAAAAAAGAGAGACTTAATTAATTATTTTCTTAAATTCTATCAGCATAATAGGGTAAAAGTAATAAAAGGAAACAAAAGGAACAAGAAAAAAATTATTTCCTGATAGATGTTTTTTGAAACAACTTGTTATATTATCTTCAATTTTACCCAAGCAATTAAATTTTTATTAAAAAAAAAAAGAACTATGAAATAAAGATGAAGTAATTGCTCCTAAATGGTTTTCAGTTGCATATAATTTTCTCTCTGAAATATACTTATGAATTAATATTTATATAACAGCTGAATGAAAAACACTTCAGTGATGGAATGTGTAATGTGATGTGATAAGATATTATGCAATGTAACATTAACTACTGAGTGCATCACTTCCTGAGCACTCAAAAACAACACTAAAATTCACAAACTGTATAAACAATGTGTTATATTATTCAGTTTAATTTCAATATTTTTAATTCAAACAATGGGTGCTGATGCTTACACTATATATTTTTTTTTACTCCTACAGTATTCTCATTAAGAAAACCATAAGAGATAAGCCAAGGGAACAAAAACAAAAAGTACACAAAAAAACAATTGTGTATTTTTTTCACTTATTCTCTTCAATATCCTAGCTCAGTTACTTCAAAAGAAAGGCCCACAAAATAACAGGTGGGGTGTGGTGGTAGTAAACAAAAAGTCTAAAACTTAATGTTAATAAAAGAAAATATTTAATGCATTTCAATCTCAACTTTTTCTTAATCAATGTATGGTCATATTTATTCACCGTATTCTAGCAACTCTTGAACAGTTTCAGAAGTTGCAATGTCATAGGGCATTTCTCCTTCTCTGTTTCTTTCCAGAGGACTCGCTCCTGCTTCTAATAATATGCGTACAACTTCTTCATGACTTCCTTCGGCAGCATTATGAAGTGGGGTGTTGCCCAAGATGTCTTTTATTGAAAAATCTGCTCCAGCTGCCAACAAAGCAGTAACACTTCTAGCTGAACCACTGGCTGCAGCAAGATGAAGGGGTGTTGCTCCTTGATCATCTACTTTAGAAACACTTGAGCCATTATTCAGAAGCTGCAAGAGGCATTCATGATGACCACCTGGGACAACAGAAATATTAATGGATTATATACAAAATTAATACTTAACCCCTAAGTGGTAACAAATTTTATGTTACCAATAGTACCAACGTATAAAGTCGTAGGCTTCTGCGGCCAGAGTCATGTGCGTGATCTGGGCTGTCCAGGTGACACCGCGTCACCCCAACAGCCCAGATCACGAACACTTTCCATGTTTGAGTAGTATGTGATTTTCTAAACTTCTAAATCCAAATAAATATTGTGATGCTTTTTGCTACATTGGGAGTTTCCTGGCAGTTATGGAACCACCCGAATTCCATTACAGCTCTGTGATGAACAGTTAATATATCAGAAGAGATGTTTATATTAGAATGAAAATGCTCTTTTGGAATTGTTCTGTTGATGGACATACTAAAACATGCCATGAATTATCTCAGTAGTTTTCTCAGCACGACAGAGTTGTGTTTTCCTATATGAAACAGTTTGCATAGTTTTACACCTTTCGGTCAATAGCATCTCAAATGAAGAACACAAATATGTAAAATTGAGTCCATTCCTTGAGAAGTGAACAAATGACATTTGCAATCTGGAGTGTTAAGCCATAATTTATGAGTATGGATGTTGAGGGGCATATCGCCAGGTACAAACAAATGAGTTCTGAAAACATTAGAAGTTCATGGCAGAGTATAAAAGAAGGTATGAACATTTGGCCTTAGATGGAAAATTTAACATTTGACAAAAATTGTTGAAGAAAATTAGGTTAAACTTTCTGTACTCTGGCATACTTCTATATGAATTACACCATTAAAAAAAATCAGTTCTAGTTTCAAAACTTAAGTTGGGTATGATTACATGACAGAGAAGCATAATGAGATTTTGATTTGTTAGTGGGGCCAGGTTTGCATTGAATATTTACATTCCAACAACATGAAATAATTTGGGTTAATTTTAAGTCCTAAATAATATTCTCTTCACAGAACTGAGGAGAACAACTAGACAAAATATGAACTCTGAAAACGTTAATTGCAATTTGGTATCTGGCACTCAAATAGCAAATTTGGCACTATGGCAAGAGATCGAGACAAAATGTCCATATTGATTATATAATTAGTAATAAGAATGCATGTAGACAATGTGAAGTTTCTAAGTCCAACAATTTTTTAATGCAACAAAATGTCAAATAATTTAAAATTTCATTTTCCCTTTACACCTTCAAACATTAATTTGTATTCTGTTTGCCTACCAGTAAAATGAAAGAACATTAGTTGACAAAATACAAGATTTTAGGGGTCTGTACACTTCCTTTCTGGAAAACTCCCATCATTCCCTATTCTTAATGTCCCTTCACCAAAGTATCGAATTATTTTTAGGAAACTGTTTTTGCTTGGGAACATTTTATCAATATTTAATAGAAATGTATGAAATAAATGAAGTATTTCAATGCTTGGGAAGAAAAGAGTTATGGATTTCTTCCCATGAAATAAAAAATTAAATAAATACGTTCTTTCCAAAAGAATTATTATATTTTTCAAAATTTTTCTTCTGAGCCTGCTTTGAGCCGCTGAAGCCTGCTATGCTTCAGAACCGATTGTAATTTTATGTGTAGAGTGAATGTTGTAATAAATTTTAGGACTAAACTTGAAAAAAAATTAGAGTTTTTATTTCTTGATAAACAGCATGAATGAATCATACCTTGTGCAGCAACATGCAGAGCTGTGAGTCCTTCTTTAGTAGCTTCAATATCAGCACCCTTCTGAAGAAGTACCCGCACTGAATCTGGGCGACCTTCTTTGGCTGCAATGTGTAGAAGTGTCCAGTCATCACTGTTTCGACTATTTGGATCCAATCCTACATCCAAAAATACTTGTACCACAGATGTGTGCTCATTTGCCACAGCTGAAAAGAGCCCTTTAATCCCAGCTTCACCACGGATGACGTTTGGGACACCATCCACCATAGCCCAAGCCACTGATGGGTTCTTCATTGATTTGAGAGCATCAAGAACCTATCACAAGAAACAACCTTAATCATTTGTAAACTGGTTTTGTGATACACATAAGTTAAAAAAAAAGAAAAGTCAAAATATGTCTGCATTATTCCGGCCCTTTGTTTGTTGCTCCAAGGAATAAATAAAATAAATGTCTAGGGATGTGCAGAAGAGTGAATATCAAAGAGACTTTGCCATACCTTTTAGAAAAATACATTGAGTAGCAACTGTTAAGATTGTTGGAAACACTTATCAGACAAAGAAGAAAACTTAAATTTCACAACATAGAGGCAGAAGGACTTTTAAGTGGCTATTTGTATCTCATATTAAATTGACTTGGAAAAGAATTGATGCCTTATTTTACATGGTGACACCTCATGCCATGAGGACATTTTCTGAACAGCAATAGCACGCATAGATGGCTCTACTATGTGTGCAGAGTCTCCTTTTTTGTGTGTCTTGCTCACACTTTTCACATGTGATAAGTGCACAAATATCTTGCATGATCTCTACTAGGCATTGTCATGCGACATGAGGCAGCACTGACTGGGGCTGGATGGAATCAAAAAGGAGGAAAGGAAGGAGCTTGATTGATTTGTGATTCCAGGTGTGTCATTAATCCCATAAGTGTAGCGCAGGTATTTATCACAGGAGGCGACAGTGATCTTCCCCTTCTGGATGGTGAGATCCGACACCGACCTATGTCAGCTTGTGTGGATATTCCCCAACCAGGCACCTCCTATGAGCATGACTTGAGGCAGCACCGCCTCAGCTGAAACAGTTACCCAATGGTCTGCTGATATGTGTGGCAGATAATACTGTGATTTTCCCAACTCTGCCCCTGGCATGTATCAGCTGTTGATGGTTTCATCCAGTTGAGTGCTTGAACGTCACCACTGGAAAACTACTGATCAGAACAGTTGGTCACCGGAATTCTCCTTTAGACAACAACTGAACTTGACATAGCTATTTAGCTTGTGTTGAAAATCCTGCCACCATTGGAAGTGGAACCGTAAGGCTTCCCGATCAGACTCTGCAGTAACATCAGTTGATGCAGGAGAAACAGGGAGCCAAAGGAGCTGGAAGGGCTGGCCAGGTGTGAGGAGGAGGCCTGTGAAGGGTGACCAGGTAGTGTATGTGGTGAAGACGGATGACTAAAGTAGGGTGGGTGAGGGTGCTTAAGAGATGATTGTGATGAACTGGGCAACACCGATAATCAACTAGTAATAAATAAAATGTATGAGATTAATTAACTACAAAAGAACTTAGTAGCAGTTAATAACACTTATTGATGATTTTCAAATTAACTAGTGATGCTAGAGAATGGCACAGACTTTCCTGTATTAGTTTTCAATTTCCTTTGGTCTCCACGAGAAACTCAGACTTGCCACATACCCTTGTCAGCTGCAATCTATCGCCACCCAAAGTACATTTGTTTTAAAAAATTTCTTAATTTTTCAATTTGCTAATAGTAGAGCGCAAATATTATTTTATGAATTTTAAAGAAAAGTAAAACCTTGTCCTAAATGGCAATTGTCTTTGAAAAATTTGGAGCTGTTTTTAAAAAACTGGTGTTCAAGTGCTACTATACATTCAAAATTTGAAGCTCCTTCTCACAGAAAATTTTGCAGTTTTCAAAAAACTTCATTTGAAGCATTTAAACTTAGTGTTTACACAAGTTAACAAAATAGTGTTTACAAATTGCTGGAAATATGCATAATAATGGTGTGAGAGATATTTCAAAGATATTATAGTATAGTATACTATGAGATGGAATTCACAGAAAACCATTGAGTTTTCGAGAAACTTTAAATTATTATCATTTAAAGCACATTTACTCATAAATATAATAATGTGAACAAATTGCCACTAATATAAATGTTAACAACTTGAGAGACACGTAAAACATTACATTACATTTTTGTAATTTTTGAATAAACCAAAGAATAGAGCAAAGTGTAATAGCTGAACAAGATGTTAGCTGACCTCATACAGAACTTTTAGCACAATACCTTTCAAAAGTATCAAGAAAAAATTTGGAGCTTCTTTTGAGAAAATCTTGTTTTTGGATTTTTTAAAAATTGCCCATATTGCTCACAACAGTGCGTGAAATCTACTAACATTTTCAAAAAATTGTACATGACCTTAATGAAAGAACTTACTATAGAGAACAAATTTTATTTGAAGGAAAAATCTCTATCTTTAATTCTGTAGTAGCAAGAAGATGCCTGATTAATTTTGAAATTTTCGAAAATTCAGAGTTAAATCTGAAAATTGGACCTATGCCACTTTGATGTGTATTTTACTCTATTCTTAAAAGAAATTTAAAGAAAAAATTTGGAGCCGTTTTTGAGAAAATGTTTAAAATGTTGGGAGCTTGATGTAAAAAACCCCTGAATTTTAAAGAATTTATTTCATAATCTCAGAGACTCGACTCAGGCCAGATTGACATGGGTTTCTACAATTTGGAAAAAATCCTACTGACTTAGGTGTTAGAAGTGTGTACACACAGACAGACATATAGAAAAAAACTAATATTTTGCTATACAAGAAAAATAACTTTAGTGAGTGTTTACTAAATGTTTTATGTTATTAGATGTATTTGATTCATCAATTCAAAAAAGAAAAAAATTGATATTCTCTCCCCCCCCCCAAAAAAAACTCAATGTTTGTTAATGGTCCTTTTCTTAAACTGATCTCATTTTCTTACAATAAGGTGTCTTACCTGCTCAGAGTTTGATCCAGCGTCATGCCTCAGTAATGCTTTTACAATTTCACTACGTTCTCCCTGAATTGCTATTTTCAGGGGACAGTTAGAGTTATCATAGCACAGAGTTGAACTTGCCCCATACTCAAGGAGCAGTTGTACTATCTCAGTGAACCCATTTTCAACAGCAAGCTGGAGAGCTGTTTTGTTGGATGAATCTTTGGCATCTGGTGAAGCTTGCTTGTTCAAAAGATGTTTCAAAATGTCTCTACAGCCCATGGAAACTGCCAAAAACACTGCTGGTTTGCCATTGCCATCCTGTACTGTCACACTCGCTCCCTTCTCTGTGAGTAACTTAACTATGTCAGTGAAGCGTCCTGAAACCATTGTAAGTAAAAATAAGAATTATACCAAAGAGATTTACCTGTCAATATTTATATTTTAGATGGAAAAATAAATGCTAAAGAATTAAGGGATTTGGATGCCAATTGGAAACCGAGTGGAAGTTTTAATTTGTATAACTTGTTTGCCTGAGCACACTTAAACACGTAATTGCTGCTTTTCCTGGGAAGAAGACGACAGATTGTGTTGTCTGCAGTGACTGAAAGCTAACTGGGTTCTGGAAGATTTTGGGAGATCTATTCAAGCAATCTCAGGCTTCACCGAAAATACTATTTTGAAAAGGATTACACATTTAAGAATTATCGCTCAAAAAGTGAATGTGACATAATGTTTAAATTTATTTATTTTCGCCCTTTACTAAATCCTCCTGCTGTTTCTGCTCCAAACTGCCATTTAAATGGACGTCAGCACAGCATCAGACATTTTAAAAGGGAAACAGTATGGAAAAGGTTAGTAGTATTACCCCATTGTTATCAGGTGTCAGTGCGAGTCCTTCCTGACTTTCGAGATCTCAGTGCCAAACACAGGTTGCACCAGCGCTGGTAAACCCCCCTGGTAGAACTACAGTGACAAGGTCAATGCCAGTCTACATCCCAACCTGAACTGTAGCTCCAATAGAAATAGGGACAAAAACAAGAGAGGGGGGGGGGGGGTTAAAATTTCGCTGCACTTGAGAACCACATGTGTAACTGACAATGGCAGCCAAATTAATTAAAAGTAAATATTGTCAATTAAACAAAAATTTATCGGAGAGTAAAAAAATTAATATAAATCCACTTATCCAGTAAGTTTAATTTATGTCCATCCTGGAATCAGAAAGAAATTTGTTGAAAAAATACAAATATTTTCAATCTTACCTATAACTGCTAACATAAGAGCTGTTTGTCCGGTCTTTGAAGTTGTGTTAACATTTGCCTTGTTCCCCAAAAGTAGTTTAACAATTTCTGTGTTTCCTCCTAACACAGCTAACATAAGGACAGTGTGTCCATGTACATTTTCAGTTGTATTTGCATTAGCACCTTTATCCAATAGTTGTTTTACAATCTGAAACAATTAAAACATCATACACATATATATTTTCAAGATCACTAATATAGACTTGAAGCACAGCATAGGATACAGTTATCTCAACCCTCTCTGCATGCACAGGTGCTCAAAGTGGTATAAAGAGGTCGAAAACTTCAGTATGGCCACTCATTTCCTAGTACAAATTTCAATTTTCCACAACAATTAAAAAAAAAAGTTCAATGGTAAGATTTGTAGAGTATTTTGCAGTATTAAAAAGAAATATAAATGAGAGCTTGAAAATAATTTGTCAGCTCCCTGATTTTACCTTGATAAAGTAATAATTTAAATAACTCAACAAATTGAAATTGGGCAAAAAAAATCCTGTACTTAATTTTAGAAATAATATCTGGTTCTACAACTATTCCGAAACTTTCCTGTGACATCTCACAATTCTTCCACAAATCCTCTGATTTTTCCAGGTTTTTCAGAAAGTGGCCACCCTGATATTGCTGTCAATTGCAGTAGGCTATACTGAGCTTAAAATCTCTAGTTTCTTGAAATTTCTCGAGAAACTGAAAAACCAAGTACCTTACTTTTCATACCTTTAATTCTAGAGTAAACACCAAACATCTAACACTTAATAATTGACAATCATATGATTAATGTTCAAATCAATTTATGAAATACATACTTTGTGAAAAATTATATTTGTAAGTTTTCAAAGACCCTGGGGAAACTCAGAGATTCTTGGAAAATGGTTAGGGAAGGGATCTAAAAGATGCGACTATGTCTATGAAGTGAAATGTAACTTAACAATAACAGGATTTCAAATAGTCGAAATAAAAATTATATCTATGTTGCTCAATGTGTAGAATTTTAACCAACGTCGCAAATTTGATAGGAAAATATTATCATTATTAGTGAAAATTACTTTTTGCTACCACACAAAATCAATAATACGAATAATTTAACAACTCACTCGCTAGAAAAGGAATCAAGTAAAGACTGATTGAAGAAGAATTTACTTTGATGGTTCTGTCCTACGCCTGACATTATAATCTAGGGGTCGTAAGTCTTTCGGACTCTGCCAATCTATGCAAAAATTCGACCACTTGGGATGGATGACTGTGGGATTAAATGATTGGTAGATCTATCTGATCACTGTTTCATTGTTGTTTAATTGACAAATTGTTGCTGATTTATCTAGTCTCTTGTTAAAGTTATGTTAATATGCACTAATAACGATTTCTTTCCCCATTTTGCTTATGACACTCTGTGAGTAAATGGAGTCAATGCGGTCCTGCATGGCCCACTTTGACTCCTGCAATCTTGCTTTTATTGGGTGAATACAAAGATGTGGTATCCAACAGAAAGTAAACAGCCCTATCCCATAATGTGGTAAAAATTCTTATTCTGTTCTTAAGCCCCGAATTAGCGAAAAACTCCTACGCAATAAACATGGGATAATGTAGAGCAGCAGAATAAGGACGGTGTCATTTCCATTGCAACCATAAACACCGAAGACACATTAGTTTTAAGTGTGGAATACCCGGAAATAACCTAAATGGCGCATAAAGTAAGCATGAACTTGTCTGTGCGTTTCGCTTCATTGTATCTTGTAAATTTTCAATTTCTGCCTGTACTTCCTTTTTCTGATTCTCGAATATGCCAACCTAGTTTATTTGGTGAATCATTAATTTGGTTCATATTTTCTTGGACTTTGGCATTGGAGAACTTCGAAGTGATTTGTTGGAGGTTTCTGATTAGAAATAGAGTTAAACAGACATTGATAAATGTTACAGACGAGCTGAGGTGAAAAAAAAGTAACCGGGCACGTGTGAATCTTTTCTGAAGGTATTTGGCTTGAATTCAACAATAAAATGAGTTTCCTCGGGGCGGTAACAGGAGTTGAACAAAGTTGTTCAAGAGGGGTCATTAACAGTAAGGCCATCTCAATATCCCTATATAGTCTAAGCGAGTCATTAAAAGTATTTTAATCATTAACTGTGCCATACATACAATACTTCATAATGAAAGATTATCGGATTACATTGTTTTATTTAAATAGTACGTGTTATCCATGATCAGGATTAAATAACATACAAATGACATGAACACTGTTCCTCATATTTTCATTGAATTCCATTAAAACAAAGACAAAGAAAATTTCATGGCAGATTTTTGTAGGAATCTACTTCTTCCTCTATGAATAATTTATGACCCTACAAAAGGAAATGAAAAACAAGCAAAAAGATATACTGTTTAGAGAAGTTTGCTATATTGAAAAGCTGCTTTCAATGCTCAGATCAGACTGCAGAAATTATGCAGAGCCGTAGCTTTCAAAAGACAGAATTTTATATAGAGGAAGCAGCAATCGACTACTTAGACTACCAATAGTAACAGATGTTCGATGAGAAGCAGCAGTTTGGAGAGCACTTAAAGAGAACAATTAAAATAAAATGTATGATACATAATAGACTTAACATTTTATGAATGGACTAATTTCAAATAAAAGTTGTACTTGTATGTCTGATAAGAGATATATTTTTATTTTATAAATATGCTCCAGTGTTGCAGCTATTGTACATTTAAATTTTTAGTTAATAAATTCTTCTTTATGTTCAAGAATACAGAAAATTTATTTTTATTGAGTGTTCTGAGGAAACTTTGTATTTTAAAATTAATTTCCATACTGCTAATTTCTTACCCATTTTAAATCTGAATTTACTAGTTTTTCTACAAAAAAA
>BOPP01000158.1:2066084-2101156 GCA_017312745.1 Gryllus bimaculatus
TCCTGCTATTCTGGGCTTAAGCACAGAATAAATTTTACACCACGTTTATTGGTAGGGCTGAATATGTTCTCGTAGAATCTTAATCAAAATGCAAGCTATGGTAGAGTATCAGTGGAATTTAATTAAAGAGCTCATGAGATAGAAGATGTCTTAGAAGTGCAAAGGGTTACTAGAGTACAATAGATGGGAAAAGAAGGAATGGAGAATAGATGAGGAAAGAAGAAAGATGTCATTACTTGATGACAAGGGAAATGGAAGGCTCTATGAAGAATAAAAAAAGGCACAAGATAGAACAATTAGGAGAATGAGTCAAAATGTGCCTAAAGAAAAATTCACAAATATTAGAGAGAGAGAGAGAGAGAGAGAGAGAGAGAGAGAGAGAGAGAGAGAGAGAGAGAGAGAGAGGAAAAAAAAGAAGAAGAAAGAAAGAAAGAAAGAAAGAAAATCTTGCACAAGAAACAAGCGCCCATGATGTTTTGAGAATTTTGTTATTTATTAATTTCATACCTCTTCATGTCCTGCTGAAACAGCCATTATTAATGGTGCTTTATTACAAGCATTATTGGTCACAACTTGGGCTCCTTTTTCCAACAGCAGATGCACCACTCGCTTGTGCCCTGCAGCTGCAGCCAAGGCCAGAGCTGTGGCTCCCTCGACGTCTTCTGCATTCAGAGGTGGTTTAGCACCCAAAATGATCTGTCAAAGTAATTAACAAATGTACAGTGTCAAAATTTCATAGGCATCACTTTCTTTTATGCCATATGTTTATGAAAGGTTTTTAGTAAATAAACACAAATAACGATGTAGTCTGTTGCGGGCCTGATGGAGGATTCACTGTATATCTATATACAGACTCAACCTTTCATTGTGCTCGACAGATCTCATGAAAAGCAATGTTGCCATGCTATATTGCTCTAGACTCATGCTTGGCTTAGCTCAGTGGCAACAAGGATACATTGGAGCAAAGAAACTGCAAAACTACTGGAGGTATTGCCATGTAACTCACATATCAAGCACAATAAAGATTTGTACTTGTCTCACATTTACGGTCAAGTGAGAAAGTGACTAATGAATGTGATTCCTGCTGCTTTTGTAAAATTACAAAAACCTGAAGCATCTTTGAATTAACACACACAACATAGTGACAAAAAATTTACAGAAAATTAAAAATTTCTTTACATTTCCACATTTGAATCATGGCTTACAACATTAAACAATGCTGTTTATTCTACTTTTTCAGAAACTGTATGATAAAATAATCTACAGAATATTTCATTTAACTAAAAGACATATTTCTTCATTTTAGAAAAATATTATAATTGTTTAAATGAGAAACCTTCTGAATTTAGTCAAAGTGTAGAATATTACTTTTAGCTAGGAGAAAAGACTTGAAAAAAGGCTAAAGAAGAATTATGGAATGGAAATGGCAAAGGATACCTATATGAGGAAAGACCAGTCTTATGGAATTATATATTGTGGTCTTTTTGTGGACAGATTGGGGACGCCCCTATATTGAATACCCCCTCTTCCCCTTGAAATGCATCTGTAACATGTGCTTGAACTCCTCTTAAATAATTACGTAACACTTCTCACAATATCTCAGCCACACTGTAAATGCAAGAAGTGAAAATAAATTACAGCAGAGTAAAAACAATATTAATTCATTTTATTTGTTTTATATTAAAATTAATGATAATTAAAGTTGGAATTAGTTGGCAATTCCTACTGCACCTAAGAAAAGGATTTGGGGGAAAGTTGTGAATGAAGGAAGGAGGCACAGGTGAAAAATTATTTTATCACAACATGCAATCATGGACAATGCCTGGGCAAGAATCTACTGCACCAATTTAAATGGGTTCTAGGATATGTTAGACATCAGTTTGGACCATTTCTTTATAATCTTAGACATTGAATAAAAAAGGTTTCCATTATTTGTTTAATTCTCATTTTACATCTAATAACTAATCTAATTTATTTATGTTTTAAAACAAATTTACGAGTTAATATTGTAGTATAAGACTAAAAAAGGCATTATTTAAGAAATTGATGAAAAATGTAAAAAATTAAATATCAGGGTTTTGTAACAAAACACTAATACTCACCTTTCCCTATGTAATACAACATAATGCTGCTTTAAATTCTTTTCCCCACTCCTTAGCATTATGTAATTTACTTAATAATTACATTTAGTAATTTATTAATTAATTACAACTCCATTTCAATTGAGGATCTTGGTGAATCTTCGCAATTCTAACATTATTTGATGAAATTTTTAAATCAGTTATTTACAAAATCATATTTATTTTCTTACACAAATTAAAAATTGTGTTTCGATGACCTCAAGACCCCACCTGAAACTTTGACCGGATGAAAATGCTGATAGGATTAACCCTGTCTGCTCTGCTCTAGTTATCTACGCTGTGGCTAGTGTGAAAAGTCATGACAAGCAACAGTGCTGAGAATATTACTGTAAGGTACACCATGGAAACACCATGTTTCTTGATCTTTAATCCTAAGTTCCTAGAAATAGTGGTGTCACAAACGTGGAAAACTTAGAGGGAATGATGCAGTGATTAACAGCTGGTCACTGAGATCTCACATTTGTACAGGGTGGCAATTCATTTCCTGGAACACATTTCCCTGATTATTCCTGTTTTTTTCCTTAATTTTTTCCTGAAAAAAATTGTAATTTCAAACTAAAAAGTGTATTAAAAGCAGCACGATACTAATCAGGCAGATTACGAATATCACCAGGACAAAATACAAAAAATAATAGTATTGTTCCAACAAATAAAAATTGAGAAAAAAATAATACTTTTTCTATTAAAAAAATAATATCTAGTTTTATAGCTGTCTCAGAATTATTTGTAACTTCTAATGATTGTTCTATAAATTTTCTGATTTTCCAGAGCAAAAAATTCCCTGATTTTTCCTGGTTTTCCAGAAAGTGGCCAATGTGTTGTACGATGGCTGTCATTGTTCTCAACGAAACAAATGCACACTTAAAATACATTTAAAACCAGCAGTCCAATCAATATATATTTTAAAAAATTAATACTATTCTTACTGTTTCATTACACATTTATGTACATATTTTGCCACTTCTTACTACATATTTTTCCAAACTCTTACTTATGAGAGCTGCCCTGTTTCTCATTGAATAATCTAACAATTGTAATTCAAATTGTTCTCATGAACAATGAATGCCTAAGAACAAAACAGAAAAAACAATTAAACACCTGCAAAACAGCAGAATGGCCCTCTAAAGCCGCACAATGTAAAGGGGTATACATGTGCTGGCCTCGTGTGTTGACATCCGCTCCAGCACACAACAATATCTCTGCAACTTCAGCACGACCTTCTCTTGCAGCTGCATGCAGTGCTGTGTCACCATCGGCACTTCGATCAAAAGCTCTGGCTCCCGCTTCTAGCAGCTGTTGCACGCGACTCACATCACCACGAGCTGATGCACCAACAAGCCTCTCCGGCAAATTTAATTCTCTTGCAGAATCTAGAGTTGTGAAAGAAAAACAAAGAAAGGAGGGGGAGGGGGAAGTAGAACATTAATTTTAATTGGAAAATGCTTAATAAATTATGTATGTATTTAATTAATAGGACCATCCATAAATTATGTAAGCCGTAAATTATGTAATTACGTAATATTCTTTCCGCATTCTTTAACTCCACCCCACACCAATAATTATGTAACTCTTGCAACACCCGCTTTTTCACAATAAATAAAAATAAATTATATAATAGAAAAGTACCTTCTTCAGGGTGAGAAAGTAAAAAACAATTTGTATAAATTTAATTTGTACTTATTAAAACTTATGAACCGTGCATTTGAAGTAAATCAACTGTTCATAGTGTCATCCAATCAGGAGCTTGAACGTTCCCATAATGATGTCACTGTAGCAACATATAAGCTCCCAAATGGATGAAACCGTAACAGCTAATATGTGTCGTGTTCACTACTAAATAAATAGTACTATAAATTCAGAATTAGTTGGCAATGCCGACTGCACCTCATAAGATTGGATGCATAGGTAACAAATTTTCTGCCAAGCGGGTGGCACTTGCTGCCATGGGTGATGCATGACTGAGACTACAGTTCTGATTTAATTGGATTCTAGAATATACAAAAAATCTATAAAAATATATATATTTTTGAAACATTGAAAAAATTGAAAACCGACCTATGAAAGTGTATATTCTAGAATCCAATTAAATTAGAACTGTATATATATGTACTACAACATTAACAAATTAATATTAATAATATAAATAAATTAAAAATGTATAAGTATAAGATCATATAAAAGGACTAATTTCAGCAAATGTTGAAAAATTCAGAAGAATAAATAATGGCAGTAACAGTAAACTTACAACTAAATGAAGTGCAGCACAATGCTATCTTAAATCCCCTTCTGTTCCTCTTTGGTGTTACATAACTTATGGACAACGCCAATAGTAAATCCACTGATAAATTTTGTGACTTAACTTCTTCTTGAATATTCATGACAAGATACTTCTACATGAGATAAAAAAGTGTTAAGGACCTTTAGGGGTCATCCATAAACAATGTAACGCAAAAGGGAGGGGGGGGGGAAGGGCTTTGAGGCAGCATTAGGCTCTGTTACTTGGGGATAAGGGGGTGTTAGTTCAGTGTTATGTAACAATGTTTTATTTTTAATTTTTCAGCATTGAAAGAATTCCTTTTTTGTCTTATACTAAACCATTAAAGTAGTAATTAATTACTTTTTGAAGAACATAAATAAATTAATGGTATTATGAGTAATTTATTACAATAAATGGAAGTATTTATTAATGTTTTTGTATTGAATATGTAAGATTACAAAGAAAATATTCAAAACTGATCTGTCGTATATTCCAGAATCCAATTAATTTGCTGCAGTACATTGTCGCTCATGCATCATTCACGACAATGTGTGCACGGCTTGTAAGAAGTATTCATGTCCGTTTCTCCTTCCTTCACAAAACTTGTTCATAATCTTATTGTTAGGTGTAGCCAATATCACCAATTGAATCGTTAATTTCAGGAACCTGTTAAACACCAAATTCCTCATTTCGAGAAAAATAAGAAAAAGGTTTTTAGCGCTGTAGGTTTGGTTTTTCCAATTTCAAAATATTTTTTAGTATTAAAGCAGTTGATAAATGAATAGTTTTCATGTAAATATTTTTTGCACTGATCTCATTGTAGTTTTAAAAAAAAGTTAAAACCCATGCACGTGACGAGTTTCTGCAATAAATGACCTGTTCTGATTTGAAATATCATTTTTAAAAGTATTAATAACTTTTAATGAAACTGTGTGTTACTATTTATTGTTTAATACATTAGACAAGATAATTTTAGAAGATAAGTCGAATTTGTCAAGATTGTAGTGTCAAAAATTTCTTGTTATTCGTTTTGAAGCACAATAACGCCATCACCTTTACCATCTCTGGTTGGCCAATGCAAATTTTCGTCATAAAATTGTACATAAGGTCTCATACCTACAACAAGAATAATAAAATGTAGGACAAACGTGTCTGACGCAATATTTGAATGTCACCAAAATATTATGGAAGTGCTTTCATACATTGGGTAAAACAAATCCATGTTATATGTATGTACTATTTTAGTTACATGAAATGCCCTCTGACTTTGTTTTTAGATCTACTTTCTTTCCAGTGTACGAAATATATGCCTCAGCTTTCACCCTGGCATTGTGTATGATATTACGCGACCAACTTCGCATCTCCTTTTACGTACAAGTTAATTTTCAGAACTAGACATTTTCTCATAAAAAAATTACTTTTTCTTACTCACTAATCACAGCAAAATCAAATCACTTGTAAAATCAATTTCAAAACTCCACTCTGAACAGATGATACTTACTAAAAAAAAAAAAAAAAAAAAATCTCACTACTTTTAGAAGAACAGAGGGAGATCACGTAGAGACTTCCTGAACCTCTCTTAGAAAATCTCCCCTCCTGAACATGTAACCTAACCGACCCCTGAGGTGGTGCTGATAACCCTTCAACGTAGCTTGAATTACATGTGGCATCCTGATTTTCATGATTGTCCACTGCGACCACTGCAGGGTTAAAAAGAAATTTCTTTTTGGTTTAGAGCAGAAACTCCTCGAATGATGTTGCTTGATGGATTTCTGTTCTAAACCCAACTTTCTGGGGTCTTTCAGACTACATTGCAAGAGTTGCAAATATATATGTTTTCTGCACTAAACAATGAGTTCATCCTCATAGAACAATATCCTGTTGCTAACTCGTTTTTTAAATTTTTGGCATATGACAGATTTTTGAAATAAATGATTCAATTAATCCTGACTTTAATTATCATAAGTTTTAAAATATAAAACAAATAAAATGAATAAAAATGTTTTTTTCTGTGATATAATTTATTTTTAGTTCTTGTAAATGGGGAGGGGTGTTTTCTCAAATGTTATGTAATTATTTAGGGGGGGGTGGTTCAAGGGCACATTGCAGGTGAGTTATAGTGGGGAGGATGTATTCAAAATACTCCAAATTTGCGTCACGTAATTTATGAATGACCCCTTATAAATATATAGAATTTATATTCATTATGCTTTTTTGTGTTTTTCACCTGATATTTGCTCATAAATAAAATTTGGAAATTCGGTATTAGATAGCTTCTTGTAATTTATGAAAAATAACAGAGAGTTCATTTTATTTATTTATTGAGATCTATCAATATTAATTCACAACAATAGTTCAACAAAAGCTTAACTAATGTAATAATAAATTCAAATAAAACAATAAAGTACATCAAATAAAGCATGTTCTTACATTCACCCATTTCCGTACATTTTCAGTGCATGATCTCCCTCTACTAAAAATGTTTAATTACCTAATTTGAGTTCATTCTTCATTCATTAACTAAAAAAAAATTAATATTCATATCGGTGAGAAAAATATCATTCTTTCATGACACCAAAGAAAATGGGCAGTGATAACCAACACGCAATTTTATAATGACATTTTTGTGCCAAATTTCACATTATTAAGGATTCTAGAACATGTTTAAACAGAAAAGCAATTTAAATGCAATAAAAGGGTGGCCAGTAGCTAAGAAATAATAAATGAGCGGAATGAATTGTTGAATTTTCTTTCAGGGAAAATGAAAGTGCAACTTTAAAGGAATAAATTATTATAATTAAGGAATGATTATCCCTATCATAATACAATAAAACAATAATGTTAATGTTCATATTAAAAAATGGAGAAATTAAAATGTAAAGTCATTCAAAAATGTTTTTAATCTTACGTTTACTGAATATGAAAATATACTACTCTGAAAACTATGTTTATAAGACAGTATAACAACTAATTATAAATTACCTTGGCTCTCTTCAATCAAAGAGACTTCTCCATTTCTATCAGGGTTTGTGACACTTTCTTGTCTTCTGTTAAATGCTTCATTATTTAAAGATTGTTGTTCAATTGCTTCTAAAAGAGCCTGAACACGAGGCACCATTGAACCTAGTGCACGATCCAAGGATGTCTCTAAACGCTCGAAGCGTCCTTCCATGGCTTGCTGAACCTCAAGCATTTTTTTTTCTAAACAATTGACTCGTTGACCTTCTTGTGATATTCCGGTCTTTACAGGTAATTCAAAAACTCTATCTTCCATTGCTGACATTATGACCTGTGTGGGAAACAAATTATTCACTTAAAGAAACAACTTTAGTACATGTGGGAAATAATTTTACACCAAAATTCACTCAAAAGTCATCGGAAAGAGGTTTCTTCATAACTTTCACATTAAAAATTCAAGTGATTTTTATCTATATTTTAGAATGGGATCTGCAATTACAATTTTCAGGTTCAAAATGAACAGCGGTTATTGTGTAAATGTTCACAACAGTTTTTGCAGTTCTGCCAAATGAAGGAAGAGACCTCACGTATCTTCGACATAAGCTGATCACTCTTGAAAAGTAAATTATAGGTACAGGAGAGCAACATGTATTGCATTGTGGTTATATGAACAAATACTGTATCAAGAATAAAGAGACAACAAGTTATTTGATGTTAATCAATTAATCATGTTAGGATTAAAGCTTTTATGAAATTTACATCATTGTCATCATGTTCATAGCAAGCACCCCTCAGGTAGTATTTAACTAACATAGAGCATGATTAGGGGAATGCAGTAGTACATTATTTCATTTTTATGAGATGACTTAGCTTATTCTTTGAGATTAAATATACTAAGTGGTACAATTACACACACATTCAATCCCCTGTAAAACTAGGCCTCAATCAGGATGCCCACTAACCACCCAAATCTGCTTTCCTTTTATTTTCCCATTTTCTACTTATTAAATTGATAAAATGGACCACAGCATGCAAGTATATTTATCAACATACAAGTATAATTTTCAGTTAGAAGGAAAACTTTACCCCACAATAGTTATCCCTAATTGTATCCCCTAACCTATACTAATAATGAGATAAAAATTTGGCAATTCTAAATGGTATAAAATATAGTTGTTTAATTACAATTCTTCAATTACTTTCGAGTACTTTTTACTGTTTTATTTTCATTTAAATTGCAACAAGTTTATCAAAACAATTGTACTTACTTATGTTGAAGAAAATTTTAACTCTTGTATTATTTTGCACATTTCATTAAAGAATTATTTAAATGAATGCAAAATTAACTATGAATTACATCGGAGCAAATATCAATTTTACAATATTATAGGTCCATCATTTAGGATTTTTTTTAGCACTTTTTGGGCCTAGTATGTACTAAAATAACAGATAAGTAGTCTGCAACTACTATTTAGTTTTACAATGAGTATTGCAATTTGCAAAACTTGCAATCAGAGCATTGCAATTTCTATTTATTTTGCAGAGAGAAATGCAGTAGTTTAGTGTTCGAGTAAATGAAAGTGCCAAAAGAGATTCCCCCTCGCATAATATACCATTAAAAGCAAATAGGAATAAAAACAAGGTATCCCAAACAATTCAGTGACAGAAAAGTTCAATACAAATCAAAGCCCCAAGAGCATCAACATAACATAGTACTATCGAATATGTGGCACAAAATAAAAAAGGTATGTTGAATGTCGAGTATTTACATTGATCCCCGCGTTTCTTACTTTAACGTCCACTTACAGTTGCTGGACACAGATAAATTACAGACCTAACATTTAATAATACAGGACTCACAGATTTTGCTATGTGAAACCCACCACGCACTGCACGTCAGCTGCACGTAGTACTTGTACCTCCTGCGACTGGGCTGGAAGGACGCATCCTCCAGGGATGGATGTTCAAGCATGTTGACGTCACAAATTCCAGGGAGTGTTGGTCTGTTACTACGGGGAATCCCCATTTCTACTTGGTCATAAAAGTATGGAATGTCCAGAACACGTGACCTAAAGGGCCGGTGAGGGCAGCACTATCATCTCTGGGTAACTTGCTCAGATATTGAAAGCCGGGGCAAATGGTTTAAATGCGGTACTATAAAGACTTTCTTCATTGGACGAATCGATTATTCTTTCATGGATCATCGGACATGGCCTGCCCAAAACACAAAGCTGAGTTATATTTATCGTTTTTCTTTTCACGCGCGGAGACCTTTTTTGAAAGTTTTTCCTGTCTTATCTGCACTTAAAAACGTTTTTGAAAAGAGAAGTTCAATTTTCTCTGAAATTGTATTTTCCCAACAACCAAGTTGTGTGAGGTACGCCTAGTGGGTTGAGGCAAGAGGGGCTGGAGAGACAGGGCAATGCTGTAATAAATATTACAGCACTCGGAACAAAGACGACAAATTAATTGAATTTTTGTGTCGAAGAACGTTCGTACGTTAGAATAAAGTTATTTTAGGTCTATGTCACTCATTGTAATTATAACAATATTTGTCACTCATACTAATTATAACAATAATTATTATTGAGTCACATACACAATTTAAATCGTATATGTTGAGTCATATTTCTTGTGCGGGTGCAAATGTCTTCGCGAGTTCCAGAATCTCTGTCTCTTAGTTCACATTATTATGAGTAAGAGTAGAAAGTAGCCTTCTAAGTGCCTAGGAAAGTAGCATGCTAATATCAGAAATGTTCGCCTCTTATGTGTTTTACGGACATTACGGAATTTTCGTGAACTTTCGTTAAGGATTAAGGTGGGTAATTTTTATATCAGTAAAAGTCTAAAATTAATATTAAAAAGCCAACAGATGTTTATAGAAACTGTAGAGGAATTCACTTGTACTCAAATAGTACTGGGGCCGAAATTTGAAGGCACTTGATATCCAATGAAAGAGTGCGTGGATAAAAACCTTCCATAATTTTAATTTTTATTATCATATGGCACGAAGCAACATCGCTAAGATCATGCTACAATTTAATTCCGAATCATTATCGAAATGAGAAAGACTAAAAAGATATATTTTAAAACATTTCCATATGAAGCTTTAAACAGTCTTGATATACAGTATTAATGAACGAGATGCGCAGCCAAAATCTCAATACATCGAAAGGAAACAAATACCAACGTAAATAAGCAACATAAAATACAAACGTATGAAACCGACTAATACCATAGTACACAAGAACATGTCAACCAACCCAACCTACACCCCACTTTCCCGCCGAAGACTCTGACGTCATTACGAATATCCGCGAGGGCACTGTTGCGATAATTTCGTCCTTCACGAAGGTGTAGTCGACCACGGATCATCTCTACATTAATCGTGGCTACCAACCTACAGACATGGAAATGATCTTCAGCTTGTCCTTGAGCTTTGGATATATTATCGTGGGAAAATATTGTTTCATTAAATTACTTTACGTATTACATATGCATTACATGCATATCGTATGAATTGTTTTGAAACGGAGAATATTCAAATTAAAGTTTTCAGGAAGATAAATAAGCTTTTGCAACCTTCTTTTAAAGAAAAAATAAATAAATTACATAATTCCTTGACAATCGTAAATAATTCCATTAATCCCGACAATTATTCGTGCTGTCAAGTTCATTTTGATGTTTGAAACTAATTTTGTATGGTATTTTTTTGATTTAAGCAAAGGACGATGGTGCTATGGTTGTGGTATGCAACATCTGTGAAATACTCTCGAAGAAGAGCACGGAGAAGGTTGCAGCCTGGATGCAGCAGTTCAAATGGTTGGAATAGTCAATAATCCGTTTTTTTTAAAATGTTGTGACATTTCACCTGCTTCTGTTGCTTCTTAATGTGTCACATCATTATGTGTGGTTATGTGTTCGTATATTTCGTGTACTATGAATCATAAATATTGCTTTGAATTTGATGCCATGAATTTTAACCTTTTTTTGGAATTCCTTTATTGGGAGTGATGAGAGAGTCCGTCCATGTGATTTGTGTTAAGGTTAGTCCCGAAATGTAATTTGTACAGTTTTTTTTGTTTTTTTAGTTTTAGATGCAGAGAGGTCTTAATAATATTTTTGACACCTTATTTTGTCAAGCCCTAGGATTATGTAACAATGCTGACAACATGGTTGTGTCACATAAATATTGAGTGCCAGTCATGGTTTTCTCACATTACAAATTTGTCAGTAAAACGTTTGCCCTCGATTTGTTATTAATTCAAAATATGAAATGATCATAATAAATAGTGCTGAGTTGATAAAATGAATTGCGGGTTGGGAGGGGGTGCATATGCTCTGTTTATTTGTAATCTGATTCTTGCCTGAAAAGATATAGACACAGTTTATGTACTACAAGTTCATGAAGAGTTGTTCGAGTTGAGTAAGTTATTCATGTTTTGAAAATTGTTTGAGTTACAGGATATGAAAGTTTTGAACTTCTGAAACCATAATATCATTATGTTATCAGTTTGTTCAAAAAGGTGTTATAAAATATTAAGTACAAATCTTGTTCAACTGAAAACTTTAAATGTTAAATGACTGTTGTTTTTTTTTTGTAGTGTAAATGTAGATGTTGGAACATGCTGTAAAGATTTATATTTTGATATATTATTAACACAAGTTTATCTTTCCCCTCCCAGAATTACAGTGAACATGTTTTACATGAATATATTAACATCTGTTTTCTTCTTTATTATATTGCGATGGTTCTTTGACCTTAATAAAACACCCATTATATTTTTATAACAATTTATTTCTCTTTGACGTTTCGACCCTATTTGGTGTCATTTTCAAAAATCTATTGTCCAGGTGTTGACACCACATTACAAACGAACAACATTTTGATAAAAAATTGTTGATAGTATAAGAAAAACTGGTCAAGTCAGACACATCATCTCTTTGATGTTTATGATTTGATTGTTGTTTTTTTACCCATCAGAAATTCTATTTTTATCTGTTTTTTTAAGGAAAAACAACAACATTGCAATAAACTAAACAAATTTACAGATAGTTTCTTGGATTAGGTACAAAACTGAGTGTGATTCATTAAAATCCGTTATTTTATTTAAAATCAAAATGGAGAAAATATTTTTTGTTGTAACTTAATGTTTTGTGTGATACGTATGAATGAGAAATTTGAGAAAATTCATGTTCCTCCTTTTTGACAGAATAGTTTTATTTCAAAGAAATTACATATATCAAGGCTCATCAAGAGATGAGAGAAATCTCACATTCCTTCAATTATTATAATTAATGCAGAAGATAGACATTCACATAAAGTTTACAAATGGTGAACCTTGATATAATTATTCTTACAGAAGCTAAAAAAGGGGGCAGGGAAAGAGATCTTAATATTTGGAGTGGTGTTCGCAGAAATTAGAGAACCAGAATTGGAGTTTCTCTTCTTATTAAATGCATATGGATAAAATTCATTTAACAATGGAGAATATTAATGAAAGGATTCTTAATGGACATTTTTGGTCATCAGACAACAATTTTAGGAGTAAATGCTGCATGTGACAATGGACTTGTAGATGAATAAATATGTTTCTTAAAGATCTCAGTAAAATTGTAGATATATTCTCTAGTCAAAATGAAAGAGTAATAATTGGTGATTTTAATAGCCGAGTAGATAACATTGAGTGAATTAGTTCAGAATAGGGAAGAAACAGGTGATGACAATGGGGAAATATTAGTAAACCTATGTGAAGAGCATGAGTGCAGTGTAGGGAATACCATTTTCAAATATAGCTTCCACAAAATACCTGTATAGATAGAGTAAAAAAAAATCAATCGGGTTCGATTCCTGGTCAGGGCAAAACTGAAGTCGTAGCTTTCTAATACAAAATTGTCTCAGTTTCTTTAGCTGAGTGGTGAAAGGGACAGGGCAAGTAAGCTAGGTTTGGTGTTTTTCGGACTGTGTCATGTTCACCAGAAGTCTCCCTTACCCCCAGGTGTGGATAATAAAAAATACAAAAACAAATTCACTCTAGCTGGCAAAAATTGAAGTAATCCAACCTAAAATGCTAAATACATACAACTGATTTAAGGTAAAGAATGAAGGAAAGAAGAGAATTAAATTGAATGACACAAGCTTATACTGCCAACTTGAATGTGGAACTGATCATCATATTATGGTAGTGAACAAATGTATTCTTTTTTAGAAAACTTTGCATTTCTGTTAAAAACTATACAGAAATTTTAATTGGTCTTTTAAAACAGTAGTATTAAAACTGCTATCAATCTTTGTTGTCAGTAGTCTGTCTACTACTGACATTTTTACATTGTAATTCAGCTGTAATAGATCAAATAATACTTGAAAAAGTAAAATTAAATGCAATGGTGATTGAACTCTTGATTTATTGTCTCTTAGTGTGAAAGTGAAGTCTGAAAGCATTTCAAAATGATATTACGCTTTTGTTTGCTCTGACAAAAACAAATTGAAATAATTTATTATGACCCACTGGTGATGTATTTTTCCTTAGCAAATTAACGTCTCCCTCAAATCAGTAATATTTGTCACTAGTTTACTTTAACTTACGTAGACAAGATTGAAGTCTTGGAACACAATTAGCTAATTGTAAAACATTTTTTAATTAACATTTGATTGCTGTTATAAATTGTCATTGAGTTAATGGTACCAGAATCTCAAGAGTTAGGGAAAAAATTACTTTCAGCTGGCTGGTGTGGTAAAAGTATTTGAAAAACTTTTCTTTTCTGATATAGTTGGATTGTTGCTGAGTTTAAATATCCTTTATAATAAATAATTTTATTTTTAAGGACTCATTTTTTTAAGAAAAGAGAAACTAATACTCTGCTCCTAAACCTGATAAGTTGATTGTCACTGGTTCCTAAAGCTGACACGTGAGGAGCCTAAGGATATCATGAACAAAAAATTCAAATTAAATTTAGTAATTGATTATTCTTAATGATTGAATATAATGTTAAATATGACACACATAGAACATGAGATCACTTCAGGCGTACAAAGTTGTTTTGATATTGCTACTTAATTTCCATATGAAGATTGTTTGCAAAGTGTTCTCTTTTATTTTCCACTCTTGGTCCCTCAGTCTCCAAGTATTTTTAAGTACACCAACAAAAGTTACATCCATAGGTTGAATTGGATAGGTAGATTGAGATATTCTACAAGCTCAATACCCTATTCCGAGCAAAACTGGAAGAGTCAGGAAGAGTTATGAGAAGTATGCCCATCTACAAATGCAACTACTGGCGTCTCAATTTTGTTTTGGAGTAGCCAAGAGTAAAATATATTTGCTATATACTCAAAATAACTCGTGATTGACGCAGAGTTCCCAGTTGCCCAAATCATCATTCCAGCTGGTAGGTAAGTGTATTGATAAATTAGTATCGGTGATGCTAATTTTCCAGCAATATTTCCTGTAATCAAAGAAGTCATATTTTCTTTCTCTTAATTTCCTCTCTTATAAATTATTTTAAAGCCTTTTTGTTATACATTCTCTCAATGATTTAAGAAGAAAGTGGTTTCATCAGTGTTAAATACTCTTCTTGGAACTTGGAGGGTTGATGGAATATCCTTTTCTTTAAAATAATTCCTTATTTCTTCAAACCACTGCTCCGATTTTTCTTTCTTTTCATTTCATTTGTATCTTGCTGCTGTGAAATTTTGACAGATTCAGATTCTTAAATTATCGTCTTGCCTGAAAAACCCATGCTGGGTCTTCACAGGTAGCGTTTTTGTTTGCCAAGGTTCTCATTGAATATAAAAAAAAGGAGCTTTGAAAACCAGAAAGCCTACCTTTTGCAATAGCAATACTCAATAGATACATTTTTTATCTCCAGGAGAAAAGACAGAAGGTGCTCCAATTATTTTGCCCTTTCGGATTTGTCCCTTATGCTTGCCCTTCAGTATTACCCTCAACACATGCCCTCTACACCTGCTGCATTGTAACTTCTCTATTCACAGCATCTAGTGTTTTCATTAGCAAGTCCGTTGCGTACTGCTGGATTTTTTAAGTGCCATATTATCTAAATTTGCAGAAAGCTACATTAATTAAAATGTTTCCTATAGCGGACATACTGGGAACCTAAGGTTGACTCACCATGTCAACATAAGGACCATCAGGACCTAAACTTAAGACCTGTATTTTTTTTGTTTGTCAACATACTATAAAGAATACAAAATTATAATTAGATACTAAGCGACACCACTATCTTCCTTAAGTGTAATCAAGATTTTGAGAACCTAAACCTAACAACCCCCCTAATATTCATGATTTAAACTATGCAAGGTTATAAACACATGGGACACTTCTTAATTCTTTCCAATTATAATACCACGGCCACCTTCAGTGGTGGCCGTGCAATACCAAATATCAAACTCATTTCATATTATAGTCTAAAGAATAAAAACATTTCTTTAGACATTCATCCTGCTTATATGGCGTCATACGGGTGTAATCAGAACACAGACGAGAGTGGTTTGTAAGAACAGTAGGTTTATTCAAAATCTAGACCGTAGTCACAATTAACCAATTACACTGCTTACAATTAACTAAATAAATAGAACACACTGCTAGAAGAGGTAATTTACAGCACGGCTACCACACCGCAACAGACGATCAGTGTTCCCTGTGCGGAGCACCGCTCTACCCTGATACTATCTACATGTTTCGCTAGCCACGACAATGAATTGCCAGCCCCTTGCCCTCGGGCACCTACTCGCATAAACTCACGCACCACCTGCCGCCGACGCTGCTGGGAAACAAGATCTGGGCATTGTACTCGTGGCCTTATATAGTCCCTTCGGCGCTACCTGCCGCCGCCTTACCACGCCACGTCCACGGAAAGTCCCAGTGCGTCATCACTCCGCCCTTTATTAAACATCCGGCGTTGCCCGCCGTTAGCGCGACACGACGCTACACAAGCAAATATACCAGATAACGTGTATGAAGCAAAATCAAAATCTTTTGATTATAATTAGACGTGTCAGCTCAAGCTAAAGACTGGGGCATTACAGTCACTGTCTTGCTGAGCCAACCTAACGACTAGAATACCTATTTCTTAAACAATTATCCTTGTGTGTCAGATTTATTTTGTTAGCATTTAGTACGTTATAATAACTACTGTATGTAAGTACATTACACCTGAAAAAAAAGCATTAAAAATTTTTTTTGGTAAGTTGTAAATACCCTCACACTAGTGACCCCCCTCCAAGTTTTCGACCTCACAGACGCTGTGCTAACTTAAGGAGACTCGAAAACCTGGAATCCCTGTCCTTGTTTGTTTTGTATAGCTCTTGAATCTTAAGCTCGGTTGGAATGTAATTGCAATCAGTTTTAAAGAGGAAAACAATTCTTACAACTTTTCTATTAAAAAATTCTTTGGAAACCAGTTACCAAGCAAGCTTGAACTTTTCAAAACAGAATCAAAAACAAAAATACTGCAAGTTTTCATTTCTCAAAATTGTATTGAAAATTGTCATGCTTATGATATTACAATAAACTTTTAATAAATATTACACGTGATACTATTTTCTCACCAACACTGCCACACAAATGAACTCATTACGAACAAAACTGAGCGACTCCAAATCGATGCTAGGTTTTTCAGCGTCATCCCCGCTGGGAATCCCCGGACTGCGAATCCTCGCTGGGAAAGGCAGTGCTCTCTCGCCTACTGCCTCCGGCGTTAGTGGCGCCTTTCCTCTCAAATCACAATCATCCACCCTCTCACTATCTGCTCCTCTCTACGTCGTTCAGGCCACACTGTTAGACCCTTCAAAGTTTCCTCCGCTCTCTGTGCGTTGGAGCTATCCCAAATCCCGACGCATTCGTCCTTTTCCCGTCTCGCCCACCTGTGATGTTGGTGGCACCTGCCCTTCCACAACTGTTGGTACATAGACTTGAATTGAATTGAATTTGCCTTATTTTACGTGGCGAGACTCGGGCCATCAGGCCCGCCTGACCACGCAAATTTCGCTACGCTCCGGTTCCCAACTAGCGTAGAAAGGAGGTATTTTTGGGCGACGAAACAGGCGATTTGCAATTTAGTGACGCCAGCTCAGTTTCGTTTCTCTTTGAAGGTGTTGTAGAAGAAATACAGTTCAAACTTCCCGCTTTCGAGAGTAATCTTGCTCGAAAAGCGCGCGAATTCCTTCCCAATTGGCCAAATACTCGTTCTTTGTTCAAGATTCCTCATCCTCGTCCCCTCATCTCTCCCCGCCCGACCTAAACCACATTCATCTACCCACTCACCTCATCCCCATTCGTCTGTCAGACCATATTGTTGAATCTGTTAGCCGATTGTGGTGGGTCTTTTCCTGCTACGCCACATTCACCCACCCTCTCATGTTCTTCATCAGCTCCTCTGCCCACCCGTCACACCGCATCGTTAGACCCTTCAGCGCCCTATGTGCTTTCGGGCGATTCTTCAGCCAAGTCCCTACCCGCGTCGTCCCCGCCGCTTCCCTCCCCGGCCGCCGCCGCCGCGTGAGCGCTGGTGGCGTCGACGGCGAAGAGCGGCGACGCGACGGACGCGGACTTCGGAGGCACCCTGTCGCGCACGCCGCTGCTGCTGCACCGACGCCCCGCGCTTGCCGTGGGCGCTGCTCGCTGCCGGCGCACACACCAACCCCGACGACGACGCCAACCCCGCCGGCCCTGTCTGAGAACTGCTCCACGCCGGTGCCAAGGGGGAAGCCGCGGCCGGGGGAAGCACACCGGCGAAGGCGGCGCCTGCTCCAGTGAGCGTCGGGGGGGGGAATTGGGATCTTCCAGCCCATGACCGGATTTATCCTTTTTAGTACAGCAAGCTTTCTGGTCCCTCTTTTGAGGGGTATCCGTATATAGACGTCAAAGAGCGAAGTGTTCTGGTTGGATTGGTATCGATTTAACTTTTCCGTTTGGAAGGCCTCCTGGACACGTGTCTTTTACTTCTTGTGGTGGGTATCCGTATCCATTACGTCAAGGGGAGAAGAGAGCGTTGGCGTGGGTGGGTTGGAAGCTCTTCGATCCCCTGGCCGGATTTATCCTTTGGTTTAGAACCGTTTCGAGACGATTTTCCACCTATTTTGGGGGTATCTGTATCCAGACGTCAAGAGAAGTGAGCGGTGTCATGGGTGTGTTGCAATCTCTTCGATCTCCTGGCAGGATTGAACCTTTTAATTCAGAAGCTTCTTGAGACCTTTCTTTCACCTTTTCGGGAGCATCCGTATCTATACTGGCAGCCAGTTTGGAAGCCCGATGGCCGGAGATGCGCAGTAACAAGGAAAAAACACGTGACGGTCACGAGTGAATAGGTTTCGGTGTTGTATTTACTGCGGAAGAGAACCGAATTCCCCTGCTTCCTCGCGCATATTGGCTCGTTTCTTGTATCATTGTGTTGTTTTTTCGAACGAAGGTGATAGTTTAATATGTGTGAAAAAATACGTAAGCTTGAAGTGCTGAGAAGTCAAGCGTGAAACGTGGTGTACGCAGTTTATTCATTCTTCAAGAAGAAACTGGACGCAGGCCACCCTATTCTCAGCGTTGCCTAAGTTCTACAGCAGACAGCGAAAGCTTGTGACATTGCAGCAAAAACTATTGGACGCATTTTGAAGGCCGACAAATCATCTATTGCCGCTTCAGGATCCGTGCTTCTGAAATCATCTGGGAAACACTGAAGAAAATCACGTACGGGAACAAACCTGTACGATTGTGACAAAACGGTAGTGCGCCGGACTGCATTAGAATTTTACGACCGAGGCCAATACCCTATTGCAGAAAAATTAACCCGGAAGTTGCGAAAAGTCGTTGAATATAAGGGAAGTGTGATGTCAATATACCGCATTTTCAAATCTATATTTGAATTTGTTAAATGCCAAGATGATAGAATGTTCCTCATGGAACGCAGTGACGTTATGGACGTTATGTATGCTCGCGTTAGGTTTTTAAGAGAGATACACGATATTCGCGCTCGAGAACCTAACACATGCATTTATTATATAGGTGAATAAATAAATGGTGGGTAAATAAGAATTATTCAAGAAATTATTTCTTGCAAACTCGGGATGGAACAGGAGGATTATAAGTGCCGGTAGGAAAGGGGGCGCGGCGTTTTGTTCGTGACGCACGTTCCGCCTGAGGCAATTATGTGTTCCCCTTTATATTACTCGTATAGGGCACCACGGCATTTTAATAATTCATTAAAATCACGAAAATACATTGCCACTAAAATATAACTAAATGTTTTTCTCAGAATTTATAAAATGTCACACCGTTTTGGTTTTTCCTTATTCAATTGTAGTTAAAGGGATAATGGTATTGCAATTGTGTCAGTAACTAATAGTGAAACAAAAATATGGCTACTAACAAGTGAATTGTTTAAAAAACTCGTCAGAAATATTGACTCTAGTTGTCCTCATCTTCTGGAGGTAGGGAGGTGTTAAGGTTTCTTAGATGTTCCTAATGACAGGTCTAACGGAGAGGGAAGGAAAGAGAGTAAACAGAAATTTGACAATGCTCCCTCTCTCTGCGCGGTCATTGCACTTCCAGTTTGGCGGCTAGTATAGACGTTAAGGGGTGATGCGATCGTTGTGGTCCCGTTAGGATTGCTTCGATTACGTCTCCGGATTAATCATTTCAGTTGGAAGACCGTTTTCAGATGTCAAGCTTCTTTTGCCTCTTTACTTGGGTATCCGCATTTAGACGTCAAGGGGAGAGGTGAGCGATGCCATGGATATGTTGGAATATCTTCGATCCCCGGCCTCGATTTAACCTTTCAGTTTGGGAAGCCATCTTCAGATGGTTTTTCCTGCCACTTTTTGTACATATCCGTGTTAATACGTCCATGAGAGAAACGAGCGTAGTGGTCAGGTTGAATCAGGTCAGAATATCTTTGATCTCTCGGCCAGACTCAACCTTTCAGTTCGAAAGGCCGTTTTCAGATGGCACGTTCCTGACACCTCTTTTTGTGGGTACCCGCATCTGAAAGTCAAGGGGGGAAATGAGCATTGTCGCGAGTAGGTTGGAATCTCTTAGACTCCCTGATCAGATTTAACCTTTCTAACTGGGAATGCCGTTTTGAAACTTGCCCTTCACGTCATTCTGTGGGTGTCAGTATCTCGATGTCAACGGGTAAACTGAGGCTTGTGGTAAGTGGAAATCGCATTGTTCCCCTCCCCAGATTCAAACTTTCACTTCTTTTTGTGGGCATCCTTCTCTTGAAGTCAAGGCAAAAGTGAGCGTTGTATTTATGTTGGATCCGCTTCAATCCCCTCCCTAGAGTTTAACTTTCAGTTCGGAAGGCCTTTTCAAATGGCACTTCCTTTCATCTCTTTGTAGGTATTCATATCTAGACCTCACGAGAGAACGTTTCCGTTGTCGTTCTCAGGTTGTAATATTTTCGATGCCGCCCCCGGCTGTTCTAGCTAGTGGTCGAATCCGATGTTTCAGTCGACACATATCGCTACATAGGATAAAAGTATTTTAATAAAAAATATTTAATTCTAAGGTTACATTTTTCTTATTATCAGCATTTAATTACTCAAGCTCTATTAATAACATATACTCTAATTACTACGAATATCCCACATTCTGATTTTCGAAATTTATTTATTTGTTTTTCCTCTCCCATTATAACATATTCCAAGTATACACAATGTTTAGGATGAAACCTGTCATTTACTGCTCACATTGCCCGCTGTCGTGCTGAAAAAAAACAGTTCGTAGTAGTAAATACAACGGTGCTTGGCACGCGACAACTGTTACTAGAACTAGCCTCAAAATGTTTTAGTTTTAGACTGGGAGTTGACACACCTATTCCTTTACACCGTGACTTTGTCAGACGCCTGTGTACAGTATCGCACTCGCCGAACCTTATAGAACGGGTTGGTCCAAGGACTCGGTCTGACGGTAACGTCGAGTTCAATTAGTCACAACGAAATATATTAAATTATTGTACATAAATATTGTGTGTTCACATACTTAAATGATAAATATGGATTGATTTATATTACAAGGGCTATACAATTAATAAATTAATTTGATTATATGGATCAAGAAAGCAGGACATATTGTTTAGACCTAGTGCTGAGACACTACTCCATTAGATGGATAATAGGCTGCAGAAGACACGAGCGAGAATGGAGAACGTGAGGTAAGGAGGTAAATAAGATGAAGACCCCTCGCTGACTACACTTGCTTGTCAGATTAGCCCATTCTGTGTATAGCCCCCCCCTTTCATGGGACCTCGGCAGAAGGAAGGTAGGGCCGTGGTAGGTAGTCTCCTCTCATGTGACACTCAACCCGTTGGCGGGGCCTCTTGAGTACCTCGAGATTCTTTTCTATGTGAAGCCCCTTGGGGAGGTGGAGTCTTCTCGGCACGTTGTCTCTCGTGGAATGGCGGGGCTCCTGCGGAAGGTGGAGCCTCCTCAGCTCGTTGAGCTTCTTTGAAAGAAGGTCCTTTAGACTGATGAGGCTTTTCAGTGAAGTGGTACCTCAGCAATTTGGGCCTTTTTGGTAGGTGGTACTAAACTGTCCGTACCCAGGAATAAGGGGATTTCTCAGGACTTTCGGCCTCTTCGCTGGAGACAGATCCTCTCGGCTGGCGAGACCCTTCCGGTAGGTGCAGCATAATCAGAACTTCCAGTATATTTCATAGTTGGAGTTCAACTGGCTGGAGAAGCCCCTTTTGAAGGTGACGGCCACCACAGCACACCGAGATTTTTTGGTAGAGGGGATCATTATTTGGTAGGTAGATCCCCTTCGGAAGGTGGGGGACTTTACAACACATTGCGATTCTTTGGTAGGGGGACACAACTGGTTGGAGAGGCCCATTCGAAAGGTGGGGACCACCACAACACACCGAGATTCTTTGGTAGACGGGGATCATTGTTTGGTAGGTAGGGCCCCTTCGGAAGGTGGGGGACGTTACAACACATTGAGATTCTTTGGTAGGTGGGGCTCTACTGGCTGGTGAGGCCCACGCGGTAGATACAGCGTGCACAGCACACTCCGTATGCATGTATGTGCTTGGCGCGACAGCCCGTGAACGGGCTCAGGCGTACCGGCGACGTCTCTGCCTCGCGGCCATGGTTTAAGGGGCGTTCGTGTGGTTAGCATTCCCGAGAAGGATGGAAACAAGCGAATTTTGGGAGGGGAATTCGTTTTATTCAAATACTTTTGGTCGAATGAGTCACATTACAGATTATGTAGAAAGACGCAGGCTAAACTCATCTCATGTTGCAAAACAATTTAATTCGTTTTAATGCTTATACGAAGATATTTTTGCTTGAAATTTTTGTGATAAGTTAAAATTAATAGTTACTGAAACATTTTGAGAGGGGAAATTTCCTTCCCCGTGGATCCGCGCCTGGAAGAGCAGTACTTGACGAGGATAGATTGTGTTCTTTAACTCATCAAAGAAAAGGGGCTGCCTGATTTGCAGTCGAACGCATATTGAACGATTTCTAAAAACAAAGCAAAACCAAAATTGCCACATCGTGGACTTGTATTGTTTTGCCACTCACTCATCCAATTCTAGTGCTTAGAGCTAGAAGTGAAAAAATGCTCTTAATTAAGGCAATTTCAGCTTTTTATCATTGTTCAGTATCAAACAGTTGCTTTGTTATGTCTGTGGATGTCACAGATTTAGAATCAAATGATTGATTTGATAATGAATTGAATATTAAAAAATCCAAGTTTTGCGCACTGTAGCTCACAGCATAAATCCAGGTGCCCCATCTCGTTCATATATGTTGAGGAAGAGGCACTCCCGGAAGAAGCTCTATAATTATGCTCTTACCCGAAGCGCTATTACTAGACTGCTTTTCAGGGCCGGCGAATGGTGTTAAGTACGAGAGGGTAGTTGATCCGTGGGGGAGGGGGACATCCCTCTCCACCATCCCCCACCGAAAATGTATTTGAAGGGGAAAATTCAAAACATCTTTTCAAATCATGTTTATCATTAATCTTCCTCAAATTGTTATCTATTATTTTATATAACTTCAGCAGTTAATTTTTGCAATGCAAAAACATCGCAGCGCGTTGCATTATTTGATGTAAACTCAGTTAATAATTATTGCAAATTGATTTTGTCGGTCATGTCACTATAGACATGTAAGATCGCAAAAGACGAACTTGCAACATAGTTGATCGCATTAACGTTTTGAGACGTCGCAATACTTCGTTCATTTCTAGAATTTGACGTTTATAGAATATTTTTCTCACCCAAAATTCCGAGTGAGAATTTTACCCTCTCGGTATTTTTCGTGTGGGTGTAGCTACCCACCATACCCACCCACCTCATTATCCGCCGGGGCTGCTGCTCTTGCAAAGCTACGACATACTTTGTGCCAAATTCTCACTGCGTGTTACCATCGCTTCATAAGGTTTAATGCAATCGTCGTGAATAATTTTCTGCCCTTTTCATGTCCAAGACTTTCAGTGCCACTTACTTCAGATTTTCGTCCCAAAGAGATACGGTGTAGGTTCGCGTGTGATAAATGAGGAAAGAAAAAAATGTTAACTGCGCCTCCTGAGCTGCATGTAGTTTCTGGCGAAGGGCATTGAGGTAAATGAGACCTCTGAAAGATGAAAAGTGGGCGCGCGATATCGCCTGCTAGACGTATTTTCAGATGTCAAACTTCCTTTCTGTTCTCCGAGATTCTCGCGCTTAATACTAATACTCCGGAAGCCAAGGACTTTCCTTGTCTTCGCCTTGTCCTTTTGGTTTGGAATACTGCCCGCATATACGGCCAGATTCATTTTAAAGCGATGCAATAACGGCTCCCTAGAGAGAAGGATAAAGAAAAAAACGTTTTACAATACTAAATTGTTTCTCTAGGTGATTTCTTACCAAAAACGTATTGGAAAAATGAATTTTACATATCAAATGCAGAATGGAAATATTCAGTCATGTGTAAACATATGTTCTTTTAAGTTTTGCACTTTCGGTAACTAAGAAAACACCTGTACTGTCAAGTCAACGTTTTTAGGCACTTATCATAATTAAACGTGAATATATTGTGGATTTGACAAAGTTAGGAAAATCTTAGTACGTAATAATCCGGGCCCTCCTTATCGAGTTACTTTGTTTTCCTTCAAATATTCAACAAAACAACCAAACAAACAGACCATATTTATTTTTCTCTCTCGAAACTCTAAAACACTATATTGGGATTTTCTTTTGTGTGTATATAAAATTAAATAAATATTTTAAAATCTATTAGTAAACTGGAAGATGTTTCTTCTAACTTTCAGCTTTTGATAATCTCTTAAACTGTATCAAAAAGTTATTTGCATTGACAAATACCTTTTTGAATTAAATTTACTTACATTTATAAAATTTGTTTAAAATGTTTTTACAAGTAGATATTTTGTTTTCATTATTTTACCATAGTTATTGCCTTTCATACATACACCTAAATTAAACCACAATAAAGGGTTGAAACGTGAGAAAAAAGTATGATTTGTCTTTTGTTCAAGATTTGTAAGAAATTTAACAGACAAAAATACAATACTACACAACTATGATTTCTATTCTGATGTATGAATACATTCAAAAGAATTGGATAGACATTGTGCGTCAGAGAAAGAGAGGTAATTGAACATCAAAGTTTAAATTTGCGAGAAAACGCTCCATCAGTGAGCAGACTATTGTGATAAAAATTTGGTAATAACAGTACTAAAAATTCTTTACTGCTAGTAAGTAATTTGTAAAGTCTCATACAATTATTATTCTGATTTCTTATCTTCATTTGATAACTTATGTAGCCCCTTGGCAGCGCTAATCTAACGCACAGGGCCCTTGCATATGCAGCTTATGGCTACGCCACTGACCGTGGGAAAAGAAGGATTCTGATTCACCGCTATGAATGCCGGCGGCCGCATGGCATGTTAACTGCAAAGTTCAGTGGCGCGTCCGGCTGACATAGTGTGAAGGCTGTCTTTTAGAACTGTCTTCTGCTGGCAGTGGCACGGAAGTTCTTCGCTGCAGGAGGCGGGTGTACACTGGGCTGCTGCGCCACTGCGCTGCTCTGTGAATACCTCCCTCTAAGCCAAAACAACAGAAGCGCTGCTGATTAGCTTGTGTGAAGGGTCCCAGAGAAACCTTGAGAAGGGTGGGTTATAAACAATTGAGTGCTGTGCCGTCTTTCAACATCTTTGCTCCAACGCGAGGAGTCGGAGGATAATTTCTTTGGTCGTATTCATTCAGTGGAATATTCATCATGAGTGCTTTTATTGACATTCAAAGATTTTAATTGGTATAAAAAGTACATCTTGAACAATTGTTTTCAATTTTCACACTTTTTTTTTATTTCTTTTATATTTATATATATATATATATATATATATATATATATATATATATATATATATATATATAATTTGTGACCGTCCTGGAAACGTACTTTCACGAACAAATAAAATCATATAAAAGGACGGTACATTTTCGTAATGGCGTCTCCAGGGGGAATTGACGCTGCATTCCGAAGAATAATCAAGGGAACTCATTTGTGCAATTGGAGGTTTTAATAATTGACACGCTATATTAACATTAAGTCTTTACAATTCGCAGTGCGCAAGGCTTTTAATAGTTCGTGCACGAGTAACGCTACCTTTGAAGCTTCCGATGTTTCCACCGGCTGAACTGGAGTCGAGCGTGGCCGCCGTGGCAACGGCGGCGGCGCGCTCGGCAAACTCCGCTCGCGTCCCGAAAGTTGTCAGGAAAGCCGTTATTTCGCGCGTTGGCTCCGTGTACTGCCCAACACGCAGCAGCGTCCCCGTCGGGCAACCCCGATCACAGCCCCGGCCCTTTCTCCTCAATCCCCATCGATGTTCGCACAGTGCGGCCGTTACTTGAATTACAATCCAGGCGGACATGAATGCGTGTCTATCGATCACTTTAAATCTCCACTGTTAATGTTTTCACGCGAATCCGGTTTCTGCGTTCGCACTACCTGTTTCTTCTAATCATCTGCCTACTCTATTTAGCACCTCTAATCTCCCACTCAAATAGCTATAATTCAGTTCCACACTTGTTGGTAATTTCACGCACACCATTTGTTGGGGCAGCGCAGCCCATCCGCATTGCGCGCGCGCTTCTCCGTCTTATATTCTTCACCCGGCACCAGCGCCCCCACTCGCGAATATACACCCGGCGCTCGTTGGTTTCCAGTTCGTTACTACACCCGCGCGTCGTGGCTGCCCAGGTTCGTTATGACCAACCCGTCACTCACGTCGCGCACCTGCCTCCCGTTTGACCCTGTGTGGCAGCGGCGGCGGCGGCGTTCACTACGCTGAATCGAATCGCGTTTCTCCTTCTTATAATTAATATTCAGTTTTTCCTAATTATTTATGTGAAACGTTCTTCGTTTCAATATATATATATATATATATATATATATATATATATTGTAGTGCGTAAAGCAATTATTTGAATAAATTAATTGAGTAAAGCAGACCTAAGAAGAAATTTTTCTACCTGCAAGAAAACCATACGGCGTCACGCGCGCAGGCCCCTTCTTGCAACAACCACGGTCTCGCTGACCCATTTCGGAATGTTTATATGACACCCCACTCAACAGCCAAGGAAAAGGTAATTGTAAAAGCGTCCAGCGGGAAGCCCGCAACATCTGGAATACTTCCGAAACGCCTGTCATCGTGATCGGGAAACCCGAAGGCAATAATTTCAGTAGCCGGAAGCGCCCTTCAGAGACGTGGCCTACTTTCGAAAGAAAAAAAAAAAAAGAAAAAAAATACAGAGAATGCGAAAAAATCCTTATAACTCCCGCGGAGCCCTATTGGCCAAATTTAGGTACAACGCCCATCACCTTTAGCAATAGCGACGCGACCGTTGTAGGGAGCAAGAAACATATGAGGAGAAGGGTGGGATCAAAGTTAACTTCGGGCATTTATGAGAAACAAAAATTACAAGTAGAGAGAGAAGACTTCTCTGGGGTGGGAGCCAGTCGCGGGAGAGGCGAAGTGCGCCTCCGAAGGCGCCACATTTTTAAAATTTGTTTAGTTGAAAGCACTGGGTGATAGACGAATTATCAGTTGAGAATTTTAGAGGAAGTGCCAAAACACTTTCAAAAGCTAAAATTTCGAATCCTTTGTCACTGCGTATTCGCTGCAGGATTTCGCAATTACCTGAAATTTTTATTTTCGAGAGGAATCGCATACGTAAGCGGCAGACAATTGTTGTGTGCTCCGCACACTGCCGATCGCAGGCGATATTCGCTCGCCAGTTATCTAACAAATTTGCCGAAAGAAGCCTCCAGACGACCGATTGCTGAACGTCACGGACTGCCGCAGACGCCACGAGGCCGGCTGGCCACCCTGCTTGTTGAGGGGGCGTGCGCCCCGACACGAATTCCTGCCGAAGGTCGCCTAGCGCGCCAACCCAGGCCCCCCTCGCAGCACATCTGCCACGAAGGGCTCTCAGGCTTGTAACTGCGGGGCAATAAACTTTTTGCAGTATTGTCAAAGCGGTGCCGCGGAGGCACAAGGTCCTCAGGGACAACTCTGTTAAATCTAACTATAAAATAATTGTGTACTCTTCTCTAGTTGTAAGCTTCCTTTTAATTTTAATCTTTATTTTTTTCTTTTTATTCAATCTTTTCTTTCTTTTATTTTTTTTAATGTAAACTTCCCTGGTACAGCTCTGTCCAGGAATAAACGTTGTCTTTTACCAGTAATCAAATTGTTTAATTTCGAATGCCCTCATGCATGCTTTAGCTTACAATGCCTATCCATCACTGAATCTTAAGTTAAGGAAATTGGTTACAATGGCTAAGTTTTTATACGATGAAAGGGAATAGGACCGACTGAGCTAGAACCGGGCCGCTAACCGCGCGTTTCCCTACGCCGGGAGGTGTGTGTGTGTGTGTGTGCGCGCGCGTTTGTTTATTTCTTTTTATAAACAAGTGTTAAATAATTGTATCTAATTATAATATGCAGAGAAAGGTAATGTGCTTGCAGTTTTTTTTGAAGTTAATTATTATGAAAGATATGCATATTTTACAAAATATGCATTGTTGTCAAATCTTCTGGCCACTGATGCATGTTGTAATGGACATTGTGCCCGCTCTCGAATAAAGAGAGAGATGAATAAGATCAGCCCATGTTAGGGAGACCGCTGATTGCATTGAAACATTTAGGTAGAAGAGGCTGTCAGTAAATGCGTGCGGCTAAACAACAGAACAAGGATCGCAGGAAAGATTGTGCAGGAGAGAGAATAAACAAAACCACTTCCGATAATTCTGCACTCACTTGACTACCTGAGAAGAGGGCGAGCTGCGAGGTGTGTTATCGCGGGAAGAGGGATAGTTGTGGTGGGGGAGAGAATTGCCGAGTGGGGACGGCGCCCAGTAGGCAGAGTGTAAAGAACAAGTGTAACGTATTGCGAATCGAACCTCGTTGGCAGGACGTCTGGCGCCATGGTGGCGTGCGTGTAGGATTAGGCAGACCCGCACGCCAGGGGAGCGAGTAAGAGTGTGGCTAGGGACGGAGGCGCCTAGAGGTGATTTAGGAACATCCAGGAATTCAAAGAAAGGGAAGCCCAAACGACGCGTTGCAGCCAAAGACTACCCTCCTGCCTTTTGGAGCGCTGCAAATTGAACACTGCGCAGTCCGCCATGTTGATGGCAAGTGTGTGAAGTGAATAGCCGAAGCCCATGTGCGTTTACGAGCGTTTATTTTATAATATAAAGTTTTTAGTGAAACATTATGGTCAGTTGCTGTGCAGCATTCGGTTGTGCGAATCGAAATTCGTAAGTTTGTATGTTAAAATCAACCTTTACCACTTAGCAGAATGTCACAATAGTTTATTACAAAAAAATTAATAAGACAGCATTTGCACAAAGTCAATCACCTTCATGAACCAATAAATAAAATTCTATTTTAAAAAAAAGTCAGTTTTATTACAACCCTGTCAAATTTCCCTAAATCCTTTCAAAAGAAAAAGTTTACTAGAAATATTCAATATTATCGGTTAGAATGTTTGTAATAATTTATTTTCCATATTCAAGACTTCATTTATTCAATTTTGTCCTGAAGTGTTATAGGTTAATTGAAACTTATTAGTGTCCAATTTTCCTTCTAAATCTTGTGTATAATCAAGTTGATGTGCTTTTAGGAAAATTTGTAAACACAAAGAGTGTCTTCCTCTCCATCATACTTCATTATGAAAGATTGTTCATGTGCCAGTAAACGTTTATATAAACAAAACCCAATATAATTTGTTTCTAACAAGCAGTTTTGCAGTTGAGATTAGCCATAAAATTTTCTGTATAAAACAAGAAAATGTATTCTCTGAACTTTGTGAAGGAATGTCATTGATCTGAAGAATAAAAAATACGTTTTATTACGAATATTTTCTCATTGATGCATCTAACTGAATGTTTATTCTTGCTTTTATTTCCGAAACGCCGTATTTGTATGCTCAGCTCAGGTGCTTTTGCCATCATCATGGCGGACGGCGCAACGTTCAATTTTTGTTGCGCGTTGGACCTCCTTGACATTGGTTTATGGGGCCTTGGTTGCAGCGTGGCGATCACGTGGGGCGTGGTCGCCGCGCGAACGCAAGATGACGTAGAATGTCTCGTAGTTTGAAGGTAGGTGTTGTATGTGGTCTGCAGCGTGTAATAGTTTCAATCATGGTTAATAAGTGTAGTGTGCCCAAATGTCGCGGCAATTACGATAAAAAGTGTAATGTACCCGTTTTAAGTTTCCTGCTGATAGTGAACAACGAAGAAAATGGATTCACGCGATAAAAAGGTAAAATTTTGTTCCAACAGAACATTCAGTGGTGAGTGATTCACAATGTTTATTATTTTAATGTATCAAAAGAATTTAAAAAAATGTTTACATTTTTTCATTATCTTTAAACTGTTTTATAATAATTATATAAAAATATGCTAAGGTAGACGGTTTTTAAAGACTCGTCATTTCGTTACGTATTGCTAAGCTCATTCAGGTTTGTGAATTGCATTTTCAATCGTGGGAAATTGAGAAGAATTCAGTCTTCAATTGTGATGATGGACAAAAAATCACTCTTCCATTAAAACATCCACGAGTGTCTCCTGGAACAGTGCCTTCAGTGTTACCCAATTGCACGAATTATTTGAGTCGCCCAAGCAGTTCCTACATAGAAAGTCCGGAAGAAAGAAATTACGTTTAGAAAACGAGTACCTTCTTGCTGCTATTGACGAAAGTGCAAAAGAAAACATTGCAAGAATAAATGAAATATCATTTAATACTTTCGATGAACTAAAAAGCAACCCGAACTTGCTGATTTTGGATAATTATTGGTCTATTTTTAAGAAGGAAGACAGAGTTCTTTTGTACACGTTGATTATAATTCTGCTCCTAAAATAATTAATTCATTTGTGGTCGATAAAGAATTGAAACTTGGTGTGCATTGTTGTGACAAAAAAGTGTTTAAACTTGGAGGTACTACAATAATAAATAGTGTATATAATATGAATGAAATTAATGACCTTTTGGAATTGGGTTATTGTTATGTTTTGATACAAGTAGTAGTAGTAAGAGTAATAGTAGTAATGGTCCTCATGATGTTTTTAGTTTTCTGCTACTTCAAATAGACACCAAATATTCAGAATTTGAGAAATCCGTTGCTTTTATGCTGGAACAAATTAAACTCCTTACAAAGAAAAGTGCATATCAGTATAGTTCATGATTTCTCTTATTGTTGTGTATGCTATTTACCATATCACAACATACTTACAAATATTTAAAGCATTTAGGGCTCTTAATATTTCCTCATCCTAGTACAATTAGGGGATTGTGTTCTTCATTTGGTTTAGGACTTAAATGGAACAAAGTGCAAATATTTTTTTAAAATATACAAGAAACAAATACTTAGGTAAATTTACTGAAAATGATAAATTAGTGACCCTCATGATGGATGAAATACATTTAAAGTCCTTGATGGATTTCAAAGCAGGGAACTTTGTGGGTACTGCATGTAATAATAAATTACTTGCATCAAGTGCTCATACATTCATGATATCAAGCCTACTTTCAGATCTGAAAAAGGTAGTACACGTAGTACCTGTAAATAAAATGTGTGCAGAGGACTTACAAAGTATTTGAAAAAAAAAAAAAAAATTGGGACTGGAACAGATAGGATTTAATGTACTATGTGTAATTATTGATATTGTGTATAATTGTACAATTTTGAAGTGGTGGTGGATTGTAAATATCAAGACTCCGGGAAAAGGTGGAAGACATACTAAACTTTTTATGAACCCTTTGCCTCCTCAAAATCAAGAAAGTTTGCAGTATTTGTCCAAATTTCTTAGAGGGTTACTTTGATGGAAAGATATGCATCTTTCAGGTTCCCTGGTTTATGAAACCATGAATGCGATAACACTTACAACAGAAGGGATAATATATTTGTATGAATATTGCACATCTACGTTTAAATTTAAATATTTTTTACCTGGCAAATTTCAAACAGACACGTGGGAATGTAAATTTGGATACTACTGGCAATTGACTGGAGGACAATACAATATTAGCTTAAGGCAAATGTGTTAAATAGAAATTAGGATTCAGTCCACAGTTTCTGTGGAATTAGAATCCAAGATATTTGGTAGTGTAAAAATTAATGACTTTATAGAGACTGATTTGCCATTCTATGAAAGTGATTGAGAAGAAAACGCATTTACTATCCTTGAAGTATCTGAAAATGATATTTTATTATGTAATGAAGACCTTCCAGTCTTGGTGTACATCTCTGGATATTGCTGCCATGGTGTGTTGAAGAAAATGATATGTATTTCCTGTAAAGAAGTAATTGTGTCAGAGAAATATCTTAATAGTGAAGATGAGTCTTTTAAGCTCATTTTAAACAAGAGAAGAGGCCAACTTTAATATCCTAAAATTCCTGTTGTAAATATTATAATTCACAGTTACTTAATTTTGACTAAACTGTGTACTGATTTTGAAGCTGAATTCCTTAAAATAAAGGATCAAAGATAAATGGCATGTAAAGTAATAATGAATTCAGTATCTGCATTAGAACTTTTATGGGAGCCTCATGTATGTACTAATGGTCACAGTGCAGAAAATGTATGCCAAAGGTTGATTTGAATAGCATGTAATATTTTAAAAATAATTATTGTAAAAAGAAAACACATTGACAAATTCTTGTATTAAAAAAAGAAAGAAGTTATTTTTTTTCACATGGGACATAAACATGTTATATAATGTAATTAATGTAAGTAGATAAAATTTTTATGTTTTCTGTCAATGTCAGAATTTCACATTCATATTAATGTATGTCTGGTGAAGTATTGTCTAATATCCTATTTGTTTCATTTTTAATTTTTTGAATATTTTGACCCAGGTGTGTCATAAATACTATTTTGGAAGCTACGTCTGTACTTAGTTTAATGTTTCTTTTAACTATTTTTTTCATAATTTATTTAATATAATTTAAAATATTTTGACCCAGGTGGTTATGTAAATGTGGTCTGTGATTTATATAGTGAGCATCATGATGAATAGGGTCTGTGTCCCCTAAGTAAGAAAACTGTGATGATATGTGTATGTTGAAAAGTTCAATGTTTACTTTCAGCTTTGTAAACTGTATTTACGAACGCAGGGAATTGAGTAGAATTCAGTGTTCTATTGTGATAATGGTCTAAAAATCTCTCTACTTTAAAACATACACGACTGCCTCGTTTGTTGCCTAATTGTCCTACTAACTCCAATCACTTCGTACAGAGAAAGTCCTCAAGAAAAGAAATTGCATTTATAATACGGGTACCCGCTGGCTTGAATTGAAGAAAATGCAAAAGAAAACTGCAAGTTTAAATGAAATATTTTTCAGTACATTTTATAAACTAAGAAGCAAACTGAAGTTTCTTATTTTGAACAATTATTGGTCGATTATTAATGAGGACAGTATTCTTTTTCAACGTATTCATTGTAATTCAGCCCCTAAAATTGTTGATGTAAAATTCAGTTGTGGTGGATTTGGTATTGGCACTCAATGTGTATTATTGTAAAAAAATAAAACTTTAAAGGCTCTACAATATCAGAGTATATGTAATACGAACGATATTGGCGATGTATTATAAAAAGGTTAAAGTAGTGTTTTTATACAAGTAGTAGTTCTCAGGATGGTTTTGCTTTAATTTCAGACCTCTTACTTCAAATCGATATTACACATTCACAATGTGATGGCTTTTATGCTGGAAAAAATAAAATTCCTTACTAAGAAAAGAAGTTCATATCAGTACACACAATGTAGGCTTTCACGGCCGGTTTCCACATCAAAATCAGTTGTTTCCAGGCTTGAAGGCCGTGGTCCAATGGAGACTTGTGCATACGTTTCGCCTGCAACTGTGGCAGGCATCATCAGTGGCGTTGCTGGCGGGGGCGAAGTGTCCTTGTTGGCAGCGCCGCGTTGACTGACGATCCCGCGGCTCTGGGGCCTGTATTCATAGTGAAAGGCGAGGTTCGCGCGCTCGCGTCTGATTGGGTCGCGCCGCCAGTTCTCGCGCCTGATTGGGCCCCGTCAGCGGTACTGGTTAGCTGCTGAAGAAAGTTGGCGTATATTCTTATTTGATAGTGTAATTTGTTATACGTCTTTCTTGTTTCAAATATATTTATAAAAGTCTGTGCGACTGAAGTAGTAAAAATTGTAATTTACTATCACGATACCGTTGACAGGGTCACTTGATATTCTCTTCTTCGATTTTGTGTTTCTTAAAATGTAGGACGTTTGAGATTTTGCATAAAATCCTCCCGGACGCCGGAAAGAAGGTTTAAATGAAGAACATGTCTGGAATTTTCCGAATATATGATGCCTATGAATTTTGTAGAGGAGACTAGGATGGATAAAATGCAACATTATCGAAAGCGAGGGGCTAGGTGCGTTCGAATGACGAAGGGTAGAAGATATTACGTGACAAGCAGGGATCAATGTGCTGGTGGTAAGTTTAAAGGGATAGTGAGAGATAAGTTGAGTAGTTTCGAGTTCCTGTCGTATCTTGGGTTAACGGGACTTCGGCCTTCGCGACTTACAGAAAACGAGTCTGCCCTACGTGCAATTTATAATTTTATGATTTTAGATTTTCCACATTTTTATGCCACAATACTTTTTACCAACGCACAAGTCGCCTCACGTGAGGACAACCACCTTACTTTTGCCCGCGTGTTGCTGAAACTACCATTAGCTAGATTATGCCACAAATAATGCGTTCATCATCATTCACACAGCTTTCTGCAAACCAACTGGCTAATGTGCGAATCAACCGGCTATTTCACAAACTAGTCACATTTTGGACCAGCCGTAGCATAGTATATTGTTACGAATATTGCATCACCTGCCGAATTCGTTGCGCGTGAATTGCGTCATCTGCCGGCGCCCCTTCCCTTCCCCCCGAACTAGACGGTTCCGGACTATCCGCGAGCCGTTTAATTTACACACGGTACATATACATCCTCACTCTAAGCGCGGTTTGCCAGAGCTCCACTGCAGCCCTCCTCTCCCTACGTGCGCCTTGCGGCGACGCCTACGACCAGCCTGCAAAGGCCGCGTCGCAGATAGGCACCTGGTGTGCCCGGCAGATTGACGATCTGCCCGAATGTTTTGAAGAACACATCACCCCCCCCCACCCTCCCCCCCACCCTGTCCGAACTCGTCGACACCCACGTGCCTCGCTACTCCGC
>BOPP01000158.1:2101895-2144868 GCA_017312745.1 Gryllus bimaculatus
TTTATTTATTTTATATTTTTTTAATATATTTTTATATTTATATTTTTTATTTATTATCTATTCACTGATCTTATGAACTTTTATTAATAGAATTGCACTAACGAAATGTCACTAGAAAATTTTAATTTAGTGGCTTGCACAAAAACATTTGAACATTTATCTTATCTGATCGCCTTTATGTGATGCTTACTTACGTTGTCGGAGTAGAATTAAAACAAAAACTAAAACTAAAAGTAAAATACAATTATGCACCAATTACTTGCTGCAAGAAAATCATGGAATGCGGTTAACAAACACTGCTGATACAACGGTAAATACAATTATGTTTTTTCAACGCTTTCATTTTCATTTTAACATTTGCTTTCCTTCTTCAAAAAGAGAAAATTAAATTATATCGGAATTATTGTCCACTTAGAGCGATGACAAAGGGTGCTAGAGAGAGAAAGGATTGGTTTTAATTATGACGATCGAGATTTTCGTCCGAGGTTGATCTTTGACCCAAATCGGCTGTTAACTTCATCAGATACATGTAAACTACGAGAATTTGTAAATTTTCATGAGAAATGAGAGATGAATGAAATTTAGAAGAAATTAAAGATACAGAACTACAGAAAAAACTATGCGAACTCAACATCACCATAACACCCACACAAGATTATAACGCCCAAGTCCACGCCAAAGAACTCGAAACTGAAATGGAATGATAGGAATATAAGGAATAATCAAAGGTTCGCGTTGTCCGACATTGGTTTCCCAGTCTCGCTTACAGCCTCTTGAATCGGCCTTATCAAACTATGCATCTGTTTCGAGCTGATTTGCCGGAATAAACTTGGAGAGTATTTTTTGTTGTATTTCACTCTAGAGTAAAATAAATCCTCTAGAAGCATGGTGAAACGCTCATATCTACTCGAGAGTAACTATCGCATAAGTTAATGCTTACTCTCGGTGAACTACTTCTCAACTTTACTCGTCAATGATTGGTGAAACCGGCCCTTAAATCGGTACAGAAGGCAGGACATATTTTCTTGATCTTTATAATATTGTAAACGCTTTTCTCGTTGCGTGAATTAAAACCAACACAAATATTTATAACAAAAGAAGGTTATTGCGTGATACCAACTGATATACTACTATATCATATAATCTGGGTCTATTTGACGAGCCCATATATGAGCACCTAATTATCTTCTCTTTACCACTACTCACGTCTTTCTTCATTTATTCTAAACACATTCTGACTTCTGTACACCACTATCCTACCGTTCATTCTCGACACTAGCTCTCTTCTGCCATACCAGTCATTCAGCCAGTCCATGCACTGTCCACAGGTCCCACTGCCACTTGACCCAAATTCCCTGCACAGACCACAAATTCCTTGCGCAGACCCACACTTCACTGCGCACACCAGCGTCCACTAGCACTGCCTGTTTACCGCGATGCCGACTACCACAGCTCAGCTTCCCACTGCAGACTTTCAAAACTGGCTGACTGCTGTTTCCCCAACTGCACCACTGCTTACGCGATGCCACCCTATCACAGCTCAGCTTCCACTTGCAGACTTTCAGACTGCTGACTGCGGTTCAAACCGCTGCCACCACTCTTTCGCCGCAATGCACATATTCACAGCACAGCTTCCACTTCGACACACTGACGGACTGACTGCTTGCTCTGCTTACTCACTGGACCGTCTTACTACCACGAACTTCTACTCACTTCTTAGAACTTGCGGCCGCCGGCAGCGGCGCTTTTATTACCTGCCCCGTCGCCTTGTCTCCATGCACCCGGCACGTTCTCGGCGTTTCCCGAACTTGTATATACTCACTCGTGTCTGTTTCCTTGTGGTGTAGATCCCTACACACGACGTTACAATAACCATAAACAAGATAATTTTGTCCACATCTGCTTTGTAATTACATTACAACCAAACATTGTGAGGAATTGTTTAAACAGTTGAATATTTCTGAGGATGTTTGGATTCGTAGAGATTAACTTACGTAATTTTCAGTTGGCGTGGTAATCTGGCATAAGGTTTTCTCTTCAATTGCTTCTCTAGGCACTAATACTGCCCAGTGACTGTAGAATAATGTAGTTCGTGCGTGACATTTACTGTTACATCGACATCAATATCATCGTTGAAGGCCGGATATAAAACTCAAAATGAAACATGAAATGTTAAACAATTACAAATTTAAGAATTCATGCATTTGTGAATGGAAGAAACAACTATAACTAACTAATAATGTAAAAGTTTCTTTTATTGAAGAATGTCAATACAGACTGCTTTTTTATTTTTTCTAGCAATGTCTAGGGCTGTCAACCCCAACCAAGATTTTAGTTCCGTATTCGCTCCTTTCTGCACTAATTCCTTTACGCATTCGGCGTGCCCATTACAAGCCGCGTAATGCAGCGCCGTCCACTCGAAGCCGTCTCCCGCATTGATGTCGACCCCAGCGTCCAACAGCGCAACCATACAATTTCTGTGTCCTCCCTCTGCGGCCGCCCGCAGCGCCTCTTCACGCGACTCCTTCGCGCCCGCGCCTACTCGAAGCAGAGCCTCCACCACTTGCAGGCGCCCGTCTCTAGCGGCCTCCACCAGCGCTTCTCCCCCCGTTGGCCCCAGCGCCAAGTCACGGGCCTCGTCTACGAAGCTCCACACCACGTCCGCACTGCCAGCCACACAAAGGCAGCGTTTCAAAATAGCTGTATTCCTTGTGCCCGTCATTTTCAACATTTTCCCTACCAGATCACCGTATCCCTTCATAGAACACAACAGTAAAGGGGATTCATTAATTTTGTTTGCTTTAATTGGCGAGGCACCCATTTCTAAGAGATATTTTACTATGTGTAAGTTCTTATTCTTAATCCCTTTAAACAGCGAATTCTCTCCTTTGTCGTCAACCGCGTTTATGTTGACTCGTTTTTCCAAAAGGTCTATGACTATTTGTATGTTTCCTCCTTCGACTGCATACATAAGAAGCGTCCTCCCTTCCTTGTCCTTCGCTTCCACAGGCGTGCCCTTGTTTAATAACCGAAACACCACGTTCACGTGACCTCTCTGAGCACCCAGAGAGGCGGCGGTAGCGCCATCTGCGTCTTGAGAGTCGACTTTGGCCCCAGCTGTCACCAGGCGCGCCACGATCGCCCCATGACCTTCGGCGGCTGCGCAGTGCAGTGGAGTTCGTCCTCTTAAGCCGCGTCTGTTCACCGTGCTCCCGTTTGCGATGAGGATGTCGACGACCTCTGGGCGCCCGCTGCTTGCGGCGATGTGCAGCGCGGTGTTGCCGTCTTTGTCCCGCGCGTCTACCTGAGCTCCGACGGCGAGAAAGCGCTGCACCGCCGCCGCATCCCCTCGTTCCGCCGCCTCGTGCAGCGACGCCGGAGGGTTGGTCGCGCCGGAAGCTGCCGACGGAGGGGGTGCCGAGGGCCTGGAGGCGGGCGCAGCGTCCTCGCTGGATGGGGCGGGGGGAACCGTTGCCCCTCCACCAGTAACGAGAGCGCACTCAGTCGGTTTGGTGCTGGCTGAAGCATTCGCTGGTGGCTTCACCTTTCCGACGGCTTGTGCACCACGCTGGATGTTCTGTTGAGGCTCCACGATAGTTGAGGCGACGTTGGCTGTTGAGCTGCGACCATCACTTGGGGCGACGGACGCGCCAGCAGGAGTCGCTTCGCACGAGGGCTGAGGTGAGAGGTGTCTGGCCAGCAGCTCCTCTACCTTAGGCAAGACCTCGACCAGCGCTCGCCGGACAGACTCCTCCAATTTGCTCGTGCGGTCTTGCTCTAGGGAGAGAAGCTCCTCGATTTTCGCAAATCGTGCCTCCATTCCTTCAAATCTATTTTCTATTGCACTGTGTTTATTCCGTACTTCGTTGCGCAGTTCAAGGAGACACGTGTGTTGCTGCGTGTGTCCCCTGCCACCACAGGAGTCCTGTGCTTCAGAACACTTTCTAGGCATCTTGAGTCTGTAAATAATTCAACGAAAATAGCCAGAATAAAATAAGAATATTGATCGTTTTAAACCAATCTCGAATGGAGATTAAATGTACTACTTGATTTACAAATGAGACATTCGAATACTCACATCAAGACTTGAAACAAAATGTTTGAATCATGTAAAATCATGTGTGTCTATTTGATTTTCAGTACGAATTAATTACAAATACATCCAGTACCACGAATCTTTTAAATTGTATTCAATTTCTAGCAGTGTTTTTGGACCATACAGTATAGGTTGATTCTATTTACACACATGTTCGAAAGCGTTTGATAATATAAATCACAATATTAAATTATCTAAACTATATGACTTTGGATTTTCAAGACAGATACTAAAATCAGGAAAATCCTATTTAACAAATAGTGAGGAATATGTTAAATTTCAACTTCGCAAATCATGTTTATAATACTGACTCTGGATGCCGCAAGCATCTTGGGTTTTTCTTGAATCTTGGATTTTTCTTATTTTTACTTTATTTTAATGATTTACCCAGGGTAATTCAATGTTTCATGTTTACTTTTTGCTGATAATTTAAGAATTTTTAAGTTAATTGGAAATGAAAATTATTCAGAAAAATTACAAGCCCATATCAATCACATATTTTGAAGGAATTAGGGTCCTCAAATACATATTATTAGACAAATCTTCTTTGAGCGCACTGTGGAGTAATCCTCCATTAACATTTACAATTTTTAATTGGAGTAATCCTTCGTTATTAAGCGCCCTCTAGGGGTCGCTGGTTAGTCGAGTCACGTCAGGGAATTGCCGACAGGAAGCGTCTACGCTCTAGCGTCTCGCACGCGCCCTGCGTCATCTACCCATCGGCCAGAACTGGGAAGGAACGAGGATAGGAGTAAGGTTTAGGACACTTCACAGAGGTTGGACAAGCCTCTGAGAAACAGCAAAACTCGTTTTGTCGTGACAATTTTCACATGAGGTACTACGGGAATTGTATGGGAATCGAACCCGAAATAATTTCTTTCATGAGACTTATTCTGCAACAGTTTCAGGGATTGTTACGTGTGAGGGTGTCGGTTCGCTAACGTAAACATCGTTTGAGCGACATTCTGTGTCGAAGTGGAGTCAGCCTACTGAATTGTTTCTAATGGTAACAAATGGTGTTTATTACTCAAAGGTGAAAATATTAGTTTTATAATTTGTTGGCCCAGAATTGCGTTTGAGGTACATAAGTACGCAGAAAATAATCCAATACTTTTTAGTATCCAAATAATTTTTCAATTTTCGCATTCCAGCAAGATGGCGCCCTTTCCCTTCATAACCCCCTCTGTCCCTTAAAACAAATGGAAGAAAGTTAAATAATATTGTAAAGAGTAATGTTGTACTTGCTCTATCCTGTATTTTTGCATTGAAAAAAATACTTGGATTTCTCAAGAGTAAAATAATATTCTAATATTTTTGTGACTATCAAGGAAAGCGAAAAGCTAACTATCAAGGAAGATTGAATAATTACTTCAAATGCTGTTTTTAAGGAAGTGTGAATTCTTCGAAGAACGTATCTTTATAGATGAACATTGCGTTAAACTTCATTACCAATAAACATATTTTTTAATACTTGCACACATGTATTCATTTAAATATGAAACGATGAGTTAAATTGATATGAGATTGACGTTTCTTAACATGTGAGATTCCTCGAAAAAAAATACATTGTATACATGAAAGAATCAGGACACGTTGCCATGTTCGATTGCCGCTTTAACTGAATTACTTAGTTAAACATATGGAAACAAAAAAGTTGCTGTCATGTGATGTTAAATTAAATTCATTTAATTATATGTTGTAGTAATTTTAAATTAGAAATCTTAATTTGAACTGTTAATTTGAGTATCAACATTTAGTGACCTAACAAAATATTGGCAACAAAGAATTTTCTTTGAATAAATTCGTTTGATTTAAACATTTCAGTTAATGTCATATTTGAAAATTTTATCTACGATACTTTTTTAGCAGATTTAGTCTATCACCAGAAGAAGATCAATTTTGAACAAGTAGCGTGAATTGTGTTTAGGAAAGAGTGTTTCGTGTTCATTCCGCATATCCTACACATCTGTCCTAAAGAGCATTCAAATGCAATACTAAACGAGTAAAGTAATAAATCTTCTAATGATGGGAGACGAAATTTAAATCATTCAAACGCTTACTTTGGACGACGAGCAAGTGCCCGACCACAGTAGCTCCTGCTGCTGCGGAGCAAGACTAAAATGTGTAATCCTCGTAGCAATCGCGTTTCTACGCCTATTCAGTGCAGACGGCTTCGATCCACGTGACGTCAGAAGTATCGACTCGTCTCCCGCGCTGCCAACTATTGACGAAGCAGTCTTACCACCTGAGATGCACTCATCTCCACTGCCATGTAACGCATTGATATTTAGAAAAGGTAATTTATATTAAACTATCTTTCATTCAACTTAAATTAACATTAATAGCCATTATACACTTTATTCATGAAACTTAAAAATCAACATGTATTAAAAAGAATTATATTTTAATAATTTTTCTTACATGCGTCCAGTATTTAATCAAAATTCACCATCATGGGAATGAAGTACGCGGTTACAAGTTTTCTTGAAATAAATCCCGTCAACTTATATCAATAATAATTTGAAGAAGTACTGGAAATGGAAATTAAGTCATTTTTTTGAAGGAAAAATCATGCAAGACTTAATTTATTAGTAAACATTTTTTTTCTAGAGCCACAGTAGTTTTCTTTTAACTAGTTACGAATCATTATTTCAATGCCCCACTTATGTTTGCAAACAACTATTGTTAATCTGTAGAAAGAGGCGGATTTACGCATTGGCAAAGGCGACAAGTGCTCAAAACATTTAGACTGAACTGAAAAATATGTAATCCTGGGAAAAGTTATTTTCATTTTGGAGGCAATGAATTCCATTAATTAATTACTGATTACAGGAGCGTCAACTGCTGAGATCATTAGTTCCGTAAATGTACTGCAGTTATATTTCCCCACTGGCTGGCGAGATTTGGTGCCGATCTACGTCGGCTTGCGGGGATTTTTCTCAGCCAGGTATCTCCTACCAGCGGGACATCGCCCCAGCTGGGACATGCTCTAAACTCTCCGCTTGTCTCGCGATAAGTGTGATACTGTAGTGCCTGAGTGACAAGGGGTGAGGATAGGACAAAGAAAAGAAAGAAAAGCTCGTTCGTGATCCATGGCCTGTTTGTTAGGGTACTGCTCCGGCATTCGCCTGGTGTTGATCGGAGAAATCACGAGAACTACCGATCAGAGCAGCTGGTCGCTAGATCTCTTTCTCCTCCAGAAAGCAGTTGTTCACACCCTCGCTTTGTAGCCAGTGTTGAAAATCCTACTATCATCGGGGTCTAGGACCTCCTATTAGAGGCACTGCAGTTGATTCCCTGAGCCACCTTGGCCTGTAAATCTATTCGCGTGAGTCACTGTATTGTTACCTGTAGTACCTTCAGTACCTTCAGTACCCTGAAGTTTACTGATCTCAGATAAGTGCTGTTTTAACCGAGTAACACTGAACGCATGAAAACTTTCTCAGTTAGTCACCTACCGTATTTTAAGAAGTTAGCTCGCAAAGAGTGTCGAAAACTTACATGTTAATAAAACTCTCCATAATTTAAATGTTTTATAGTGCTTTTCTGTGAACATTTAGTGAATGTTTCAATTTAAAAATAATTTTTGCTACTCAGGTTTTTGTCAATTGTAAGCACCATTTAAAATTATTGATATTCGCATTTGAAAAATAAGTCTAGCTCTTTTTAAATTCTTCGCAAAGGACTGTGTTTATCACCGCTCTGATAGTTGGCCACCCCTGTCATATAAAATAAATGTGTGAAGCAAAATATATTTTTGATGATTAATTCACTTAAACTAACGTTTCGAGAAGTAGGTGCTCATTTTCGTTGAAGTTTAATTGTAAACTATTTTAATCTTTTAATACCTTTAAATTTCTTACCTTTATACTTTTCTAACGGTTTTTGTAAATACTTTTTTATTTGTTTTCATTATTCTCTCTGATTTATGAACTATGGAAAGGAGGAAATGATTTATGTATTTCTTTAAAATATTAAAGATGCACAAAATTAAATATAGTTCTAAGAATTTAAACAGTCACCTAGGGTGCAGCCCACAAAACAAGTGTATGATTACGAAGATAAAACAACGCCTACTTGAGAGCAACCCGCGACACAAGTTGTAATTATCTTTTAATTAAAATTATTGTCGAAACTACTACAGTTCACACCAACGCATGGCAGTCCCAGAGAAATTAGGAGTAATTTTGTCTTACCCGATCATTAACAAATTATTTTGTGTGGTAGGTGTAAAACGAAACGCTATGCAAGATCCTTAACAAAACAGTTAACGAGTCTTTGCGATCACGCAGTCGTGTGAAGAGAAATGCCTCTTGAACACTTCTTCAATATTTGTATCTTACTGATTGCTTCTACAGTTGAAATCTGTGAACCATGTTTATAATGAATATTCAGTGTTTTTGTAATTTATAAATATAAAAATAAGCGGACAATTTTGATGCATCTTTAACAGTCTCATACCGGGTGGGGGAGGGGCATTAGTCGAAAAATAATATTTGTTGGAAATGTGAAAAAACCTTCCACCTTACTAATTCAGCAAGAATTTTTTACCGTACAGGAATACTTTTACCCCGTACGAAACATAAAATGCAAGTGTGAGTAAATAAGGCAATGAGTGGTATGAATAAAAATGAGCACTTGCTCAGGAGTACTTGCTCCGGAGCAAAATAATTCTACTCCGCGGCACTGAGCAAAAACTCCATTTCGTATGAATAAATACTTCGTACGTCTCAGGAGAACTTCCTCATGTCTCGCGAGGATTTGCTCGTTGTGAACAAGCAAAGTGTGAGCAAAGAGTTTTTAAAATGGGATTCCTGAGTAACAAAGAGGTTGCATACGTTACGCGGGCCGCGCACATCATTTGTTTTTTTCCGTAGTTAATTTGTGAGGAAGCTCGAGTTTGCTGGTGTTGGAACACATGAAGTTGTGAGGTCGTGCTCTTGTTTCCTGGATATCCTTGATATTTCTAACTCGAAATGAGTATAACTCGCGCAACTTTTCTTGGTCGATGACCTTCATCCCCCTCCCTTGTGCAATAAACAGTTGAAGGCAAAAGCTCGCAGCGGGCACTGATGACAACCTTCCAAGCATTAAAACTTAGTTGGCGCGAAACAGAAGCTAGTCAAAGCCAGTTGCTTTCATTGTGCAGAACCCCTGTTCAGATTTATTGTCAATATCGAAAGAAATAGCTGAGTCAGGTTCAGGTCCTTCAATGGAGTCACCTAAAACTCCCGAAAAAGTTAAGCACAAGATGCAGTTTTGACTTTTATTTCATAGACGTTGGCATTACTTAAAATACTCTAGTGGCCGACTTTGTAACTAATACCCCCACTCCACCCGAAATCGTCAATCCATCGTTCAAGAAAAGTTGCCCGAGTAATAGCAGCAGTGACGAGGAGCAGAAGGCACCGGAGGCACAACTAATTTTCGCTGAGATGCTCAGCGAATATCGAGTAGTGTTTGAGAAGAGTCTGCTTCCGGAGGTACGAAGATGCCGGAAAGAAGCTCTTCAAAATTTACAAACGCAATACTCCAAAAAAATTTGTAGTTCTTATAAGTGAGGAACAATTCACCAAAAAAAATGTCACAAAAATCTCGTTTAAAAGCAAAAACTGATAAAAATCGTGCTGGCAACAAGAAAATTAAATTAAAGGTTTGGGAAAAAACAGTTTGTGAATGAATGAACGGGGACAGTAATCCAACAGTGTGCCAAATAGAAGGTAAGAAAACTACTGTATTCTTTTTATTGCATTATGTTAACTGAATATATTCACAAGCATTTGCATTATAACTTGTGTAAGAGAACATGTGTTCATTTTATTTCATTATTTTAACTGAATATATTCACAATCATGTACATTATATTTTATATAAATTTCAGGAGCAGTATCTTCAGCTGGAACCCTTATCATGAAAGGATTTTGCTACATTGTGCAAAATAAAACAGCACAAAACAACAGATGGTATCTTTTCTGTAGCTAGTCTCACTCTGCTTTGTAAAATTGGAAAGCAGTTGCTCGAACAGTAAAATTGGTTTAAGTTGCCCGAAACATCGTTCAATGGTAACATGCTCCTTTTTCAAACATCTATTGAAAGAGAAATGCTCTGGCATTGCAGGGTTTTTGTATGACACCATGAGCCATGGAGCACTCCCAGAGCCTGAATCGCCAAGTAGTAACATGTCGCTTTGGCCTGATAATAATATGTGTGGATGGGAATTCTTCCAAATGCGAGAATCGTGCACTGATCCAGGCTAAGAAGCGTCCATGCTAGTAAATTCTTCTTTAGCATTGCATGTTGCTTGAATGTTTATAGATTGAAGGCCTTTCCTATTGACGTATTCATCAGCATGAGTAAGTGGCTTCTTAATCAGAATATGTGTACAGTCAAGAGCACCAATTGCATTACGGAAAGTGTATCTTTCCTGCCACAGATTTCTTACATGCTGGAGATCTATTGAAATTCTTGGGAACTGTACCCAATACTGTTTTTTTCTTTTATTTTCTCCATGACGAAACTAAAAGTCTTGCTCACTATGAACTGATCCAAACCAACATCTTCTGCCACTCCTACTTAAAAACCAGGATCGGCCACGTAGCGAAGAAAAATTTTCATTTTTTGCTCATTGGTTAGAGCTCCGCCTCTTGTTTCTTCACGAACGTCGAGAAAATGTTATGTCAAGCCTACAACATTGTCCTTTTGGAATCGGTAAGGATTTTTATAATTCATGTCACAAGAATCTCTCCGAATATTGTAATTTTTTTTACTCCGCTGCATCTTCATGTGAGCACACGGCCATTTTAACCTTTCTTTTCAAACGTGAGTCTACTATAGAGGTCCCTCCGAAATTTTGAAGCAAGTGCTCAATCTACTGAGTAAACGCTAAACTTTATTCATACAAATTCTGAACCTTTGCTCACCAATTGAGAGTACGCTCAGAGACGGAGCAAAAGCACAGAGACTGAGCAATTGCTCACCCACTTTATTCATACGAAATTGAGAAGGATCTCCGAAACTCGGAGCAACGAGTAATTGCTCATTTTTATTCATACCACTTAATATCACAAGTTCACGAAAAAGAAAAATGGACTTATGTTATTTTGGCTTGAAAATTGAATATTATAGTATAAATATAACATTTACTATTAGTCTTAATCAGCACAACATTATATCGAAAACCTTACAAAAATAAAATGGCATGTAGTTTGCACATTGCATGTTATTCTTGCATATAATGAAAATAACAAAATTGAACCTCAAAGATTTTACGTAAGCGTTTTTAACACTCGTATGTTCTAGATTAAATATAACCTGCAATACATGCAATTAAAATACCGGAAGGAATTGCTGGAAGCTGATAATTTCTCACACCTAGTGCTATTATTTTCATTTGCTTATGAATTATATACTCAGATACTCTTTTACTTAGATACTATATACTTATACTATATACTATATACTCAGATACTCTTTTACTTAGATACTATATACTTACACTATATACTATATACTCAGATACTCTTTTACTTAGATACTATATACTTATACTATATACTTAGATACTCTTTTATTAGAAACATTTTGTATATATTGATGTTCTTCCAGAGTCATCTCGTTTTATTCGCTCGTTTTGTGGCCCTTGGGAAAGCTATTTACTCAGCGTCGATATTATCTTCTGATGCATAAAAGTTCACACTACAAAATGGCAGCACTAACTCCTGTTCCTCAATTTTGGACTATTGCTATTTTTCCAAGAAATCATGCAATTAATAATAAGAAACAGATACTGTATACGCAGCGTTTCGCGTACGTGAGTGCCATTATTCCGGTCTTGTGTAAAATGTCCGTATACAGGACAGTAGAATTATACGAATTGGGATCAATAATTCTGCCCTCAGTATTGACCGCGAGAAGCGAGTAGTAAACCACTAGCGCATAGCAAACAAAATCGTCTCCTCCTACCGCTGAAACACAATACGAATTCATATTCGTTCTAATAAAATTACGTATACAAGTTTCACATTATAAATGTTGGGGGGGGGGACGACCCTACAGGTATACCCAAACAAACGTTTACGACACGACGGCAAATCTCTTTCAAATAATAGTTATTTATGTATCAAGTACGAGAAATTAACGATTTTGGATGAGGTGTTTACCAACCGAGGCAGAGTTGAGGTTGGTAAACTAACCAGGTCCAAAATCATTCAATTTCGGCCGAGTTGCATACTTCTATTTTTTAACATACTCACCTCCTGATTTTAGGTTTGACTTTTTAGAGAGATCTTATTTATACCATGCAGTTTTGTCGTATAGATGTAGATGTTCTTCTACATTATCGCCTCTAAAGTTGTCAGTACCGTCAAAATTGTTAAAACATGTAGGATATACCGATGGTTTTGGCAATTTGATTCGTAAGTAGGGGTATTTGATTCGTAAGCAGAGATTATACTTGCGGAAGCTGAAGCTGCTACTGAGAGTTTACTTCCTCAAAAATCAAAGGATTCATACAAATTAGAGTATGGACTCTTTTTGAAATAGGAAAGAGAGAAACATGTAACTATGTTAAATAAACCAAATATGCGGGCATATCTCTATGAAAAGGTATTACTACAATTTCTGTTGAAAAACGAGAGCTCAATTCACGAAAAACGTAAGAGTTCGAGGTATAACATTTCAGAATATATCAAATTATGTTTTTAATATAAATGTTAGCAAAAAATAAGTTATAATACGCGTACGTTTTGTTGAGTCCCGGAATATCTACTCCCACTTCTTTGCCAACATTAGATGATTTAAGAATAAATAATAACAATCAGCGTTGTAGACAACATTCGATAACCAAAAATGTTCTCTCCCATGTATGAGAAACTACTTTGCATCGTAAAACGAACGAATCACTTTGATATAAAATACCTTTTGTGAAAATAACCAAACTCCCCACTTCTCTCGCCCCTAGCGAAGCGAGGGCTCAAGAAAATATGCGCGGATAATAAAACATTCTGTATTCGAAAAACAATAAATATTTTTGGCAATGTGTCAACAGTCATTGGTGCATTGCCTTGTTTACTTAACATTGCCATGGTAATCGTCCTCTAAAATTCATTCTTGGCCTAAGCTGCCAAAGCTCACCTTTGTGGCGGGGTAATTCCACGCGAACTCAGCACAACCGCACACCCGATCAACTCAGATATTTTATAAAATACAATAACTTTGTTTGATTTGTGGCAAAGATTTATTTGCCAGTTTTATCCTTCTACGATAATAATTTTCTGTTTTACAAGCAATAGATTTTGAATGGATAAAAGGCGATTTTAGACATAAATTTGTTTTACTCATAATGAGATAATTTATCTCGTAAAACACCAAAATACATTAATTCTGAATGAAAATATATCAAAGAATCGATTGATGGCGTTTTCAATTGTAAATTTTTAGTCTCTACTAGTTAAAATAGCGTTTTTTGTGAAAAAAGTCAAGTTTTTTATAAAAAATTATAAAATATCATGTTGCTCATATTTTTGAAATTATCGAACAACAATATAAGTATTTGTTTTTAGATATACTTTCATAATATTAAACATTTTTTGGGGGGAATTGTATCTGCAACCATTTTTTGTTGATTTTATTGGATGCACACGGTTGTAGAGATACCTATTTTATTTTACTCATTTCATAACGCATTTCTTTCGCTCACATCATGGAAAACTACATATTTCTGAATAGAAATTGAATGAAAAATCATTGTGTGACATTTTCAAACACACAATTTTATTGTACACTAGTTAAATTGGCGAATTTGCAAAAAAATTAATTTTACTTTTCAAATTAATTTTAAATGACTATTTTGAAAACTGTTTGAAAATTGTACAGTGAATTTGAATTTAAAAAAATAGCTACCGCCAGAGTCGCGCTTGCGCAAAAAAGAGAGCGATATCGTACTTCTCGAAATATGATATAAGGGTGTTTTGGAGGCGCATGTGATATAAGGGTGTTTTGGAGGCGCATGTGATATAAGGGTGTTTTGGAGACGCATGTGATATAAGGGTGTTTTGGGCAATAGAATTCGAGTACAAAGGACGGAGGACATTTCGACGCGCGCAGGCGAGGACGACTCCTTGCCCCAGCTGGGGGGGGGGGGGAGCGAGGATGGATTTATTTAGAAAGACTGTGACGAAGAAACCCCAACGTATTGCTGTGGGTGTCTGCGTAGCTCTTTCGCACGATCCATCTGGCCCACTAATCAATCAGGCCAAACAATCACGAACAACGAAACGACGACCGGAAATTGAAGTGATAGGCGCAAAAAGGAGCACGGAGGCAGGATAGGGCGCGCACTCTCTCACGCTCATCCAGAACTAAGCTAATCGGCTGGAGAGGCGTAGCGGCGTCTGCGCTGCGTGCGCGACAGGTTGTGTGGCGTCAAATCAGTCGCCTTGTACAAACGTACCAAATATCAGCCTCGTGCACTTCATGCTCATGAACAGCGCTGGCGGAAGAGACGCCGGGCTGAACAATGGCAAACCTAGGGAGCGGAAGGGAAGGGGTGCCGTGTCGTGGGTGGCCACTTGTGAACCCCGTAGACCACTTGCGGCAAACTTGGGAACCCCGTAGACAGGCTAGCTGCGGAAACGCGTCGGCGGAAACAGCGAGATGACGCAGTTCCGTCAGCCGGTTCAGAAGGTAATATAAACGGACCCCGGACCTAAACTCCTCCTGATTCTTGGGCGCGTCGGTAGGAAGTCGTGTGAGTTGTGCTTGGCGCTGCATTTCAATGCATAGGCTACTGAGGCAGGCAACTGAAGCCGGCGTACTACGTCGGGACGGAAGGTGCAGCATATTCGCTTGAATGCTCACGTAGGCTACTGGTGCATCACACCCAATATCTAATTATCAGGCCAGCGGTGGTGGTAACCAGGGAACATTCCTTCTAGTAACGGGTCAATATTTTTTGTTGTAATTATTGTACATAGTATTCAGGTGTCGGAGCATTTTTCAAAATAAATACTTAATAATTTACCAACCGTTCACGTCTGTGATTTATTGACCCGGCAAAGACGCCACAGTTGTAACATGGGAGCTTGTCCCGCCGGGGGCGGTTCCTTGCTTGAGATACTTGACTGGGGAAAACCCTGCATACCGACAGGTAGATCGGCACCGGATCTCACCATCCATCGGGGGAAGATCGCCGCCTTCTCTCGTGATATCAAACATGCAATAGTCTCATAGAACTAATTATTATCATAGCAATTATCGTGTCCGTAAACAATCGAATCAACTACAGAAATTAATTCGTGATTATAAATAGATTTGTCCACAAATATATTTTTTCACCGTGGATTTTATGACCTTACTACAAAAAAAAGCATGTACAGCGTTTTGTAATGGCGGACGTCAAGTTAGGCGACCAGTGCTGTTACACTGGGAGTTTGCGGGAGCAGCTGAGTTTGGAGAGTGCTGGCTTGTGGCGCCGGCCGGATCTCTGGCTTCTTCGGTCTTCACCCGAACTCATCTCCGCTGGCGCTGCTCCTCTCCGAGTCCGCGCAGATGTCGTTTCTCTTACAAGGTTCTCTGTGCAACAATAATTACTAGGGTTAGTGCTGTACACGTTCGTCTGAGACGCATGCTCTACACATGGTCTACTACTGTAAGGCTTAGACAGCGTCGCAGAATATGTGTTGCAAACTTTTAGGACCTTTAGATGGCAACTTTCTCGTACGAACAAGTGGTGGCATATTTCACCATATGAAGTTACATATGTGGAATTTGCTCCCAGTTATTAGGAAACTCGTCATGCACTGGTACCGGTTGAGGTGGGCCCAGCTCAACAGCTGATGTCACTGTAGGGCCTCTGACAGGGAGGTGCTAGGGTGCGAGTCCTGAGGGAGGCAGGGTTTTCGACACTAGTTAGGATACCTAGATCGCATACAGGCGCTGTCTCGATGAGAATTCTATCGGCCGGGTGCTCTGGTCGGTAGATTTCCGTGGTTTCGCCGATCAACAGCAGTTCAATGCCGGAAAAGAACCCTCATTCTTTTCTCCGGAAAACAAAAATCGACGCTCCACATGTTTACAAAATTGTGAACTTGGAAAGTTGTAATTGTGGACATTCAATATACGTAAGTTAAGCCATCAACATGTTACACTCGCACTGTCTGCTCTGACCTTTATGGATGCGCGCCCGTCCAACACGCGAGGGCTGAATGGCGGATTCCATAAACATTTCGTTTGACAATGTCACCCCTTCCCACCCCATCTCAAAGAATTTTAGGGGGTCTTACCCTCTTACAATTCATTTCTCCATGATAACTAATCTATATATCCAGAAAAATGGTTGACGTTACTCCAGGCACTACAGAGTCATTTTGCAAAATATCCACACACACACACACACATATATATTGTACCGCGGCGTTGCTAAGGAATTTATTTAATACAATCATCATTTATACAGGAAAAAGAATGAATTTTATTGTAAGTGTGGGAGATTAGTAGTAATTTTATAGGTGGCAAAGAATAAATGTTACAACCTTGTACAGTTTTGTGTGAGAATGTTGTAAGTCCTCAGTGCATTTCCTATAATCTTCTATCTTCAAAATCCTGTACTCATCTCACGATTGCAAGCTATCTGGCAATTCTCAGAAAATATTTTCATATCGCAGGTATATCTAGGTTGCAAAGCTGCGTAATATTTTTGTAGGTTGAACGAATTAACATACTGCAGTTCTTTCGAACGCAGTAAACACTTCGCCGTTGTTACGGTATCTACAAAAAGACATTTCTTCCCAAATGGAAGGAAAATGGAGTGGCGTAAATAGGCTCTCGTGTTGCCTGAAACACAGGCAATGGCCCACTGTCAACACTGGGGATCTCTCCCTCCGTCCCTTCCCCATTTGCTCGTACTGCTCCGAGTGCCTACTCGCGGAGGAGAACGCTGTCCTGACGTCATCTTATCCTCCAGCTGGCAAACGCTTTTCTAAGCCATAGAACGGTCTAAAAGACCAATGTTTGCAAATGAAACACGTAATGGTAAATATCATATTGGTATGCAGCTTTTAGTTGGTTGAAGGGCAGGCAGGTTCTAGTTGCCAGATCACTTCGCGTGTAGCCCCCTGCCATTGGCAAAGTCAGCCATTGCAAGTGAATTATGCACAGTTTCGTGTTCGGTGACCGAAATTTGGGAATAAAAGACGCTTGTTAATACATTTCAACATCTCTCTACACGACTCTTTTCTTTCTTTAAGGTGCCTTATATTTCAAGAGAGAATTCCACAGTTTTCAGATAGGATTTGACTTACGAGAAACGCCAGTTCTGAACACTACATTAGGCAGTACGATGGAAAAGGTTCGTAAGGGGACATTGAGCGGCAAAACAAGAAAACTAAAGGAAATGGATATAAGTCACTTCGGAAATAAAGTCTTCAATTTGAAATCGCCAAGTTTCTGAGACAAATCATTCTCTTGTTTCTGATTGAATAATTTACTCTTATTAGTAAAATAATATTATATATTTTATTTATCGCTAATTCGTATCCATTTAAGCATTAAATAATTTTAAAGAAACGCACTGTTTTGAGAAATGCTTTAAGGGGAAAATTTTAAGTGCCTTTTTATTTGTCTGGTTGTTAACTACGTTTTGATAGGTTTCTTGCTCCAATTATTATGTAACCGGAACGCCACAACGTAATCCAGCTAGAAAATGGATCAATACGCAACGTCAGATCACAAAGAAGTCGTGATTCGTTAGTTTCGAGTTGCATGCAAAAATATATTTAAATACCAGTGTATCTTTACTAATAAAATTTTAACAAAAGTATTTCACAAGACAACCGATTTATAGAATAAAACACCTTCTTGTTGAGGAAATCCAAATCCTTCCGCAGTTGAGTGCAATTTCATATTCAGCAAGTCGGAGTTGCTGTTTGATAATAATAATAATAATAATAAAATATAATAATAATAAAATATAATAATAATAAAATATAATAATAAATAAAATATAATAATAAAATATAATAATAAATAAAATATAATAATAAAATATAATAAAATATAATAATAAGAAAAGCTGAATTTTGCGTGATCACAAAATAAAAATATTTCTGCACAGGTTAAAACCGTTCTACTGCAAACTGCCAATATCTGATAGGTGTCACTTTCCCTGCGCATCGACGACATACGGCATTATGTGTCGGTGTGACGACCAGTTTGCTGGCCCGTTCGCTTACCGACTCCCGGGCAGACTCGCACGGCGGGGAGGGGGGCTCGGAGGCGCGGCTGGGGTCCGCAGTGGAGGACGAGAAGACCTCGCTGTCTTCGGAGCTGAGCGGGCGCGCGGGCGAGCACGCGTTTGGGTCCTCTGCGTCGTCGGTGGTTCTGCGGAATGCAAATGTCACTCTTTGATCAACCATTTTTTCTTCCGGAATAAATATATTGAGGAGCTATTATTCTTATTACGTTCGTATCGGCTACAGGACAATTTTCTTCTTTCAATAAACTGCCACATTTTATCGTCTAACCTCTGTACATTTCGATTTTTATGGTTAAGATTAAAAAACAGTAACGAGATGAAGTACAAAAACTAATTGCGTAATGGTTACAATTTTTTGGAGGCAAAATCATTATTGAAGGAGGTTATAGGTTTCGAGCCCCCATCAGTGGCGAATTTTTGACAGGAGAGAGCTGAGTCAAATTCAGCCACTGTCGAGGGAAGAATTCTGCTCTGGTCGTTATTTTTCCGTGGATTCTATGACCGAAACCGGCCGAATTCCAATACCCTAAAGCATGGGTAACGGAAAACGCGCGATCTTTCCTTCCCTTTCCTTGTGCTACCTTTACTTCTTTTATACACGCACGTATACGAGTAATTTCATGCACTACATTACCGCACCTGCTAGTAGACCAGTTGAGGGCTTACAGCTGGCCCCGGTTGAGGCGGTGTTCTGCTGGTGTGATACCTGGTGGGGAGGAACTCCACATGCGAATGTAAGTCGACGTCGGATATCACGTTCGGGTTGTGTGTGTGTGTGTGTGAGAGAGAGAGAGAGAGAGAGAGAGAGAGAGAGAGAGAGAGAGAGAGAGATGGAGAGTGAGAGAGAGGGAAAGAGCGAGAGAGGGAAAGAGCGAGAGAGAGAGAAAGAGCGAGAGAGAGCGCAAGAAAACGAGGAAAATGGAGAGAGAGGGAGAGAGCGGGAGAAAACGAGATAGAGAGGAGAGAGCGAGACAGCAAAAGAGAGCGAGCGAGAGAGAGCGTGAGAGCGAGAGAAAACGAGGGAGATAGAGATAGAGAGAGGGAGAGAGAGCCCAACGACGACCCACCTGTTGTCTGGGTCGTGGGCGTCTTCGCGTCTGCGGTACGCTCGTCGCTGCATGGGCCGGCGAGGGGGCTTCCCCGCCGGTGTGTTGTCCCAGTCGGGCCGCTTGGCTGCGCCACGGGCCGCGGTGGAGGCGGGATCGGGCTCAGGTGCTCTGCCACGGCCCATCCCCGACGCGCGCTGCAAAGCGACAAGGATTATTCCGCTGCCCTATCCGCACGCGACCCTTCAGTACACCTAATAGTTATTTATGCACAACGGTGTTATGAGGTTTCTAATGATAGAGCAGGGCCAAAATCCCTGAGCCTTTGGCCCGAGGGCTTTACCTTGCCCGAGATCATGAGAACTGGTTTAAGCTCGTGCTAGATATAAGATTTTATATTTTACCTTATTTTAATGATTACAATTCACATATTTTCCAAATTAACTAGATATTAACTTCACTCCGTGTGTCACTTCATATTTCCCTCCCATAATTCCCTCCATAGCAGAACGTGTAGCATGATTCATCTATTTTCATGTTACCCTCGTAACCACGAGTCTCTTGATCCAGGTCAGTTATGCAGTATATATCATGCTGCGTATCGAAGGCAATAAAAAAGCTATAACATATCAGTAGAAAATAAAATAGTTATTTATGCATTTGAAGGCATCAGGTGCTGTTTTTGCTCCGAGGGCGACTTACAATCCCGAGTATCTGTGGCCTGTGTAATGTCCCTGGTGAACACAAACCTTTATGGTTTATTAGTTTATAGCTGACCCAAAAGAGAATTAGGAATTTATAATCCCCACCAGTCACTCTTGTTTCACTCTCTCGTATCATCTTCTTATAGACACATAAGATATGTAATGTAAGTAGTATAGAGAAAGTTATGTAATGCTGAGGAAAATCGAAGATCGATGTCCTCAGAAATACACGTTTCTGAGGTCACAGGTCTCCTGATACCGAAAAAATGTTGTTTTTTCCAAAACGTCTGTCCGTTCATATATCCGACTGGTGTACGTGAGAAACACTAGCACCTAAACCATGCCTAGCACTTTTTCCAAATTGTCCTTTGTCCATCTGGCATAAATTGAACCTCTCCGGTTTTGAAAAAAAACATTTATTAATTTTTGGAAGTACTTTACAAGAAGCCCTTAGAGCATTTTCAAATTTTCTCAAAAACGCTACAATATTATTCTTTAAATTTCTTCTAAGAATATAGGGAAATGCACTTATAAAGGAGGCATAGGTCTGTTTTTCACTGTTAACCTGAATTCTGAAAAATTTAAAAAGTATGATTAATTTTCAGGCAAATTACTACATCTAAAATATTGAAGATACATTTTTTTCCTTCAAAAGAAATTTGTTGTCCATAATTATCTCTTTCATAAAGGTCACGCACAATTATTTGAAAATTTTAATAGTTTTGGCGCAATATTGCGAGTAATAAGTCTAAATATTTTCTTTAAACTTTTGGAACGGATAGTGCCAAATGTACTCATAAACAAGATTTTCTCAAAAATTGTTCTAAAATATTTTCTTTAAACTTTTGGTACGGATAGTACCAACTCTATACGATTACATAAACGCCATATTGCTGTTCTTTTGTTTTTTCAAAAATTACAAAAAAATGTCTTGACTAGGGTCTCGCGTCGTTCATATAACATTACCCGTGATTTGTTTACATGATAGTAGTTATGAGAACATGTATTTTAAATTATATCATAATAAGTTTGTCAAAAACACAACATTTTCTGTGAAAATGAGCTCAAAATTCCGCATTTTCAGAAACGCTCAAACGCTATTTACTTAATAATTACTCCAAATTCTTTTTACAAACTTTTCCAACAGATAGTGCTAGTACACTATTTAATACGACGCAAAGTTTATTTTGGAGAATCACATCGTTAAAAGTCATAAAATCGTAACAATAATAAAGAGGAATTTTGCCATACCTACGGGCTCTAATAATAAACTAAAGTAACGCCTTTCCACACATTGGCGAGTTTTTGAGTGTGTGACACAACGATTGGGAATTTTGCGTTTGACCCCAATCGATTTGCATTTGGCACTACCGTTTTCTATGAGCATCACGTGTCACTCTCATTCCGCTGCGTGCAGTCGCACAGTACAGACCTTCGCGTACAGCGCTGCGCCTCGCCTCGTACCTGTGTTCCAGTAAAAGTTATAGTGCCACAGTAACATTTATCAACAACACTTACTAATTGTGCGGTGCTAATATACTAACAAATTAGTGCAACATGTTCAGCCGACAACGCTGGCATTCGACAGTGTATTGTAGATGCCCTCGCTCAGGTCTACCCGACCGAGGTCGCTTACCAAGAAGGCGACGCCCGTGAGACATCATTTCCACAAATTCCAGAGCATCTACTCGAACAACAACAACAACAACAACAACAACAACAACCAGATCAGCGGCCCTACCCCAATAGCATCAGCCTCACATGTAAGTGGAACAATGCTGCATGACAATGTTAATGCTCAACTAAATAAAGTCAGTAACTATCTTCCGGCCAATGGCACTGCGAGTTCTTCAAAGTGGTACCCGTAATGCCAGCGCAAGTGCAGAACCAATTTCTCAAAAGCCCAGTGGTAAGCGAGGGTATAGTGATCTGTATCTAACCATGCAACTAAACAAATCGTGTTTAGCCATTCTCAAGATTATGGTTTTCCTATTAAAAGTAGATTCGACCCTTTAAGGGACCTGCAAGAAAGTGAATAAAGTTCTGTAACCCGAAACATCACCGTTCCAGAAAACTCCGAAAATATTAGAATCTCTCCTATTCATATTAACAATATTGAAAACATTGAACTAAACAATGAAATTAAAACCCACATCACTAACCAGTTTACATCAACCTTCAATAAAAGCAAAGCAAAAATTAACTTCAGATAGAAGATTTCAGAGAAGCTATTAAATATTTTATAAGCACTAATAAACAGTTCCACACTTACAAGGGCCCAACCAACAAAAAGGTCTCTGTGGTCTACAAAAACTTTTATCCATTTTTTCTCAACAGGATATATAACAAGATCTAAAAGCTAAATATTATTTCCTCATTAGTGTTACCAGATCACACAAGAACAATTCACCAATCCCAGTGGTAGCTACTGAATACTCAAGAGGGCAGAATATTGAAATCATTCTTACAACAAATGTAATATGTAATCCAAAAATAAAAACTGAAAGAAGGACTAAGTAAAATTGAAAAACTGAAAGAAGGAAAGAAGTAAAATTAAAGGACCAATACAGTGTCTCCGATGTTTGGATTTCGGGCATTCTAAAAACAACTGTAAGCATTTAATTTCTTGTATATATTGTTTTGAGAATAATTATTCGGCCTTATGCCCTCAAAAGAACGACCCTTCGAAATGTAAAAACTGCGACGGGCGCACAGAGCTGATATCCGAACAACAAAGTGTTCATATTTTAAATAATTTTGGAAAATAAATAAAAAACTTCCTCCCAAGCTCCACAAAAGACGAGAACGAACCATCAGTTCCCTCCCCCTAATACCACTATTCATTTCCCCAACTTACTTAACACTACCCGCATGCCAAACGTCACGTATGTATCGGCAACTAACGAGCAATCACACAGCACCACTCGAAACCAATCAGCTAACAACTCCCAAAACTATCTCCCCCAAAATAAATCATCTTAACACATTTCTTAAATTCTCCACTCGTACTGAATATCATCAACTCCATATCTACACAATTATTATCATATGTCAGTGTTCAAAATATCCAGCAAGGCATAGCCTCCTATATTAGCACTGCCCATGGCGCAACCTAAATTTAATCATTCAATAACTGCAATGCATTGGAATGCATCTAGCATCAGCAATAAAAGGAATAGAACTTCATTATTTTTTACAAGTCAACAACATAGACATTGCTTTCATCACAGAATCACATTTAAAACCGTCTTCTCCCATGGTGACTCCCTCTCTCACTGCCCATGGTGATGAATAGGGAGAGGATTTCTATAATTTTGCGACTTGTCCGTTGCTTCAAGGCAGTGCTTAGTAAAATTTCTTGACATTCGTTAGGAATTGGATGCTATGTAGATTACTATGTTAATACATATTTGTCCGATTTTTCCTTTTGGTGCATTTTTGTGTAATTATATTTTACATATTTCGTTAAAATACATCTCTTAAACGTTTCAATTGTTTATACTATCTATTTTTATGAGAGTTCATCGATTCCATAAAGCTTGACACAGTTTGCGTTTCTTCTTTTTTTATAGATGATAAATTACTTGGATAAGTGTAGGAAATTTCTTGATATATTGTTTTAAAACTAGGTAGAAGAAATGAAAAAGGATAACGATATGCTTTACTAAGGTGAATATATACTTAAATTATTTTTCCTCTGAAGTATTGTAGATTCTATCTTTTCATTTGAAGCACGCTTCTTCTGAATTTTATCAAGAAAGGTTGATAAAGGAAATGAAATATTTTTTTATTTTAATTGCACATTAAAGTGCATATTCGAGAGTCATAATGTATATTTTAACAGCATATTTTATAATTTTTAGCACGTAAAATGCCTCTCCTTAGAGATGAAGAGTCCTCAGCGGTCAATACAATTTTTAGCGCATGTCTGATGCAAGTATTTTACTTTCTCTCTACCTCTTACTCAGTATACAGAAATTTAGGTAATACTGCGCGAAAAAACGGCTTTCGGCAGAAAAAAGCTTTTTATTAGGGCCTTAATAACGAATTAGGGGATAAATCCAGTTACTAAATTTGGAATAAAATATGCTTTAACACGTGGTGTAGCCAGAATCCCTGTTTTGTAGGTCCTGGGTACTGAAAAATCGAATGAAGGCAAAAAGTCTTTCCGTCCGTCCTTCCGTCCGTCTATGAACAACACTAGTAGTTGAACTGTTCTGACGATTTTATCCATTATTGATATTCCACAATCAATCTAGCAGGTGTCACGGCGGCTTGAATTTGAAACTGATATTTTAATATTTAGGGGTACTTTACATAAAGACCCTGGGTCATTTTAAATGATTTTAAAAAAATTGCTCCAATGTTTTTGATTAAATTTTTGTAGGATAGTGTAAAGAACGTTTAAAAAATGGTGCAAGTCTCATGTTCGTTGAAAACTAATATTTCCAAAATTGCAAATGTTATTAATTTTTTCGGCGTCTTTCTACAACGAAAATATCAAAGGTGGAGATTAATTAATAAAATATAATCTTAAAAAATATGTTCTTAATAAAATATGTTCCTTAAAATTAGATTTTGAATTTACAAATTTTACAACTTTGAAAATTCGAGTACTTTTCGCGTAATATTGCGAGAAAGTACGTGCGGTTTTAGCATTTCACTAGTCGCCTACGTGGAACCACTCTTGAACTGGTTTTTTTTTGTAATTTGAAACGTATTGCATAAATCATATTTTCCATGTTCTTACCTTGGAATACTCCTGCATTCGCGCGAACACCGATTGGGAAGGCTGGGATTTCTCCTGGCCTGCCAGCACACGCGAAGAATAAGACAGCTGCGTAGAGATCGTCACTGGATGCAACGATTGCGAGAAACCTGGTGTTCGGAAATGTCTTATTAGTACAGTTATTTCCATGTTTCCGAATACAAAGGTACCTGCAGGCGTACAAAAAATATTTAAGATATTCGTAGGAAAATCAAATGTTCATGCATTTTGAGGTACATGCATTCAACCTTTCATTGTAGTATGTAACTAGCCCTAAACCAATGAAAACATTCCCCACTTTGTAATTCAGTTCTTGAGTGTCGAAAGAGCTTCATACTTGACCCCAAATTTGAATATCCATAATGAATTTAATGTTCCTAAATTGCTTGTCTCCTAATAATTTGAATGTTCCGAAATTGTCCAGTACGTCATTTAAGCTTGATTGATTGATTATTTCGTATTTTCGCGCTAAGGTCATTAGTAGGAGGCGGATTTGAATGAAAAGGCTTTTTTTTCTTTTCACTTTAGAAGAATGCCGGTTACATTCTTTTTACGTTAGACTAAACGAAACGACCCATTTTTATATGCATTTTTTGCATTTTCGTCAATATCAATTAATAATTACGTAATTTTTAAGTAATTTTTTACTTTATTTGTCGCTAATTTCATCATCACTTTAATGATACTTGCTTCAAACACTATTTACGAGGTACAACATAATTCCTAAGAAGCATATTCTATTTCTTCGCTCATATATTGAAATGTCAGCCGTTGTGAATACTATGTAATCTAAGGATTCTGTGACGCCTATCGGCACCATTGTTAGCTCGGTCGATTTCGCGATAAATAGAAGCAGAGATTTTCTTTTAAAGAACATTCCAAACCAAACGCTTGCAAGCTGAGTTCACTTGAACGATAGGAAGAAGGCTCGATTACGTCAGTAACATATCCAACAGCTTCAGTTGTTCATCTGACATGATTTTGATCAAATTTTGACGTCATTTTTCTTTGTTTTTAGGGCATTTTATGCAACATTTAAAGCATTTTAAGTGTATATAATTGATCGTTTTTGATAATGTTTTACGTCAACAAAATCCGCCCCCTAGTGATTAGTCTCGTAAGTGTAGTGCACATTTTTTTCATGGGAAGTGGTTGTTGGATGTTGCGTCCCGGGTCCGTTACACGTCGGCTTGCGGGGTTAGTTTTCCGTGGTTTCCCCCATCAACACCAGGCGAAATCCGCAGCACTACCCTTACGAACGTACCCGCGACCGCACGCAAACGTTCCCTCGTCTTCCTTGTCCTGTGGTCACCCATTTCAACTCACACATTTCAACTTACAGTCACTACACTACCACACGGGCCGGGAGGGCGGTCGGGAACTTAAGGGCTTGCCCCGGATGGGGCGGTGCCTCGCTGGTGAGAGACACCTGGTTGCGGAAAAAATCACGCAGGCCGATGTAGGCCGACTCCGGATCTCGTTATCCAGCGGGAGATCTGTCCCCCCCCCCAGCAAGAGAAACATACACTACACTTACGGGATTAGCGACGTTATGAGTTCACGCTCTGGAATCACTAATCAATCAATCGATATTTATTATTATTTGTTCAATTATCAATAATTATTAATTATGATTAATTATTTATTATTATTATAATAATAATAATTATTATTATTATTATTATTATTATTATTATTATTATTAAAAATAAACGTACGTCCCTAGTTACTCACATTTTTCCGCTAGCTGAGATGGCGCCTCCGATCTTCTCTCCTTGCAACAGACGCCTCTCGGAGGAGCGGGTAAAGCCGCGAACGAAAACCTCCTGGGGCCGGCGTCGCGTTGGGGCAGCGGGGTCATTCGATGCGGCTGCTGGAGTGCCTCCGGCGCGCCCTCGGGCCACGCGGCGCTTCTGTCCTCGGCCTGCGGGCTGGCGGCCCGCGGCGGGCGGGATTTCGTCGCGGCCGAGGCGACCGCCGCCGATGGGTTCCGCGTCCCTTTCGTCTGCACTTCGGGTGAAGAAGGAGATTTGCCGGCGCCGGGCTGTTGACCACTGACGGCGGATGTCGCAGCAGTCCTTGATGCTTGAGAGCCCTTAAACAAATCACACAACAATGTACATCACAATCACCTTGTTCAGTGGTTCACAAATATTTCTAAAATTTTTAAAAATTAAAAAAACAACAACATCGACGTTACATTGTTGTCATGTTATTCAGTATATCCATATAAAAAGTTTGAATAACAAAATTGGAGCCGTTTTGCGTAAGATGTAGGTAATTGAAAAATTAATCCATTTTTTCTTAAAACTGGCTCCTAATTTTTCTTTAAATTTTCTCCTCGTTTCAATCAAAAGACTGTTAAAGAAACTGATGCTGGTCTCTTTTCCGGCAAATTTCTATATTTTCGAAAACATCGAATTGATGATAGAGATTTTTATCTTAAATAAAATGTGTTCTAAAAAAATCAATCCTTCGAAAAAAGTTCACATAGAATTCTTTGGAACGAATAGCTCGGCTATTATCTCGGTATGTAAACTTCAACCACGTCTGTAATTTGTGTTTGAAATTACCGCAATTTATAAAAAAAAGCGTTTTCCAAAAAGCGCTCTATTGTCTCATTTCCGTTGAAATCTCTTAACGTTCGAAAATGTGCAAATTTAGAAATACTGCGAGAAAGTTTGTGCTGTTGTTGCACCACTAGACAACGCCAAGTTCATCTTTCCAGAGAGATGAAGCGCCGCCCACCTGTGTCGGGGAGGTGTCGGCGCCAGAGCTGGACACGGAGCTGACGTAGAGGGCGGCGGGCGCGGGCGCGGGCGGCGTGGGTGGCACAACCCTGGGCGAAGCCTGCGCGTCCGTGCGCGGGTGGCGCTTGGCCGGGGCGACGGCGTGTGCGTGGGCGGGTGGTTTGGTCGGAGGCGTGGGCGTGGGCGGGGGCGGGGCCGGCGCGCTGTCGGGCTTGGGAGCGTCGGCCGGACACCCGCCTGCAGGAGAGAGAACGTTGTTGTTGCAGGGTGAAGCAGGAGGCACTGCATTTCCTGTAAAGCCTCTCAGTACAAAATTACAACGAGAAATAACACACTCAAAATTAAATGAGCACGTTTTTTTCGTAATGCGGTAGTAGTAGACGTGCCCAGAATCACTAATCTATCAATCAATCATTACATCAGCCCAAGACATTTTATGCTAAAGTACTTCTCTTGGTGATCACTTTAACTTGACAATTTCGGTGCGCGCGTCGTTGTTTGAATTCACTCCGACCTTCACATATTAATGTAAAGCGTCTCTGAACCTGCGAACGCGTAACGTACAATTCTGAATTTAACAGCTTGGATCTTCTTCTTCTCCTTCTTCTTCTCCTTCTTCTTCTTCTTCTTCTTCTTCTTCTTCTTCTTCTTCTTCACTTCTGTGCCATTGTCAGCATTTAGTAATTTTCGGTTGTGTGGCCAATGTGCGTTTTAAAGTCCTTCTTTCAGTGCAAGAAAGGTTAATGTAAAAAGTGTATTCTATCCTTAATGTCACATTGGTTTGCATTAGCCTACGGTTAATTTTTCATTTTGATGGCGTAAGAAAACCATCCATTCTGTAAAACTTTGAACATTGACATTGGCCCTTCTCACACCAAGCTATGGGTATGAAAGTGCATGTGATTGGGAGATAATGTCATTTTGACATATTTGAAATTATTCGGATTTTGATCTGACAGTTGGGATCTTTGGGTGCGGGCAGTACTTTTCTTACGAATCTTAAATTGTGTAGTAACTTAATATTGCTGTTTTACCTTTGTTTCCAATTGATTTGCTTTATACTGTATTGCACTGGATTACATAAAAACGAACAACGTAACGCTTGATCATAATGCACAGCCTTTATCTTGTTTAGTAGGTCGAGGGTTCGATTCCAGAGGTTGCGAGAAATGGGTATAATGTGTAGTATGTCAGTGAATTTGGAGTCTGCCAAAATAGAGTTCATAGTTTGACAGCTCCGATCGGTTTGTTTCCACGTTATCTTGATCCCTTCCAGGTGAATGACGGAGCACACTCTGCAAAAGAACTCTTCTCCCTCGTAACCTGCATTTGCCTTCAGGGAAGAGACCCTCACACTAGTCAATAACGCTGATTAACACTTTAATAAAATAATAAATTTTAGAAAGCATGGGAAAACCACGTTCAAAGAATGGAACATTCCAGGACTCCAAAAGAAGTGACACAATACCGCCCCAAAAGGAAATCGGTCTGTTGGACGACCGAAAACAATGTGGAAAGACCAATGAGTGCGCAAGGGATCTAAGATTCAATGCTTGAAGAAGAAGAAGATCAGATTTAGATAAGTCGTCATAGTACTCCCTTGTTTAGCATTCGGATTGCTAGTGTTCGTCCGTCCTTCAGGCTGTCTCTCTGTCCGTCTATTTGTCTGCCTATCCGTCTATTTGTCTGTCCGTCCGTCTATTTGTCTGTCCGTCCGTCTATTTGTCTGTCCGTCCGTCAATTTGTCTGTCTGTCCGTCCGTCCGTCAATTTGTCTGTCTGTCCGTCCCTCCGTCCGTCTATTTGTCTGTCCGTTTATTCTGCCTCTCCGTCCACCCATTCATGCGTGCATCTGTCCGTCCGCCGGCCCTTCTGTCATTCATTGACGATGGGACTTCCTATGGTCCACCATGTGAAGCAAATGAGGTGTAATTAGATACATTTTGATCCATCTGTTAAGGACATTACCTTATTGCCATATTATTCGAGAATATTATAATAGAATGATCAAACATCGCGGTTTTTGCGGGGGAGGGAATGCACATTGAAAACAATTTTGGATGAAAATTAAGGTACGTACCTATTCTTACAGATGTCATCAATTGGTCATTCGATTTTTTTCAAGTCGCTGAATCCATTGGAACAACTCTACACAATCCTTCCCGAGTATTATGAAAGAATTCTAAAAAGCTAACGTTTGGGAAGAGGGATGAGTCACTCCGTTATAAGGAACTACCAACCACACATTCATGGGCAAAAATTGGTAATCGTCGACCCCACTGCATGCTCTAGACGTTTGTAACATTTATTCAGAGATACCATGTATCTATCTGTGCTGACTGGAAAGAGGGCTTGCGTCCGAGCTCCTGGGCGGGCAGGGCGGTTGCGTTCTGAGGCGATACGAGCCTTTCTCGACATCGACACGTACTATTACAATGATAGAGCTACCCGCTTGAGAGTATTGTTGGTATGGAACTGCCGAGATTTCAAAAGGCAAAATGTGGTAATCTTCGCCCCCTCTGACTGGGAGAGAAGACTCAGGGCGTCAACTGATGTAACTGCAGTGACTCTGACCGGGAGGTTCTGGGTGTTCAAATCACGAAGGTGGTACGATTTTCGACGCTAGTTTGGAGAGTAGGAGTTCCGTCGCTCTCTCGAGGAGAATTCCAGCGGCCGGCTACTCTGATCGATAGTTTTCCGTGGTTTCCCCAACCCTATCAAACGGATCACGGACCGCGCGCGAACATTTCTTCCTCTTCCTTGTCCTGTGCTACACCTTACTCTCACAATTACATGAACTACACTACCACGTATGCCGGGAGACCTGTCGGGAACTTTAAGCTTGTCTCATCTGAGGCGGTGCCCCGTTGGTGGGAAATTATCGCCACCGCTCGCGACAAAACATGCACTACACTTACGGGAATACCGTAGCTGTTTAGTATTTACTAGGCTGTCCGGGTGACGCCGCGTCCATGGCGAAGGTGCCGACGTTTCGGTCGCCATTCTGCGACCTTCCTCAGGGCGTAATGCCACTGCGTCCGCGACGTAAATACTGACTCCGGCCGCAGAAGCCTACGCTCTTACCTTAGCGGAATGATCAGTAATCGATCAATCAACCCTTCTCCACGCTCTTAGAAGTTCGTAACATTTATTCAGAGACGCGATCACGTGGGCGAGCGTGCGCTGACCGTGCGGCGGGCGGGCGTCGGAGGTCCGGGGCGGTCGGCGTGTGCGCGTTCCTGCAGCCGCTGCGTGCGGAGGCGTGCCCCGGGGGCGGCGCTCGGGGCGGCGGCGGCGGCGAGGGGCCGCGTGGCGCCGTCGGGGTGGAGCGCGGCGGTCGACTGCGTGGGCGGCGGGCCGGGGCGGAGGGGTGGCGCGGGCGGCAGAACTCGCGGGCGCGGCCCCGCGGGCAGCGTCGCCGCGGCCGTCGCCTTCGATGGCCGGCGGATGGTCTCTTGAGACGGCGCGCGTGACACCTGCGGGCGAGATCTGACTTGTACTTCGATTTTTTAAAAAAAGTGGTCGATGACTACAGCATTGTTACACCTCCTGCCTTTTAACACGAATATTATGAATAGTGGTAAGCACCTTTCTGAGGCCACAGAGCTACGAGCAGGACGTTAGCGAATTCATTAAAATTATTAATTTTATAAGGCTGGAAGTGTAACTGTCATGGTTCACTTTAAAAAATTGAATTATAGCAGCTGCTTGGCATTTTGCTCTGAGGAAGGTCGTAGAATGGCGGCGAAACGTTGGCACCTGTGCCTCGGACGCGGCGGCGTCTCCCGGACAGCAAAGTAGCTACTGACTCCGCCCGCGGAAGCCTACGCTCTCATCAGATCAAACGTTTCCATTTCTAGCTACGTATATACGTACGAAGTGACCGGCTTATGTCGCTCAGGGCATCAATTGATGCCAAGGAAGAGTCGGATTAATAATTAAAGGGTTCTAGGAAATTGTAAATGAGAGGCCTCCCCTGGTTTTTATTAACGGTACCCGTCACAATCTTATGGTGATTAGGGTATGCATTCTGAATATACACATTAACATATCTAAAAAACATTTTCGATGCAAGATTTTATTTTATTACATTTTTGAGGTCCCGGAAAACTTGCACATACAAAGTGACTATGTGTTTCATAATTAAAAAAAAAGATTTTTAACGATTTAAAACATACGTTGCACTTTCATTATACGCTGTCATTGGATTTTGTTACTTCTTTTAGAGAGCTCAACATTTTTTGATAATTAAAACATAGTATCAAAAATAAAATGTTGACTTGTTTAATTGTCATAAAAATGTTTTTAAAAAAGGTTTCAATCATCGAGGACCTAGGCAATTGCTTAGACTGCCTACTCATACGTGTGGGTCGTCACGTACCACTGTGTCGCGACCTCTGAGCAAGAGGTTGTACTGTTTGAGCCCCGACTGTAGCAGCATTTTCAGTTTTGTCAGAAAAAGTCGCGTCGCTTACGATTTCGGAAGACCAGACTTTCCGTGTCTTATTGTACGCGTGCCGTAGGCTCTTTTGCGAGACCTGAAAGTAATTTTTAATAATCATATATGCAAGTTAATTCAAAATCTCCCCTCGGACTTTTGAAAGTCATATTTGTCATAAGTGATAATCCTGTTCCCGCAAAAGCGTAAAAATATCTCGACAGTAAGGGAAAATGATGGTAACGATACTTTTGAATATACATTTTATTTGCTTCGCTCTCTTTACGTGTCTTTACAAATGTGGCATATTGATCCGTTGCATGTCATACCTCACTACAGGGAATACCCGATTTCGTGGAGCACAGCGTGACTTCCCTTCGCTCTCATCCCCTCCCTCCCCCAATCCAGAAAGAAGCGCACGTCGTGAGGCATAGAATAGTGGCTACATACGAAAAACTATGTATGCCAGACTTGTTCTCACGAACAAAACTAACATATAAATCACAAATTACGAATATATTTTTTATATTATTGTTAATATTTCAAGTTTTTTCTGCTTGTATAAAAACTTCATCAAGGTGCAGAATATGTATAAATGAATATGAATATGAATCAATATGAGTGAATATGAAGTCAGAGCGCTAAAACCCTGAGCCACTTCGCTGATCGTTATATATATATATTATATATATATATAATATGATATATATATATAATATATATATATATATATATCCTTCTGTAATGAAGTGATAGTAGGATGATGAAGGATGAAGGGTGACGAGACGATCACAAATACATCCATGCCAGAGGCGGGATTCGATCTGAGATCGCCACGACACCACTGCCTTAGGACTCGGCTATCCGTATCGACGTCGTGTATTACGGTCACCTGCGCGGGTGAGGGCGTGGGGGCGAGCGAGGGAGAAGGAGACGGGCGCGGTGGAGGCGCGGGAGGCGGCGAGCGACGCGGTGCGGGACGTGGAGCCCGACGGGGCGCGGGGGGCGTGCGTCACCGCCGTCGCCCTGGCCGCCGGGGGCGCCGCAGCCCGGCGACGCACGAGCCCTTGACACCCTCTGCTGCAACGCACGCGGTCAGGGCTGAACAAGGCCAGGACCAGGGCCCGGCAACTCTCCATCAAAATCGGGGACAAAGCTCGAGGTCGCTACTATAGGAAGCGCTAGTGTCGCCGGGTGCAGCTGCAGGTTAGGCTCGCCAACTTTCCCACATACAAATTGGCTAATTTGTGTGAAATACGAAACGTGTCTTCTAAATGTACAATTATTCATAATCTCTACTTGTAAGAAACCTCTGAAGAAAGCGCGAACGTAGACGTTATCTTTTGTAACATTATGGTCCTGCTTGCGACCCGCGGACTCACCCAGAAGTCACGCACGTTTACAGTATCGTTGGCAGCAGTTCGTGTTTTAGTTCCTGTAAAGAAGGTGATGCAGCAGAGCGCGCCACCGTAATGGTCTCCACCACGTTATATGGGAGTTATAGGGCCCTGATCAGGACCTTTGGACTCTGTCAACAGCGGGGACAACGCTGAGTTGATTGATTGGTTGATGATTCCGGGGCACGCCGACGGCCAAGATCAATAGTCCCGTAAGTGTAGTGCATGTTTTGTCGCGGTCGGTAGCGGTGATCTTCTCCCGCTGGAAGGCAATGTTGTTGACTTACATGTCGGCTTGAGGGATTTTACGCCTCCTGGTATCTCTCACCAGCTAGGCACCGCGTTTAGTCCTGAGCTTCCGGCACGTGTGATAGTGTAGTGCATGTAAGTTTGTGTGTAAGTATGGAGCGAGTATTGGACGAGGAACGCGCGCTGTCCGTGACCTGTTTGTTAGGATAATAATCCGTTTTTCACCTGGTGTTGATTTCAGAAACCACGGATAACTACCAGTCAGAGAAGCTGGAAATCTCCTCCAAACAGCCACTGAATTTCATTTAGATGTCTAGGCAGAATTTCCTGCCCCCGTCGGGTCTGGAACATTACGATCTCCCTGTCAGAGACACTGCAGTGACATCAGTTGAATGCTGGCTTGACAAGGTACGTTTCGAATACGTGCATTCGCGGATATTTGTACTTATCCGTCAAGCGATATTAGGGGGTTTTCGCACGACGCTATGGTAGAGAATTTATGTGCGGATCTTGAGTTCATACCTCTAAGGCACGACATTTTATCTTCATAAATAGTGCACATCTGTAGGAGTCTACGCTCTCCTAACTAATGACAAACTGACTTTAAACAAAAAAGGTGACATTTTCCAACTCTGATAAACTGATTGCCTTCTACTCTGTTACTATTCTTACTAACAACCTGAACTCTATGAAGAATTCTCGGAAAATGTTCGAAATAAGACAGGTAAGAAATGCGCGGAAAATAATGTTCATGTTAGGTTATGCCTAATGGTAATTACGAATGCTGTTATCAGAAATTATCTACACTCTCAAAAAAAATAATCTGGCATTATGGAGAGTGGTTGGAGGGGGTACACAGTTAACCCTTATCATTGGTGATCTCAGAGTACCAGAATAGCATTGGTATGTGACACTAATGGCGATAAAACCGGTGTCGTGGTTGGGGGATGGAGCAGGTTGCATGACGCAGACTACCCACAACTGCCGGGTCGATGGGTTTATTTGCAGGGAACCCGAGGTCAACGAGGTTGACCGAGACGGTGGTAACTGATAGCCGTAACAGGCTGAAACCTGATTTATTAAAGAACAGAAGTTGAATAAAAAAGTAACTTTTGACATCCGGAGGGTTGGTCATTTTACTTACTACGCCAATTTCGACGGTTGTTAGATCTGCTATAGATACACTTTATGCGATCAAAAGTTACCAGTCACGTGGATGGAAATGTCTTACCAATTCGTGGCGCCCTCCATCGGTAATGCTGGAAATCAGTAAGATATTGGCCCACCCTTAGCCTTGATGAAGGCTTCCACTCTCGCAGGCCTACTTTCAATCAGGGGCTGGAACGTTTCTTGGGAAATGGCAGCCCATTCTTCACGGAGTGCTGCACTGAGGGGAGGTATCGATGTAAGTCAGTAAGGCCTGGCACGAAGTCGGTGTCCCAAAACATCCCAAAGGTGGTCGATAGGATTCATTTCAGGATTATGTGCAAGCCAGTTCATTATAGGAATGTTCTTGTCGTGTAACCATTGCGCCACAGGCTGTGCAGTTTGAACTGGTGCTCGATCGTGTTAAAAGACGCAATCGCCATCCCCGAATTGCTCTTCAACAGTAGGAGGCCAGAAGGTGTTTAAAATTTCAACGTAGGCTTGTGGCGTGACAGTGCCACACAAAACAAGAGGTTTCAGCCCTCTCCGTGAAAAACACGACAAAATCATAACACTATTTTGAACGTGTCCGGATACTTATGATCACATAGTGTAGCTGCACCCATTTCAGAACTCTGTGACGAGAACAGTACCCGCTGTTAATACAACAATAGTGGAATGGAAATCATTCTTTAATGTCTCGTCGTCCACTCCACAATTGTTTTATTAACAACGGTTACCGTTGCTGCGAGTGTCGCGGTGGCAGGGTAAGGGGGGGGGGTCGACCCACCTGCCTCCGACGTGGTTGCGCGCGGCGGTGGCGGGCGCGGCCGGCGAGACGGTGGCGGGGGCGGCGACAATGGCGGAGGCGCAGGCGGAGGCGACGGCGGTGCCGGACGAGGTCGAAGAGGCGGAGGAGGAGGCCGAGGACCGCGTGGGGGTGGAGGGCGGGGTGGCGCCCGGGGTGACGGGCGGCGAGGGCGGCGCCGGGCTGCTCCAGGTGGCGGGGCTTCGCGCGGACGGTGGGCGTGGCTCGGAAGACATTTCAGGTGTCGCTGTTTCCGCTGGTGTCTGAATTGACGTCTCCGCCGATGTACGAGTTTGCTCGTCGACGGCCGCGTCTTTGGGCTGGAAAGGTCAGTAACGTGGACGTTAATACACGCAAACATTTGTTTGATTAATTAGTTGATTATTAGTGTTTCCGGGAGCGTCAACAGCTAAGGTCATTAGTCCCGTTAGTGTTGTGCATTTTTTCGACGGGAGATGGCAGTGGTCTTCCCGATCTGGATGGCAAGATCCGGCACCACCTAACACGTCGGATAGCGAGATTTCCTTCAAAAAGGTATCTTCTCTAGTGGCTACTACTCTAGTGGCTGATTCCGTCTTAGCTATGTAGCTAGTGTCTAAAATCCAGCCACCGTGTAGACTCGAACCCTGAAGCGTCCTGATCAGAAGCCCTGCAGTGACATCAATTAATGCCTTTCACGCCCCGAGCCGGTCGTATGCATCGGAATATGGAGTGCCGGAAATGGTGCTAATTGATCGATAGTATACGGTCGAGTATTTTTTAGCCGTACGTCGGAGCGTTCTGCGCTTATTTCATCACTTATTTCATAAGTATGCAATGAATCCTTTCTAAGTCGATATTCACCTCTTTTTTGATATTAGAAATTAGCAAATATTTCACTTGTTGCTGTTGGAACATGAATACAAAATATCAGGGCTATTCCTGCCCCTCCAGTGTAACTTCTTTTTCATTGAATTATTTTCCAGAATTAAAGACTTCTCTTTTCTGCCTTTAACCTTACGTACAACACTTGAAATCGTGGCTTAACTGGTGGAGTGAAAAATCGCGTCCGACTCCCGGTTTTTGGGGTCGAGTGCTTTACCCTCGTGACGTTCTGACGTACTGGATTTACATTTAACGGATTTACACAGTTCTGATTTTCATTATTGCAAAACTAATGGTCTTAAAACATCACGTACTTTCTCGCTCATACTTTCTCGCAAAATTACACAAAAAGTATTCATATGTTTTAAAAGTACATGTGTTAATTTCAAAATCTATCTTCAAGAAACAGATTTCATTATGCCAAAATCTCTGTCTTTAAAATTTTAGCTGTAGGTAGTTTGTGTAATTTGTAGGACGGTAGTGTACGCAACTTTCGAAAAAAACATGGTTTTCAACGAACATGCACCATTCTCTTAAACGTCCATCTCACCATCAAACAACAAAATGTAATAAAAAAACCCGTGGAGACATTTTTTGAAACTTTTTGGAAATTTATGAGGGACTTCATGTAAAGTACCCCCTCCAAAATAATGAAAATATCGGGTTTAAATTCAAGTGGCCACTACCATCAGCCAGACCTATTTAGTTGAAAAGGGGCTGAACGATTTAGCTGGTAGCGTTGTTCACAAACGACCAGACAGAGGGGCAGACAGACGTTTTGCTCTCATTCGATTTTTCAGTTTCAAAGACTCACATAATATGGGTTCTGACTACACTAGGTGTTAGAGTACTTTTTTTCTAAATTTAGTAACTTGATTTATCCGCTTTTTAGTTGCTAGGGCCCAATAGTAACAACTACCAGGGCCATTTCTATCGGAAGTTTGCGGTTTTTGTGCGCTGCATTACATAACTTTCTCTCTACTGCGTAAGCTATTGCGAGAACGTAAAATAAGCTTTTCGAATTTCAACGAGAATGTAGAAGAATGCTTGGAAACAAACACTGTGGGATGCAGTGCTTCATAGTTTACTTTTTGTTCTTCCACCTACATTATTTTCTTATCTGAAATCTCGGAATGTCATTTCCCGGAACTCAATATCAGCGATTTTGGCTGAAACGTGGATAACTGCTAGGGCTGTTAAAGGCCCAAACAGATATAATAAAGAAATATTGTATAATAGTAGCACCATTTGACATCCAGTGTGGGTTGGCTGTGTTGCTCGTTACGCCACTTTCGAGGTTTGATTTTGCATCTCGCATGCTAGAACTGCCTTTGAATGCTTTAGATACGAAACATGTGCATTGATTTTGTCTCTCAAATCTAGTGGTGCTACGACAGCTAACTGCCTCGCATTATATGAACGTACTATTATAATAATACGAACATTGCAAAGTTTTCGTAACTGCGTTTTTTCTCTAAGCAGTGATTTAAACTGAGACTCTTAGAATTAGCGCGACATTTAAGTTACCCCATGCCCCACTAACATCTCTACTAACCCCAACTTTTCCGACGCTTAAAAAAATGTCCTTTTGGATTTGTAATTTTAAAAAATTCACAAATTTTCTTTCATTTGAGTATTATTTCAATATTTATTTTTAAAGAACATATTTAAAGATGCTCTATTATCAATATTGTAGTTTTAGAATGTTAAGGTTATTTCATGCAAAATTACGAAGACCCATCTCCCCAATAGGCGAAATTTTGCCCAATGCGGCAATCGTGATGCGAAATTACCTCTTTGTGAACTAGACTGCTAGCGACGGACAGCATAGCCTTCATGAGCTTCTCCATCTCGACGCTTGGGGCGCCGGCGTCGCCGCTCCGCTCCGCTTCCGAAGCCCTTCGGGCCCTTGCCGACACCGCCTCCTGCTGCATGTCGCTCCGCCCCTGCGGCGCCTGCGAGCAAATCACTTCCCTTTCGTAGCTTCTCGTGTTGCACCGGGAGTTCTACGTTGCATGTCCCGCCGCCGCCGACGGGCCGAACAACCCCAGGAGAATTCCGGAGCACTGCCCTAACAAACGCGTCACGTACCGCTCGCGTTCTTTCCTTCCTCTTCCCCCATTATTACCTCTTGCCTTTTGATTGATTATCGCCATGAGTCCACTATGTGTAGTGCATGTTTTATCACGGGAGGTGACGCTAAGATGCAAGGTGAGATCCGGCGCCGACCTAAATGTCGGCTTGCGGGTTTTATCTCGATCAGAGGTTTTCCTCCAACCAGGTATCTCCCACCAGCGGGCACTGCCAAAGCCGGGGCAAGCTCTAAGCTCCCAGATGCTCTCCCGGCATGTGTGGAAGTGTAGAGCATGTGAGTGTGTAGGACTGTGTCAGTAAGGGTGAGGATAGGGCAAGGAAGGGAAACAAAAGATCGCGCCCGGTCCGTGGCCCGTTTGTTTGAGTACTTCTCCAGCGTTCGCCTCGTATTACCGGAGAAACCAAGGAAAATTACCGATCAGAGCAGCCGGCCACTAGAATTCTCCTTCAGACAGCGGCTGAACTCGACTTTTGAATGAGGCCGGTCTCAAAATTTCTGCCTGTAGGGGTTGAAAAGAACGTACTTTGGTGTAGTGCTGTCTTCAATACCGGTGTAGTTTACGCGCCCTGTACTACTCTACTGAAACGTTGGAGATTCTGCCACGTCTCTCGAACATTAAGTAGTTTACGGGTACTTTATTATAAACACGGCATTCTCTCCGGGTTGCGAAATGTAACTGGCAAAGTTACGGTTCGAGTTGAGCCATAGCAAATCCTACCTTGTTAAAGCAGTAAACTATTACTTTTATGTTTGTTCGTGCATCTTATTGTGAATACACTAAACTCTCGCTAATCCGGCCTCTCAATTCTCCGGTCGGGTCTCTAGTTACTCATGCAGAAATGACACGCACAACAAAGTTACAAAGACACAATATGTTATTAGATAAAAATATTAGACAATGCTAGTCATACACAAAAATATAAATTTATTTCATGACTATATTCCTACACGAAAGAGAAAGTAAACATGTTAGTATATATTTCAAATTATTTTATTGTTGTGTTATTTCCGTGTGCATTGTATTTCGTAACGTTAAAAACAGTTAAAAACTGTCACTTACTATGGCGAGAAGTGCAATATGTAGTTTTTTGCGTTCTAGGTTATCTGCTCTAACTCACACACATATATAAGATGAATTATGAAAACACGTAACAACGAATATTTATTCTGCAAAATTGCTATGAGAATATTTTTTCACGTACAATAAAATCTACACTATGTGATGAAAAGTGTCTGGACACATCCAAAATGGTGTTATGATGTGGTAGTGTTTTTCATGGAGGGGACTAGCACCCCTTGTTGTTTTGTGTGGCACTATCACAGCACAGGCATAGGTTGATTTTTTAAACACCTTCTTGCTTCCCACTGTTGAAGAGCAATTCGAGGATGGCGATTGCATCTTTCGACACGATCGAACACATGCTCATATTGCACGGCCTGTGGCTGAGTGGTTACACGACAATAACATCTCTGTAATAGACTGGCCTGAACAGAGTCCTGACTACTAACACCTTTGGGATGTTTTGGAACGCCCACTTGGTGCCGGGCCTCGCCGATCTTCATCGATACCTCTCCTCAGTGCAGCACTCCGTAAAAAACGGGCTGCCATTCCCCAAGAAGCCTTCCAGCACCTGATTGAAAGTACGCGTGCGAGAGTGGAAACTGTCATCAAGGCTAAGGGTGGGCAAACACCCTATTGAATTTCAGCACTATCGATGGAGGGCGCACGAATTGTTAAGTCGTTTTAAGCTTTCTTTCCGGATGCTTTTGATCACATAGAGTATTTGCAAATACAAATCACCTACAGATGCAGGCTATTATCCCTAGTGCCAATTCTCTCAACAGCATGGCTCATGTATTAATCCGGGACCAGTGGCGGCCGGTGGAATGGAGGGACGGCACGTAATACGTCCGAACTATCACATATATTTTCTCTTGCAGCATTTCTTGAACGAGAAAACTATAGCATGTGGTGTACAACCAATTTACGCGCATAGAGATTTTAATAATTATTTAATATATCTTTTACGTTCATAAAGGAGGAAACAATTGTGCTCATGCAAAAAATAAAACATTAAAAAAATTTCCAATAAACAAAACAACAATTTATGACATACGATGAAAGGGTCGGTATTCTTAGCTTAGTTAATAGGTCAGCTTAATTAATACTCCGCCGAACAAAATTCTAATAGCAGCACTCTGCCTCTATGTATCTTCTAGTATTTCCACTCTTCCTCAATCTTCCATTACTCAGCATGCACCAGCTTGGAACGAACTAGCGATAGTCCATGATACGACTCATTCCAAAAACATTTATCTTCCGCCTAAGCGGGCACATAAAAAAATAAATTAGTTCTCAAAATTGCGCTGGTTGTAGGCACCAATTAAACAATATATTTGCAAATTAAATAATTCATGCAACTTTTCGAGATGTTTTTTTTCACAAGAGGGCGTTGCCCTAGAGTCCTTAAGGAGCAGCCGTCATTGTCTGGCATTTTTATGTGCAAGAATTGAGGAATGTTCATGTTATCGACAGTATCATAGTGTTAGCGGACGTGCAGATTTAAACAGATTTGCGGTTTACAACAGACTTGCAGCTTAAAACGGGCCTGCAGTTTGAAACGAACGTACAGTTTAAAACGAACGTGCTTCTTAAAACGGACTTGTGGCTTAAACCAGACCTGCAGGTAAAAACTAACCTGCGGCTTGAATCGGACCTGCGGCTTGAATCGGACCTACGGCTTGAATCGGACCTGCGGCTTGAATCGGACCTGCGGCTTGAATCGGACCTGCGGCTTGAATCGGACCTGATCTGCAGCATGAAACGAACGTGCAGCTTAAAACGAACCTGCAGCTTGCGCATAACGGAGGTGCAGACGTCGACAAAGCGCCGCTTGGAGCGCTCCGTGCTGCAGTCCCTCTCCTGCAGCTGCGGCTGCGCCTGTTCGCCGGCGGGCTGGCCTGCCTCGTGGGGCTGCACCCGCGCCGAAGTCGGCGACGTCTGCGAGAACATACGCACTGAGACAAACGGCGCAGCAACTGTGTGCGTGTACTTTGATGCAGCAGCTCTCAAGAGGCTTGCCGGCAGCGTCCCGGCCTTGCGTCCATGGGTTAAGGGGAACGTGTGGTTCACACATAGCTTTTCAAACTCTGTATTCTGCTCTTCTCAACCTGAGAAGTGAGCTTTCTCATCGTCACACATCATCAGATACTGGGACATTGGGAAGGACAGCGTACAATTAATGTTTGCCCCGGCCAGGAATCGAAACCCGGGGTTGCGCAGTGGAAAGCGAGCACGGTCACCAACGAGCCACTGAGGTCTTAGCGCTACAACAACAACAAATTACAACGCGGAGGAAGAGCAGAGGTATGTGTCGGTAAATAATGCAACGGATATTCAAATATGCAACAGATATGCAATGAGTCAGTAAGTCGGCATTCCTTCACACATCCCGCCGCAAAAAAACAAAATTACAAAAAATCACGTGACCCGTATATACTTAGTCATGCAAAAACGAACGTGAAAAACATATTGTCACAAGGCGGCATTGTCAGTTGTAAGTATTTTGCATTTTGAAGTCTGATTTATTCGACTTTTGCCAGCTAACAGTGTTCGCAAGACGTGGCCCTGTTTTAATTTATTATCCACGCCTGGGGGTAAGGCAAGTATACGTGTGGCGAGTATCACGTATTCCCATCACCATACCTACCCTATTTGCGTACGCTTTCTTTCGATAAACAACTATAAAAACTGAGACAACTTTTCTCTCGACCGGAATTCGAACCCGGAACCGCCTCACCGATAGCACGATATCCACGAGCCACCAGCCTGAATATTGTATGTATGTACTTGGTGGGAGAGCCCGTGTACGGGCTCAGGCCTTCCGGCAACTACCCTGCCTCGGGACCATGGGTTAAGGGGGTACTTATGGTTAGCACGTAGACATCCCCACGCCGTATTCCGGCCTTCTCAACCTGAGAACTCAATTTTCTCAATGCCACACAGCAACGTATGCTGGGAAATCGCAGGGAAAACGCACCCTATAATCTTGCCTGACCGGGAATCGACCCGGCACCTCGTAGCCCAAGAGGTAGCCGCGCGGTTGGTCTGGGTATTAGAATTATAAATTAATTAGTGCAAGGATTTAAAGTAGTGCAACGGTAGTTTTCCTTAGGCGAATGACTGTGCGTTAACAAAGACCGCAGCGCAGGTATATGTTGTACCCTTTTGTCGTGGCTGCGTGGGCGGTCGCTCCCCGGCTCTCGCAGCGCCTGGTGTTGCTGTGCTGCGGGGGCGGTGGTACCGCCGTCGCCGCCGACCGAGGTGGGGGTGGAGGTGGGTTGTGGCTCCGTGGCGGCGCG